>OY735201.1:29144840-29514840 GCA_963457665.1 Thysanoteuthis rhombus
AGTTTATACGGAATTGAGAAACCTGAAGAAAAAGTGGGTAAAGAGAGGTAGACAGTATTTTTGTTTGAATCTGTTCATAGCGTTGGTAAAGATGAAAGATACAATATAGAGAGTGGATTAAGAAAGAGGGATATTTTTCTCCTTTTTTTCCACACACCATAGTATTGTTCCCTTTCTTTGGATCAATTCTCAAGAAAAAAATAGAAAGTACAAGAAATAAGAAAGAGAGTACACCATACAGTGTTTAGAACTAGTATATACATTCCATACATATGCTCATAACCTTTTCAATTGCCAATGGATTATATTGCATTTTGGACGATATTTTTGTTTTATTTTGGATGCAATCATTATTTTTGTATCGGATGTTTTTACAGGGTTTACTCAATCGTTTGCAAATAGTTATGTTACGGGGGACAGATTTGAATGAATGCTATCAAAAGTGTATATACAACTTTATGAACAAAGTATTTTCCCCTTTGTTCTTGATCTCTTGATGGAGTGAAGAGAAAAAAAGTGGTTTGTCTTTCGTGATCTATAAAACGACTACTGAATTTACGGATATATATACACATAATCAAAACATTTAAAATGACAGGGTTATTCAAGTTTGAATAAGCACTAAGGAGCACAAAGCTAATTCATTAGATAATCTTTTTTTTTAATGATTAGAGCATTCTGATTTTAAATTTATTTCAAAGTCTCAACTCACTTGAAGAGAGAAAAAAATTAGGAAATGTCCAAATTTGACAAATTATTGTATATGGAGAAAAAATAAACAAAAAAAAACAAAAAAAAAAAAACATTTGTTTTAATTTTTTTCTTGATTTCTCCTTTTCATTGTCGTTCGTATTGTAAATTCCAAGATTGTATGTGTTGAAAAAAAAAGTGTTACCATGGTATTGTGGCAAACCTTCTAAAAGGGAGTGGCCTGACACCATCAGAATTGGTGGCTCCAAGAGGACTGCCTAAAAGATTTTCATATAGCTTTTGTTTCATTAGAATAAACGATAACCAACTATCATGATATCTCCAAAATTTTTCAATGAATTACTATGAAAATTTGTAGAAGGATGAACATTAAGGACCCGTAATTATTTTCATATTTCTCTCACACACACACACAAAAATAATGGGGAATTGAAACTTGAAAACTGAGTATTAACAGAATGGTTGGTAAATGTATGATTATGCCATCACATTGAATAATATGACAGAATCATGATGAATAATGTCCAAAAATATCACCAAAATTCTAGATATGCTGGGAAGAAAGCAGATTCTGGAAGGAGTCACTATGAGTCAAGACAGGGTGACATCAAGAATAGGCCAGCAACTGCCAGTGTATTGCGGTTGAATGTTCAGAATTAAAAGGCAGGTAGAAATCAATTTAGTGATGATGATCCCACCAAAAATCTTGTGAAAAAGGGATGGCTCTAATGTAACTAGCACATGAGAACAATTGGAGATAACAGCACACTTGGAATTTGGAGTGCATTCCTGTCTATGCCATACACTATCTCAAAAAATATATAGCTACAATGAAATGAAGTGTCTTTCTAAATTTTCCATTCTTCAAACTCTCTTTAATAGAGGGGGGAAGATCTCAATCAAAAGAAGAATTCCTGGATTCGTCCTAAAATTTAACCAATTCTTCCTTAGCCCATGGTTCACACTTCAAACTTTCATTAAGAACTTTCAGAAATATTGTATGGACAGATAGGAATGAATAAACAGTGAATTCCACTCGTCAGGAACTATCTTGAAAAAATCAATTCAAACATATCTAATTACCAATTTGCTTAGTTTATTACAAACAATGCACCATCTAATTGGTGCAAGTAACAGTGCTACCGAATTACCTTTTTTTTTTCTAAATCTGATACAATTAATAAAAATATTTTTTAGTCCTCAAAACTATCTATCTTTCGAATACGGCTCTTACTCAAATTTTTGAAAAAAAAGAAGGAGTAGAAAAATAAGGAAAGGGATGTATATTGTTGTGGTTTTGATACAAGTCATTCCCCTTGATTTCTTTTTTTCTCTGATATGGAGTTTAGCATCTGGAAGAGAAAAATTTTTTTCTTTTTTCAAATCAGATTGTTCAGCAAATTGGATCAGCCAGTTATTGGGTCCAAAAATCACTGGTCCTGATGCAGTCCAATTAAGCAGAATCATCTGTATATATACTTTTTACCAAATTTGGAGACAGAGGTAATCACTGGCATCCTGAAATATCACCAAGAGATAAATAAATAAAAATCAAAGAGAAATTTCAAATGGCCAATATATTTATTCCTAAAAAAGAGTTTCTTTTTTTTTTATGTTGAGTGAGGTGAATGAAAGAACGGAATTTTTAGAATAAAATAAGAGAAAAGTGAAGGGGGAGGAATGATTTCTTTTTCACAGTAAAGAAAGAGAGTTTAAAATTTCGAAGTTAAAGGTGGGGTAAGAAAACGAGAGAAGAGAGAAATGAAATAAACAAATAAAAATTTTCAAAATATTCATTGTGTAGGATATGATCAGACTATTTTCCTGGTCCATGTGTTCGCAAGATTTTGGCAGGGTACCTTCCGGCCTTCATCGGGTGCTATTGGTTCTAAAATGTGGAAACACTCCTCAGAGTGCACACTTTATTGGACTGGACACATCTCATGTATATCTAGGTTGTATTTCAGGTGTCAAATTCTGAGTTGCTTCCCTTGCATTGGATGATCTGTTAGTTTTTTTTCCCCCACCGAGATGTCCTTTAGGATGATAGTATGGTCTCCAAAAAGTGTTTCCACATTTTAGAACCAATAGCACCCGACAAAGGCCGGAGGGTAGATGTTCAAAACATGGTGGACAAATTAACATAGATGGGGAAAGCTGTCCGACCATATCATACATAATGATTAATGTACCTCGCCTAACAAAGTTCAGACAAGAAAAAAAATATATGAAGACTCACAGTGAATCAACATTGATGAGAAAAAGATAAAGAGAGACACAAATATTATTATTATTATTATCATTATAATTAATATTATCAATATCATAATAAAGAGATTAAATACTTGTAAAATGCATCTCTGTTAAAATGATAAAATGAAAGGATGATTTGATGACAGTTTTCCCACAAAAATTCCAAGATTCGTGATTTGGTTCATTTCCAGCATTTATTTCATGTCAATTAATCGTCATCCTATGTAGGTGCAGAGTGGCTTAGTGATTATCGGCAGACCGAGTTCAAATTTTGGTCAAGGCTGCTTGCATTCATTTTGCACTAATGCCCTTGGGAAAGGCATGAATCCATTTCTTCCCTTCCAGCTATGGGTAAATAGCCAAGCTGTTGGAGCCCTTTACCCTTGTCGGGCAGTCAAAGTTATTCCTGACAGAAAGAACCTATAGCATGGCAGTTGCCCATAGCTGGTCCCAAGGCAAGGTAAAGGAGGAGGGTTGGGCATTAAGGTAGGTCAATTTTGGGAGTGTGGTGTTGTCCAACATCACAGTTCCAAAATCCAGATTGTTGGGATTTGATATAATGAAATTGGACACAATGTATTTTATTCCTGGCTTTTACAGTCCTTTAAGGAAACTACTTGAAAGAGCAAAATATTCAAGCTGCAACTCAGTACAAATGTTAGAATAATCCTGTCCCAGTTTTTAGAGGGGGTCCTCACCTCACTATAAAAGGATCTAGCCATCCATCGGTCAGTCCCCATATTTTTCCTTGGCAGTTCTGAGTCAAATTTACTTGAAACTTGGTAGAAAGGAGTCCCGTGATAAGATGCTTCTAATGAAAATCTTCCACTCAGGGTCACATGATCAGGCAATAAAGGCATTTAAACTTCTTAGTGGACATCTTATTGAACTTTAGGTTCTTTTTATAGTTTTTGTTGTATCTTTTTCTCTCAACAATCTAACAAAGATGTTATCTTACAATTCCTTTAACCCCCTTCCTCTGTTCAGTAGATAAGGCCTTCATTAGCTTTTAAGTGCTCTTACACTGAACATTTTGAAGATATAGTTTATATATCTCAGTTTGAATCTATCCTTTATTTATTATACTATTTCTTTCAAATAAAATAGCAACCGCTTTCGGATCTTTTGTTGGAATAGAACAATTTTCAAACCAAACCTAGCAAAAATGAAGGTTCTTTTTCTCACTTTTTAGCAAACTAATTTTGAATATGTTTCCTTAAATGATGGAAAAAGCTAGGAATCTAAGTTTCGGCGTCATATCCTCAAATTGAACCCCAACTATTTTAGCTTGTCCCAAGTTGATTTTTTTTTTCATTTCAAGTAAGGCTATCAACACCACTTCATTAAAAACCTACTTGCTACTGAAACCGAAGTAGTCTGAGCTCACAAGTTTTAATCTCATTAATAATCTTACTTTAGTTTAGTCAATGGAATGACTTATGTTCAAAAAAGAAGATATATCTTATTAATCTGGATTTTAATTAAGGGAAAGGTCATTTGTTTTGCAGTTTTGAAAACAGATTAACCTTGTTTTTACCAACACTTGCTTAGGGCATAGGGAGGGGCGGGGGGTTCTACTTCACCATAAAAATATGTCTATATGGGTCGGGGGGGGGGATGTGCATTGCAGAGCTACAGAAATATGATGGGGTTGACTTAATCCTCTACAGAGCAGCAGCAGAAGTCTATAAAGGACACCCCGGCCGTCCCTAAAACAGTCAATTCCTTTTTTTTCGCTCTCGAGAAAATAAGACGCCTGTTCCGTTGTTAGAAACCCTCAACCGCCAACCAAAACTGTTCACCGGTCAACATGGGTTTCTTCAGTTTTGAAGTGGTTCTGCCTGCCTGGCTATCTATCTGTGTCGCACGTACAGGTGCCCGCAGGCCGCACCAAATGGAGCTAGAGGGTTGGATGAATAAATATTCACTCATTATTATGTCTAGAAAAAAGTTCTGGTTTTCTCTTGTTTTTTTTTGTAAATTCGGACCTTTTCAGTGATCACCACCAAATAATTGATCCCCCCCCTTCCAACATGGCATGTAAGCCAAACGATGTTAGTCACACGACGGTTTCTATTGAGTGACTAACCAGACCTGTTTTTTTTTTTTTTTAAATCATTTTTATTCTGCGAAGTACTGTAGACCATTATCATTAATTTTGACTACCATTTTACTTCATCTTAAATTGTGATAAAGGCAACTAAAAATTAACATAGGCTGTCTATCTACAGCAGTAAGTAGTGCAGGTCAGAAATAGAGAGAGTTTGTTATTTTATTCTGATCCATACACTGACAGCCCGAGTGGAGTTGTGATGGGATGTAAAAAAAAAAAAAAGTTATCCTTGAAAATCAGGCACTAAAAAAACGTGGGTAAATATTGAAAAAGGTTACCTCCCTTCATACCTAAAAATGGCTGAAAGTGGCTAGATATTTTCATCTTTTCATTTCTAGCTAACTTTATTGCTAAAAATGTTAAGTACACCCGAAAAATCTTACAAAACCTCCATTATTCAATCATTGTTTAAATTCTATTTTAATAGATATATTAATAAAGATCATCATATATACACTCTTTACCTATTCTCATTATTGTGTAGATATCTGATCAATACATCGTATAATTATACTTTTTGGAACTTTTACATAAATTTTCAAGAGTGCTCAGCATTTCAGGAGCCTTCGTATGACTTTTCAAGCATACATTACATTTTTAGCTATCAAGTTAGCTGGAAATGAAAATGTGAAAAAAAAAATTTGACATGTAAAGGGAGATAACTTTTCAAAATATACATAAATCTAAAAAGTGGCCCCACTTACAAGGATAACCAAAAGAAATTAAAATATAATGAAGGAAAAGACTGGTTCCATTTTTACAAAATTGGGATTGAGGGGGATCAAAATGAAGATCGGCATCTCTACAGTAGCTCTGTTGAAAAAAAAAGGGGGGAGGGGAGCCCAGCAATTTATAAGAGTGAGCAAGGGTCACCACCTGACTATTCAAGAAAAGAGTTTGTGTCCCCCCAGGATGGGAGAGGATGAATGAGCAGCAGCAACAGAGAGAAGGACTGATAGATGTTAATGATGAGAGAGAGAAAGTTAGTGATAGAAAGTAAGAAAGAGACAGTGAGTGATAGAAAGTAAAAGAGAGATGCACGCAAGTCGTCAGCTTTATGGAGACAATGACTAGAGTCCAACTGTCAGTGTGGCTGTTATTCAGTGCTTCTTGCTGCTGCTGTCGCCGCTGCTCAGCTCAAATCTGAAAAGTTGAAGAAAAAAAGGTCTTTATAAATATCATCAATAAAAAAAAAATTAAAAAACATCCGAATTCCAACCAGAAGGAAAAAAAGGAAAAAAAAAAAAATGAAGAAAATAAGATTATTCTTATGGTTACAGTAAGAAAAATTTAAACTTAGAAATTAATTCTAGAAATCGTTCATTATCATACTTTTAAATGTCTCTAATTACAATGAAGTCGATATTGACTAATCTTGTCCAGAACAAAATCTTGAGTCAACTTTGTTTTTCCACCATAACAAAAACAACAACAACAATCCTTACCAAAATGAGGGGTACAAATAGATATGGAAAGCACACACTCCCATACAGTGACCCTAATTCATAACCAACTGATCGTCACAAAGCCATCATACTGACTGAATTTGATTCACAAGTCTTAAATATCACTGAAAATTCAACATACAGATACAGCTGGGCTTGTTTCATTCTAATAAATACATCTACTGTATTTTCTAACAATTTTTTTTATTTACTATACAACAAATACAGTTTTCTTCCATTTAGATATTTTTCATTTACTATATATAAAATACAATATGTGTAAAAAATAAAGAAGTTACAGTAATCATTATCAGTCAGATTAGAATTTGACCTTGCAACAGCCAGGTTTGTTAAATCTGGTGTTGCTCAATAACAGATAAAGCCATTTAGTATCTCTCACCCTCTGTTTTTTTTTTTTGTTTGTTTGTTTGTTTGTTTTGTTTGTTTTTTTTTTGTTGTTTGTTTTTGTTTTGTTTTTTTTTACATACAATCATACTATTTCCCTAAATCAAAGATTAAATTTTTGTCATATCTTATGAACCGGAAATTACTTTTTTCATCGGTCTATCCTATTCTATGTTGACTTTTCATCCCAAAATCAAATTGGGGTGCATCCTCAATGCCAGAAAACATGTTACGTAAAAGAGAAATCTATCTAATTCTGATTTTTTTTTTCTTTCACACAATATTGGATTCCTTTCATTATGTCCTATTTAAAAGCAATGAGAAAGTAAAAGTTTCCCATATACAAATATAAACAATTTCTAAGTATTCTTTTGATAGATAGAAAACTGGAGTTGACCCATTAAGAAAAATAGTCAGCTCAAAACTTGACCCTTTGAACCCAAACTTCCCATTTTTTAAGTGTAGTCAGTTCCAGCCATGTAAGCTTTGTATTCCTTCAGTTTTGAGGTCAAGGGATTGGCACCTTTTTGCATAAAAAAGTAGTATCGTATCTTTCGACTTGTTCTGCATGAGAAGAGATAGGGAGTGTTACAATGAACAACTGTTATCAACCACAGACAGAAATTTGGGTTCATTTTTACAATAAAAAAAATCATTGGAATGCTTGAATTATCGGGAAGCACTTCCTCTGATAGTATACGCCAAAGATCAGATGCAACAGAGTCATTTATTGGCAGAGTTATCAGTTTGCGAACAGCAACTCGTCTGCCTGTAAACTGTTGTGGTATTTGTACTTAGTGGTGGCCGCTAGAATACTGTTTGCTGCAGACGTGAAGGTAAAACAGATTGAGGCCCACGCACATCACATAGATACCTACAGTAGTATTAAATAATCAAAACTTCAACACAAGTCAAAAATGTTACTTGTCACTAATAGAATGTTGACATTCAGCATTCAAAAAACTACCCCAGGTCTTTAAAATGCAGTTAAATTTTCAAGCTGAAATACCTTTTGATAGGTTTTGTTTTTTTTTCTTGAAGGTATAACTTGATCTCTGGCTACAATGCACCATGTCAGCTACAAGGGGGTCACATACAAATAAACGGAATCAGATTTCTAGTATTATATAGAGAGTTAGATACATGGGAATCAGATTATCATCGAGGAGAGCACGAATGCTGACCCCACATTATTATTGGAGAATGGGGGGGGGGGTCTAATGACTAATGTGATCCAGAGGAAGTAAATATTTTTAAAAATTGGTGGCTCTAGCCATACTTGCTGACAGACTGGCAGACAAATATTTGGTAGATTAAAGTAACAGTGAATTTTTTTGGTAAGTGTGAACGCTGCCGGACACAAGATTAGGAATCAATCAAGTATGATAATTACATTGTAGATAAACTAAAACTTGAAAGTGTCAGAATTTTCAGAAACCAACTTGATAAAAATACGCTTCAGGGTTCTATTGGTTCAAACAGGAAATTTCATGGGGACATATTATATGGTTCCACGATTTTACAACAATAGACAATGTTCTCATTAGTGACCATAAAAAATTTGATGGCTATAGCACTAGCCATTCTTGAATTTTGCAATCACAGACAGACATTTGGTGAATTATAGTAAGAAGATGAATGGCTCAAGACTTGACTATCAAATGCAACTATCAGTAAGCATTAAAAGCTATTTGGTAAGTGAGGACGTGAAACAAAGTATCTACTGACCTTGGAATTATGAAACCCCAACAAGAGCAGCTTGTAGTTTCCGCCTGGCATCCAAGACTTTGTGTTCTTGCCTCCTGACATCATTGTCAGAGACCATCATGTACTGCAAGCAGACAGAACAAGAAAAAAGAAAATAATTTAATCAATAGAAATCTGATGTTTAATAAGCCAGACTGACGTATTTTTTATCTCTCAAAGAATTTTGAAATACTGGAATAGTTTACCGTGATATGTAAAGGAAGAAACAAAAGGAAGGAAAAAAAACAGAAAGAAACAAAAGGAAGGAAAAAAAACAGAAAGAAACAAAAGGAAGGAAAAAAAACAGAAAGAAACAAAAGGAAGGAAAAAAAACAAAGAAACAAAAGGAAGGAAAAAAAACAGAAAGAAACAAAAGGAAGGAAAGAAAAAACAAAAAGAAACAAAGGAAAGAAGAAACAAAAAGTGTGAAAAAGAGAGGAAAAGGAAAAAATTGTTATGCATTTTGTTCAGAAAACAATTAGTATAAATGAAGGGTATATGAGCAAGAGATTTCATATAAACACTATTTTCTTTCTATTTTTTTATTATCGAGAATAGATCAGGATGAAAAAAAAAAAAAAAAAAAAGAGTAGTGCAACATAAATAAGAAAAAATATTCCTCTTTGTTCATCCACTCATATTTTTCTATCTTTACCAATGTTATGGACTGATTTATAGGGGGAAAAAAATCTCTCAGCAGGTCACTTTATTCCTCACAAACACTATTAAAGGGAATGAAAAATTGGTTCTAACACAAAATTTTCCCCATATTTGGAACTGCCGACTTCCGTCAGTTTAAAAATGTAGAAGATGTTTTCTGTTTCCTTACCTGCATTTTAGGCTGGTTAGCATCCATGTTGACTCCTGGATTTTTTTGAATGGATTTACTCGAGTTCTGTCCCGTCACTGGGATGTTACTGACGTGTAAAGCCGCAGCAATGCTCTGCAGGATGTTCTCAGTGGTCAGGTCAGGACCAATGCCTGTAATGGAAGCTAGAATACGTCGCTTAGAGGATAAAAATTATCAAGATTATTTTATTAAAAAAAAATAAATAAATAAAAAAAATATTAATAACACAGGGACTAATTCCTAATCTTAAAAATGATGGGGAGGGAAGCAATTTCATAAAATAAGTTGGTTTCATTTTTATCACTAATATTAAGTATCATCCATTAAAATGACTCAACTTGCCATCAAAGTAAATAACTGAACAACCATAACATCAATATTTGAGAGAATAAATATAATTAGAATAAATTCTATTTATGACATGGTTGAAGGGTCAATTTTATCAAAAAGTATTTTCTACTAGATATTTGTATCTGTTCATGTGCGAGTCTGTTGAGGGTGCATTTATGTATATGACACACATATTACTACATAAGTATGTTGCATACCAACAGGCACACACATAAAACATATGCAGACACATACACACACATTCTTACTACAAACATTCATGTGCACACACATGCCACATATACACACCCACATGCTACATACATAAACTTACCATACTCACATCTATCCTTGCATACACACTCCTACACACAAACATGCATACAACAATCACATGAACATACACACACATACATCATATATGCACACACTATATGAGGACACATGCCACATATGCACACATCATATACACACACAACATGTGTACGTACATGTCTATGTATGTGTGTGCATGCATACATGCATGGAATAAGAGTATGTGTATATGGTGCAGGAGTGTATACATGGTAAGTGTATTCGAGTGTGTAGGAGAGTATGTAGCACATGTGTATGTGTTGTGCACATGTTTGTAGATAGTGTGTATACGTGTGAGCATACATGGAAAGTGTATACCAGTATGCATGAGATCATGTGTATGTTTGTAAGTAGTATGTGTATGCATCTGTGCATGTGAGTATATAGTGTACATGTTTGGTATACACAGTTTACAAGTTAATTTCAAGTGTGCATGAGAGTACGTAGCATACATATGACGTGTTGTAGGTAATATGTCAGCATGTGTATATATGGTGTACATGTGTGTATATGTGGCAAGTATATCATACTAGCTAGCTTCATATACACATACACAAATTACACGCAAACAGATGCCACTTTTACACACATACGTTGCACGTGTCCAAATGTAGTGCATATGTGGTGTATATTACTGATATTACAATTATTTTTATGAGATGAGGCCTTAGAGATTGCCGCTTGTACCAGGTTCTAACATATGTCGATCGTTTCACATCTTGTTCAGCAAGCAGATGTTGGTGCATAGAGATCAATATCGGAGACAAAAATAATTCCTTTTTGCTCCCAGTTTGTCCAGGCGGTTTTTGAATTAATAATTTTGATGTAGTTCTTGAACATTATTACATCGAATTACCACATGAAATTATACAAAAATACATTCAAGTTGTACAAATGTTATAGTAATTAAGATATGATCTCAACTTTGCTAGTTGTTTAAATCAATATCATTGCCATTATATTCATCAATATACAGGTATATTAATTAACAAAAAACATTACTAAGGATTCTGTTTGGTCTGGTATGAGTGAAGGTTCATTAAGTGACTAACCCTAGTCACATCACTGCAAGATTTGAGTTTTTATATTCTTGTTATTTATGTTGCATTTGTAAATAACATTAAATTTATAACAATTCAGTTTTCCAGGAAATAAGACAGGAGTCTTTAATCATGAATAACTAAAGGAAATTAAACAGAAAATAAGTACAAGTTGCACCTCTCAAATAAGGCATTCTGGTCCAACACCTCACATGACCCAGCTCACTTAGAATCTGCTAACATCAGTGTGGAACTGCCATCAATCTTTTTCAATTCAGTTTCAAAAATTTGGTTTAACAGTTTGTGAATCAACTCACTAAACCAGAGTAAGAATCTAGCTGTAGTTTGAAACTAAATTACAGGATTATAAATTCAACAACTTTCAAAGATTATTTAAGCACTAATTTACCCGTGCCATCAAAAATGAGGGCATAAATGGATATAAACATTGTATCATATATATATGGATAATATAGATTTGCATAGCAGTGAGCTGGGAACAAAAAGCGTTCTGTTGACCATGAATAGATGGGGTTTTTTTTTATTTGTTTTTTCATACTATTTATTTGAACAGGAATGAGATTCTACTTTACTACATCAAATGAAAAATGACAACATTTAATAACAACTAGAATCAAATTCTCTCAGGATGCAGCATGAACCCAATCCTGATCATTGAAGGGATGAAGGTTACATATATTTGGTGACAAGAATTAGGGTTAGGTGTAGGGGTTGGATATCACTTGTCACCAAGTGCAAGGGTTAACATTCATCATTCTAATTTCTGGCTGCAAGACAGGATGCAAGGTGAATCAGTCAACAAGAGGAATTATTACAAACTTGGAGGCCATCAAAATATTGTATTGATTCATTGGGTTGGGTGGGTAGGGTAGAGAGAGAATCTGACATGATATTCCAACACCAAAATGAATAAAAAAGCTGGGGGGTCATACCCGTGCTGTCCATACCTTGCATGTTAAGGGGTAACTCTAGTGGGACAAATGGGTCATCGTTAACATCTCGGGGTTGAACACCTCTCAATCGCTTCTCCCAAAACAACTGCAATACAAAAAAAAGAAAAAAATTGAATAAAGCATCAATTGTTAAGCAAAAGGATTTCAACACAAAAGAATTTCCAAAACGTTTTACATAAAAAGTTTAACCATATGATTTATCTTACAGTTGAAACTTGCACCGGATTAAATTTTACTAATCTATGAAGAAACACCAAATTACAGGTTTCAAATAAGTTTTATTATTTTGGATTGGAAAATTGGGATAAGAAATTTATGGATTTGTATATGTCTAACAATTCTAGATCCCCAGCTATAGGGTTAAAAAGCAGGGCAAACTAGGCTCTCTGGATGTAACCAGGAGCACCCAGATAAACACACAAGCAGAGAGAAGAATCTGTAGCCTACTTGGCTAGCTGGCTGGGCAAGCAATTTGTGGGGTTTTGATGATTTGATACATGAGGTTCCATATTCTTGTGATGGCATTTGTGTGAGTTTATTTTGAAAATTCAACAGCTATGTATAGAAGGGAAAGCCTGTGCCAATGCTGACAAAACACTGACCTGTTTTGGCTGTTCTTGAGGTCCATGTTTAAGGTCTGTCTTAGGTCGACTCTCTGGTCGTGTGCGAATCACTGTAACAGGCTGTTTAAATATGGAAGCCGTCTGTCGGATTGGAAGGGCCAGACTGGAATCATGTCGCATTCCTGGAAGAAGACAGAAATAAAAGCATAAAGAAAGAGCAAGAGGCTTCACATGCAAACCTTTCATCAATTTGATTAATTGGAAATTTTTTTTTTTAAATTAAAAAATCTAAAAAAACAGGTGGGGCATTTGATTAACCCTTTCAAGACTGACCTATCAATTTGCTCAATGTCAGAATCAATGTACGAATAGATTTCTAAAAATGCACACAACCCCCATCTCAAACTTAGGCAAAATAGTAGAAATTTCAAGGCAATTCAAACCTAAACCATGTTAATTTTCAGGCAAATCAAGCCCTCTGCTCCCCTTAACCAAAGAGTTCCCTATTTCAACAGGACATACATATCCCAATCAGCCATACAAACATTGGTGTGTATATTTATATTACACAATACAAATCGAGAATATGATATAATAGAATACAATATCCGATGTATGATGGGTCTATTTCGTGAAGTGCTCGATACATTCAACATCAAGTTGATTAGTGTAGAACTTAAAATATGAAGTAAAGGATTTGCTACACGAACAAGTTTATGTTTCTGCCCCGTTCGGGCTTCTTCAGGTGAATGATTTGGTTTATCATAGATCCCTACTTAAGAAATTAATTTTGGGGGGGGGGGTCTATTTGTGTCAAGGATATAGGATTTTCCTCTTAATTATATATATATATATATATATATATATATATATATATATATATATATATATTCTTTGTCTAGTGGTTGGTCACTGCTTGTTATGTTTTTCTGTTTAATATATAAGAGATACTGTGCTTGTTGGTAATTGTAAATTGGCAGGAGACAGTATAGGCATTTCCTTCATCAGCATGTTGTAAAACCATCAGCTCTTTGTGGTAAGTTTCCTCTCTGAGAGTATTTTATTCTCACTTTAATCTGTTTCCCCAGTGTTAGGATTCACTTCTACCTGACCTTAGATGTTAGTTTAATTATTCTGGGATTGGTCTGTTTATACATGTCCAAGATGATTATGGTGATTGGGTTGTTCTTTAAAGTGGTTGGAGGTATGAAAAAATAATAACGTAAATAGTAATAATGAAAGGAATAAGATAGGTATGGTGATTATTTTTGTATACCTATACGTGGGATGTCAAATTATGTTTTTTTTTAATAGAAATTTTAATAGAATTTTGAGCTGTGCCAGCACTACTTAATCTTTTACTTTTTAATAAATCTGTGTTTTGTTTCTTTGTTCTATTGGCAAAAGTGAGGATTTCAAATTTCTCATTTAGGCATAGGTAACATGGGGTTTCAATATTATGGCATATGTGTGTTTTGATAGAAAAAAATAGATAAATCTTCAACCCAAAAATCATGACAATTTTCTTTTTAATAATGGAACTTGAAATAAAAATTTACTAAAAGGTCAAAAAAATAAAAATAAAAGAATTTAGAAAAATACATTTTGGGCAAGAGATAATATTTTCACCTGACTCTCATCTTCACTCCCCACCATTATCATCCAATCGTATTTCTTATCTTATACACACTCCATCCAGAAATCATAAAAAATTTTTTTCATATTTCAGGGGAATTTGTCTAAAACCCAAGTTTTGATAAAATGTTAATTTTCAAGCGTTTTCTACATGGTTGTAAATTTTTCTTCTTGCTCTCAATTTTACGAGACTTTTTTTCAACGAAAACATGGAAAAACTGTTGTCCAATAATTATAAAAACAATACAGAAGTCAATAGTTTTTATAAACAAAATATTCAGCAAAAAGTTAATACTCTACAGCTGCCCCTTTTGCTTTTATGATAGCCAGTTTCAGCTCATAAATAGTGGAATATATCTCTTGCAATCATTCCCCAGTCATTTTCAATAGGACTGAGGTCTGGAGACAAGGCAAGCCACTTGACTTCATTACGATGATCACCGACATATGAAATGGTTGTCTTTGCAGAATGACAACTCATTGTCTTGCTTCTCTATTTATTGGTAGTTTTAAGATGAAGCCGTGTTCTAGTATATCTTGGAACGCAAGAGCTGTCAAAGATCCCGTTAACAATAACTAGACAATGTAGCCCATAGTAAGCTAGATCATGCTGAAGAAAATTGAAAGGGGGGGAAAAAAAAAATGCTTTAGTGGTTAGGCCCATCAAGATTGAAGTGCTTTCATCTGTCTATATCACATTTTGCAGATCAGATTGCTGCGAGGATAATCGCTATTCACTAGTATCTAGCTTATTCGTGGCGTCTACACAAACATGGTTTCAGCTTAGCTCTCACAAATACTACTAGAGAGTTACTGGTAAAGATGTTGTGAACAAAAGATTTCAATACCTGCTGAACCTGGTTCACTATTTCTGAACATCTTGCAATGGATTTTGTGCAGTATCTCTTACAATTGGTTGTCTTGTCAACTCAGAAAAAAAGTTGTAGATCACAATGATAGATAAATTTTATAGAAAAGGTTTTGCAACATCCAGAGGGATCTTTGAGTACTATCATCATCAAGTTTTGCTCCAAGCGTAAGAATGTTTTTTCTTCTTTTGCAAGCAAGGAACCTTTCTGCATTTTTAGAGAATCCTCAAGAGAGCTCTTCAGCATTAGAACAACAGAAAAGTGTTTTTATGGTTGCATGACACCAAGAAATGAGCTTTAATTACAAAAGTGAACACATTTACCAATTGATCAGGGAATAAAACACTTCAAAAGTATATCTGTAGTTCATTTACATGTACACTATAATCTTCTGAGCATAAAACACCCAATTCCACAAGAAATCAGTCACCTTCAGTGTTCTTAAAATTTCCAAACGGGCCTTACCATAGGTTCTTAAAGTCTCAGATCACATTCCTCCTCATAATCACAAGTTTCCTCAAACCCCCCCATCCATTTTGAATTGTCATCTAGTCATTTTTTTTTTCACTCTTCAATACCCGCCCTTCTACCAAGAGCTTTATTTCAAAATCACTATACACTTTATCATTTAAATTCATTGAGAATTTTTTCTTCTTCATAAATTTGCTTTTCTTGCAAAAAAAAAAGAGAAAGAAAAACTTCAGACTTTTTCAATTTTAATTACATTAAAAAATTTCAAGATTTCACAAGTTGCATAGTCACACCTATGCAGTAGTGTACGACATAAAACTACAGTAATCTTTATTTCCAAATAAGAGAATTTACATTAAAATGATTAAAAAAAAAAAAGAAAATACAGTAGAATAAATACATAAGCCAGTAACATAAATGTTCAATATTGATATGGGGTAATAAGTACTCAAAACATGGTAGATATATATATACTGCACCACTATACAACTGGCACCACAATCACTTAGTTTACATTTTAAAAGTCATTACATCAGCTTATGTTCATCCATCAGACTAGGTTTTTTTCTATTCTATTAAAACTTTATCGGATCTTAACTGTACATGCAGTTGGATATTAAATGACACATACTTATCCGTGTGCATGTATATATTTTGCATTCTATAAACGTGGATTATTAGTTTCACCCCATCTTATTGTTGCTTTTTAGTACAAAATAAGATATAAAGAAGTATGTAAGCAGTCAAAAACAAAAAAGCCTGCAAGTATTAGTTTTGTTATTTTTCCACAAAATTCTGAGATTGAAATACCAGGTACCAGGCAAAGTTTCTTAAGGAAGAATAATGACAAAGCCACAGAAAGCCAGTCCTTTTCAATGATGTCAGATAAGGTCGAGGAGATTATTAATGGAAAAGGGCCGATACATTAATTTGATCAGAGATCTCCCAAGAGAAAGCAGCCTCCAGATGCCCTGAGGCATAGGCAATCGCATTAACTCCCAATAAATAAGGGACAACCATACTGATTCAACCAGACTGACTATATGTTGTTAGTCACTGATCCACAGTTAAGTAACAGTGTAAAAAGAATTGAAGGCAGCAACTGATTTATGAAGAATTCTAAGATGGCAAGCCTTCAGCAGAGCAAGCTCAACTTTCAAAAAACCAGACGATTCCAATAACCCTAAAAAGAAGAGTATACAACCAATGCATTCTCCCGATAGTCAATTATGGAACTGAAACATGGAACCTAACCGAGAGACAGACCTGCAAACTGAGAAGCATACAACACGTGCATGAGAGAATCATGCTCAACCTTACATGGAGAGATCACAAGTCAGCACAGTATATCAGGAAGAAAACGGGAGTCAGAGACATCATAGATTCTATTAGGGAAAATTAAATGGCAATAGGCAGGCCATGTTGCAAGAATGGCAGACAACCGATAGACATCACAGCTCACATCATGGATCCCCAGAGATCAAATGTGAAACCGAAGCCAACAGAATACAAGATGGAGAGATGAACTAGACAAATTCAGAAAATACTGGCTCCGCGACGCCCATGATAGGGAATTGTGGCGGATCCTGGGGAAGGTCTACGTTCAACAACGGACGTTAAAAGATTGATGATGATGATGATGATGATAATGATGATGATGATGAACCCAGAGTTGTCCCCCATGAAAATGGATGACAACAAGATTAGTCAGTTGATACTGGTCTCCATCATTTGATCAAGACTTTTCTTTCCTCATCTTTTCATTAACTTTTCTGTTATTTAACAAAAAAAAATCCATTCGTTTTATCCTTCTCCCGATGTTTTTTGTTCTCTTATGTTGTCTGCATTTTGATTTTGCAATTATCCACACACACACGCAAGCACACTTCCTACGAAAACCCAAAGACTGAAAATCTCCCTTCTCTAGCTAGCATAATTGTCTTCTCAATCACTTTAATCACCTCAGTCCACACGATAAGGTCACACCAAGATGGCTATGACTCATTCTAGTGGCAGTTGATAATGGTCTCCATCATCCTTTGCTGGTGTGAAACCACTTCCTCTGACACTTCACACACCCAATTGCAAAGACACAGGAAAAATTGACTCAGAGATTAGTATCTTTACTCTCCATTTTTGTTTTTATCATATAATCCACTGCAGGGTCCTCAGGGCACCACAGACAATTTCAGCATGGGTGTGCCAAGGGCGAGATAGCCTGACAAAGCACATCTCTTCAAACTATGTCAGCATTCCTTTCTGTGAATCAATTTCTACAAAGTATTTGTTGATTTTTCTTTTATCTTTTTTTTTTTAATTGTCAGACAGACATTTTTATTTGGGAATTTTTCCTTATAAATCTGTGTGTTTATCGTCCAGAAATATTAAATTTTATATTGCAAAAAAAAAAAAAAAAAAAAAAAAAAAAACACATTAATTAATGTTACTACTATATCTACTTTTGGAATGGAATTTCAAATGATGTTTGAACATTTTTATAAATGATATGAAATTAATTATGAATCATTTAATTCTCCAAAAATAAGTCAGTTTCAGACATCACTGAGTTTTAAACAATATTCATCTTCTGCAATAACTTGTTTGTAGCGGAAGAAGTAAGCCTAAAAGAATTTTTGATGTAGTCTATAATTTTGAGAAGGATTAATATTCATAGTTTTCTGACAATCATTCTTATTTTTGTTGTAAAATGGATTGTCTGGAACGTTGTGTGCAACAAATACCAAAACATGAAGATATAGACCAAGAGATGAGGAGGAATAAAGCATAAATATACAGGTCTGGTTGGTCACTCAATGGAAACCATCACATGACCAACTTCTTTTGCCAACATGCTGAGCTAGGGGCGAACAATCTAAATTTGAAAGTAATCACCAGAAAAATCTGAATTGCTTTGAAAATTCTAATTATGTTTTCAAAATAGGATTCAAAGAAAAAATTAAAAGTGAATTGAAATTCAACTAACCCCCACCCACCCAAATTTTGATAATTTTTAAAATGATGACCATCTTGTTTACAACTTTTTTTGTGAATTGAGGCGGGGAAAAAAAAAAAAAAAAAAACTAAAATTAACCAAGAAAAACAATTGAAATATGCTGAAAATTGAAAGCAGGAACTTAATGATTTTTTCTTGATGTGCTTTGGAAGATCATCTCAAGGCAGGTTGTGAAGAGTTTGGGCGAGCCGGTATTACCTCGTCTTAGCCCTCTTTGGAGCTGAAAAGGCTCTGTGACGATATATAGAGTATACCGACATATCAAGGTCAACACCATGTAGAGTGATAACTCAATGACTTTGGGAATTTCTACTAGAGTTGAAGACCATCTTGAAGTCCAAGACATCAAAGAATCCATAAGCGAACTCAAATGGCAATGAGCTGGTCATGTTGTAAGAATGGCAGACGACAGGTTGACATCATGTCTCACAACATGGATCCTTAGAGATTTCATGTGAAACCAAGGTCAGCAGAATACAAGATGGAGAGACAAACTAAACAAGTTTAGAAAGTATTGGCTCTGCAACACCCATGATAGAGAGGTCTGGAAAATCCTATGGAAGGTCTATTTCCAATGACAGACGTTAAAAGCCTGATGATGATGTGCTAAGTCTAGATACTACACTTTTATCTTGAACTAAATACCACAAAAAGCTGAATAACAAAATCAGGATAAAGCCCAAAAATCTACATTTCACTAATATAATTGATAATTACGCAAACTATAAGAGGCATTTTAATTCTGCTTACAGAAAAAAAAAAAAAAAAACATCATGGATTCTATAAATGTACAAGATTATTTAAGGTAAACTTAATCTGTAGTTTTATATTGTTAGTATAGATCTTTATTCAAGAATTCTACAAAAAAAAAAATTAAACAAATAAAAAGATAAAAAAGAAATAAGTTAATATAATGATAAATATTGTTCGGCTGGATAATCCGGTATCAGTATCCAGTAAAACCCAGATCCGGTACATCACTAGTTTTATTCCTTCTATTCCCGGCTAGGTTTTAATCATAAAAGCAACAACAGCTGGCACCTGATCTAAGGAATCACATCTACCAGTCAAGCCAGAAGCATAACTGGAATAATCAATCAATTTTACTGGAGATGATTACCTACTGTGGTGGTAAGTTTAAGAGTACACAAGCCTTTAAAAGCATTCAATTTAGAAATCAAACTGCATAGGAAACCATTTATGACAGGGGGGGGGCCTTACCCATGGAGAAAAAAAAGTTTCCTAACAGTTTTTCTGTGGTATCAGGTGATGGCATCCTAGTTAACAGACCTTATCTTGCATTACGATGAAAATTTTTGATCTTAATTTCATGAAATGACTGGATTGTTTGACCACATAGACTGTTGATTGAACACTTAAAGTTTTTTCACTATTTTTCAAGTAATAAATAAGTAATGTTTTTCCTGAAACCAGTAAATCAGGAAACAAGCTAATTTTCTATGATTCAAATTTTTAAAGCGTATTCTTTTTTTGGTTGATTCTTAAGAATTCAAGTTCAGTTTTCTGATGACATACTTATCAATCATAGCCGATCAAAATATTTTGTTGACAGAAACAAATACGATGGAAAAACTGACACCTGAAAAAATCTGTTTAGGGCTGCTAATTATATTAACCCCTTAAAATATCAATTACCAGAATTGATCTAAGGAGATAAATCCTGGTAAGTAGTGTGTTCACTGCTTAAGCAAAAAAACGAGGTTAGTACACAGTTAGTTGGATTGTTAACAAAACGTGGAAATAAGGACAAACAAAGAGGTTAACAACTGTGCCAGGTTTAATTCATGAGTGAATTAAAATAAATGAGAACCGGAGTTTCTGCCAACACACATATGTGGAGGGATCTACCAGGATAAAGAAGTAGAGGTAGGAAGGAGGAAGAGAAAGGAATATCACCAAGTAAATGTGAGATTGCGTCTATAGAATGTCTGTCAGTTAGGTCATCCTAGTTGTAGCCACTATGAAGTTATCTTAGGAAGTCTGACCTAACTATGATGAGAGTGCTTAACTTAGATAGGATGTGTTCTTGAGATGAATATGTGATGATGCGCGTGAAAGAAGAAAGTATGTATAAAAACTATACTAACTATCCTAAGTAAAGAGAGAGAAGAGACGAGCTTACCTCAAGGCCATCAGAACAGAAGAGAGAGATTCACTGCTACAGTTTAAATATCTTAAAGATAACAATCAGCTATCTAATTGGTAGTTCCGTATGATGTCAAAGCGGAAACAACAAGGAATTTACCATATCTACAGATATGTAGGGGTTGGCAAGTAGATCCTGGCAAGGGTAGATAACTTCGTATATGTATGATTTTCTTTAGCTAGAAAAGGTGGGTACAACACCAGCTTCAAGTATGCAAAAGTATTTTTCTTGACTAAATGCTATTTTCTTGCAATTAAACCTTCAGATATGATTTTAACACGCTTTGAAATGGATTTTTTAAAGTTTGTAGACAGGCTTATTTTACTAGTAGGTTCCTGTGAGTCACCCATCACCATTCTTGATCTGAACTTAGGATAGAAATTTAAACATTAATTTTAGTGCTGGCAACAGCTGCTAAGAGGGGAAAAGTTTTTCAAAACTGGAATTCAGAATGGGAATAAAAGCATTTCTTTATTGAGTGTAATGATAAAGCTTCATGTCTGGCAATAATCCCGGAAAATAAAGGGAGGAAACTAGAGCATCAAAAATTTCAGAAGAAAGTGACATCACACACTTTCCAAGTCTTCTTGACACTGATGATAATAAAGATATACACTTGGCAGAATTAAGCAAATTTGTAAAGAACATTAGAGAAATCATAATGCAAATGGAAGCGAGATTTCCTGAATTGCAATATCCTGTAATCTGTTCAAATTTTCTGTTGAGGATATGGTAAATGTAGAATCATTGGCTTCATGATACATGCCAGATACAGAAACTGAATTACTTGCGCTGCACTGTAATACTGATGAACAACAAAACACCAAAGAAAGATACTGCAGGAAAATACAGCTCATCAGTGCCAAGAGGAAAGATTTCTCATTCTGAAGAAAGAAGCAAATCATATTACTCCAATGTTCAGAATTACATAAATCTGTGAATAGTCCTTGTCATGTATGAAAAACATCAAATTATGTTGAAAAAGAAATCTTTTGGACATTAATTTGAAAAGGTAGATGATCCTACGACAACTAACATTCCCAAATTTACTGATGTCAAAGAGAATCCACCATCTTAAAACTGATGCTTTTTTTCCAAGAAGTACTAATTAACTGCTATTAAACTGTCCTATCCATGCATGAATCAATAAATAAATTTAAGCAGATTTTATACCACTTTTTACTTGCTGAGTAATTATATGAAATTTGTAGGACCCCAGATTAAATTTTCATACATAAGATACAATAGAATATACAAGTGGGCAATAGGCAACACTGAAAAGAAATCAGAAGACGGCCATTGCAAAAAAAAGTGGACGACCCCTGTCCCAGAAAATCACAACAAAAGGTATCCCAACAGTCTTGTAATTGTAGTATCAGGTGTACTTAATGACATACTAGAAGTCTACAGCAATCATGACCACTGGAAAGGTATGATTTTCAAGATGGTGTACAAGATGGTCGCCAAATCATTAAAATGACAATTGTTATCATCAACCCTAGGCTAGTTTTTTCAACCATTTATTGTAGTGTCAAGTAAGCTTGATACTATATTTAAGTTATACTACAGTCTGATCACAGGAGATGTATAATTTTCGAGAGATCTTCCAAAATAAAGACATTTTAAAGATCTGGCGGCTAATGTAAAATCTAGAATAAACAAGTAAGCAATTTTATTGCCAAATCCCATGTTTAGAAAAATGTAAGAATCTAATTAGCATATCTATAGAATAATGAATAGATTATGATTACAAGCACAGTTAACCATTTCATATTTACAAGATGAAATTAAGGGATTTCTGACAAATAGATTCCTGACCATTTGGAAATCAGTAGCCCAAAGGAAAATTGAATGAACAGTATGAGGAACATTTTAATTTTGTGACAATGAGGGGAAAGACGTAATAGATACTGAGATATGATTCTAACACACAAGCAAAGGGCGAAAGATCCCAAAAACAGGCAATCATTGAAAGAGCTGAGGGACTCATAAGTGATACCAAGTCCAATCTCTATCCCAAATATTGTCTTTTTGTTTGTTTCTGATATCATGTGGATGTTGTTGAATTTTCTTCCAGGTTAATGGACACACTATTGTTCATGCAGTTCAATCATGTGCCTTTATGACTGAATGCATTTATCATTAAAAAAAAAAAAAAAAAATACCTCACCCCAAAGAAATCGTAAAAAAGTTTTTCAATGTTCTTTTGTAATGATAAGTAATACATAGATATACTGCCTCTGTTGCCTCCAGTCACTTCATAGCAGCTAAATTTGACAATTTCACTCTGTACATATTGAATGAAAATTAGATTTCATATAATTTCCTGTAAGAAAATTGTCTGACCAACCAGTTTAGCAGGTGTCCACAGCTCTGCTGTCAATTTTTTTTACACCTATTATCCAGACTCAGACTGTTTTGTATGTGTGAATATCCTTGTATGGTCTAATGCCATTAGAGAAAACTTCAAGTGGCAATAAATTGAATCTCTCCACCTGAAATCCAGGAATTTTCACGTGTTTACATTGGGAAGTGTCAGACTGTCAAGTACACAATGGTGTCCTGAAGTGATGAGAACACTCCATCTGACAAATATCAAATTTGACTGCTCACAGTTCTCAGAGGTCAAATCCAACTTCCCTTCACAACTGAAAGAAGGAAAACTATGTTAGCAATTTCATGCTTTTTTCAAAAAGTGCACACTCAGCCATAATTTGAGAGCCAATGAGCTGTATGAAGAGACTCAAGTACAGACACAGGAGTGGAAACCATTATCAAAGCTTCAGACAAATTATATGAAAAGAATAAGGCCGAGGATGCATTCACTGCCTTTGAAAACTTTATCCAATCCAGACAGCCATCAAAAAGACTATATAACTGAATTTGATTTGAGACTGAGCAAAATTAAAAGTCCTGCCAACCTCACAAATAAAGCTTCCTTATGCCAAGCAACATCCATCAAATATAAATTTCAACACATAAAAACACCAATAGAATGAATATCCATCACCAGTAAGAATGATCCTACTGGTGCAGGTGATATTGATCCTCAATTAATGAGGACAACCAATATGATGACCAGGAATACTATGATGAGAGTGCTCAAGCTCAGAGTAACAGTATTTCAACAAATGCCTACCTTGCAAACCAAAATTGGAGGACACCTCAATGTATGAACCAATGTTAAAACTCCAGAACAAGGCCTTCCATTTAGCCTCAGTAGCCAGACCGTCAAGCAGCAGCGGGCTACCAACCCAATTCACATATTACCACAAATCCACTAGATGACTTTGGTCAGCCCACCAAAAACAGATTCTGTAAATCAATTATTGGATAGTTCACTGTCCCCATGTTCCTCCTAATGCACTTACAGGGTTTGTGATAGAGGGTGAATTAGATGGCAAGTTGTTCCTCTTGGATCCAAGCTCCAGCAGAGGACCTTCTGACTAGGCATGGAAGAGGGGGAAGATTTGAGGAAAATGACCCTTAGATCAAAACAGATAATCTCACTTGACAGAAGGAATCCCTTTGCCTTGTTCCGTTAATCTTGAAGTTATTTGGTTCCACCTTCAGAGGTTAGTTGCAAGGACTCTTCAGTTCCTTATGGGATAGTGGATACAGGTAGACATTGTACATTCTTGTAACGAGAGCTCTAGAAAGTATTGCTGGACATAACCTCAAAAATTGACCAAGCTGTCAAAGAACCAGGCAATAGAGGGCATTATAGTTAAACATATTGCCAATTTTCTATTTGACAGCATCCAAAATTTCCATAACACTTTGACAAATTTCATCAGCGATTGTTTACTGGTCAAGCTGAACTCAACGTTCATATTGAAGTTCTAACAAGTAGAGATGAAATGGTATGAAAATCTTATATCACGACAATTTGTGAGAAGTTTTTATCCACTGTAAAGAATGGTCTTTACAAAATCGTTTTCATAAACAAATGCAATAAATTACATTTTTCACCTCAGTTTTCATTGCCATGGAACCTTTCAATAGCATATAGATAGAGACCAGAATTATCACAGTTGACAGTATTATTGCAGTATTTTTAAAATATTCTGCAAATTTTAGAAAGTACCAATACACAAATTGAAATCAATTCAGCAAGTTTTATTTTTGGAAATCACAAATTAGATTAGCAACACTGCACCCTTTGTACATATAAAGAAAATTTTTCTGAATATAAATTACATCATTCCTGAGTAGTAGATCAACTAAAATAATCAAGTAAATTTTGATATTTCTAATTTCAAACAGATCAATTTTTCATTGCATAGCCAATCAATCTTAAAAATCAAATATTCCTAATTTATTCCCAGTAGTTGGCCATCCTAGGAGTGTAAACAAATATTTACACTAGTTATCATATTCTGTTTGCAAAGGGAATTATTATTAAATAAATATTTGTATTGAAAGAAATTATTTTGTACCAGAATTTGTATAAAATAATTCTATACAATTCAGAAATGAATGTTCATCTTTAGTAACACAATAACGTGTACTTTTCTCGTGTCCTATTTCAACTGCTTTATTATTAGTTCCTGTGATAAAACCAGTCAACCCGAGTTGACCCAACCAAGTGATAAAATTGATGATGAATTCACTCTTTCAACTTGAGAGAATGAATTTGTCAGCAATTTTTGATTATGTTATATGCATGACATCACTGGTTTTTGGTGTACACATTATCATGGTAGTGACAAACAAAAATGAAGTCAAAACTCAATATTAGAAGACAATGACACTAAATTTGAGGACTAAAGTGAAAACATGAAAATCATTTTTTTTCCTATTTGATGTTTTAAATGATCATAACCTCCATTTCATCAGGAAGTTTTTCATTTTCGTGAAATATAAAGTTTTGAGTTCATTTAATTCAAATCCTTTTACCAAACACTCTAACAGGAGGAGTATTTCTCAATGCTGATTGCCAGTTATTTCCAAATAGTGCATAAAAAGCATATAAAAACATAATAGCACAAATGCATATGTAACTCAGAACAGAGATATGAAAAACATCGGAAGAGAATATACAATAATGAAAAAGGGAAGAAAAATTAATTCTTATTCACTGATAATACAACTCAAGGTTGCCAAATATGTCCCATTTCAGACATGGTGTCCATTTTTAGTCTAGTATGTCCAATCAAAATTGGAGACAATTGGACACCCAAAATTGTCTGAATTATAATTTATTCGAATCAATATTTCCAAAACCAAAACTAACAGCCCTGTATACGAATGATCCTTTAGAAAACTATAATTTATGGTTTATGATTCAATTATCAATTTTGATTTCATCACGAAGCAGAAAGGCCTGCACATCCAAATTACAATATAAACTAATCTTATTGCTGGAGCACATTGAGATATCAAAATGACCAGTACCCACCATCACAGTCAATAATTGAACAACCCTAGCATTAAAATTTGAAGTCATAAAAAAAAATTTCATTGAAAAATAAATACGGTCAGAATAAATTCTATTAATGACATCATTGGCAATTTCCACTAAGAAAAAAAAATAAAAAATAAAAAATAATATATATATATATATATATATATATATATATATATACATATATATATATATATATATACTTAGATTCCCCAAATATTTCTGGATGTGTTTTATTATCAATATACCCATGAAAATAAGGCCTCAAAAAGGTCAGAGAAGCTTTTTCTCCGAAAATAAAAAAAATTTTAAAAAAAGAAAATAGAAAAATTAGGAGTCTGTTGAAGTACTGATGCCAATTTTCCAGTCTAGACGAAATGGTATAGCCATGAGAGCTGAAATGCACACGCACACACAAAAGGATAGAATCCTTTGCTATCTTTGATGGATATGTCTGTTCTATTTTCCTGGAAAATTCTAACATTGCATTTTTTTTCATTTTACTTTTTCAATTTCTGAAAGGTATATTGTCTATTTCTCTGATATATCCAAACAACTCCATCAAAAGCTTTTTCAGTTCCATTTATGTAAACAACAGATAGAGGGAGGGAGAGAATATGTGTTAAAAAGATGTATATTCTGATCAATAGATGAGGTACTAAGCATTTTTTTTTTTTTAATGTTGCCAAGCATCATTCATTATTAGTTGCTAAAACTGTTTTGAAAAATAGCTCAAACTTTTCAATTCACAGCTAACTTTACAGCTAAATGTCATGCATACACATTTGAAGCCCACTCATCTAAATTAATAACTATACTCTAAGACTGCAGAGCAAATTATGGATAGAAATTGTACACTTAATTCAATTCTAACTTACTAATTGTCTCTTCAGACTAAATACTACCACAACACATTTTTAACCAGTAGGGGTTTCAATCACAAGACACAATCAAAATACCCTGATGTTGCCCCAGGAAGATTTTATTCAGAGTCAGATTCCTACATTTAATAATTACAGCTTCCAAAATCGTAAATCTTCTTCAGTCAAGATTAGGGAGTTTTGAAAGTTTTTGCAGTTGAAACCCCTCTCAATTAGTAATTCAAATTCCCACCACTCACCAGATCAAATCAACAAAGTAATGACTAAGCCAAATACATATTTGTTAAAATAAATGTTGATGGTCAAAGACTTCGAAAATGGCTCATGGTTCGGTCAAAAGTGCTAGGCATAACACTTTTGGACAAATATTACACTCAATGAATCTAACCATACATTGCCTGGTGTAGAAACAAGGGGGAAAAAAATGACAAAGATGCTCCTTCTGTCTTACTTAATCAAACGTACAAATGAAGGATTACTGACCTAGTATATATATATATATATCTTAGTTTATTTCAAATATTTCTTACATACAGAGAGCTCTATATTTTAGATGAAATTCTTGAAATAGAGCTTCAATATATTTTTTCATTTTCAACTGTATTTTGCTGCATTCTGACAAAATGTTCCGATGTTCTTTCAACTTTTGGAGCAATTAATAATGTCTGATCTTGTCTAATTCTAGGAACATCCGCACGACAGATGAAATACTCACAATGAATATATTTTGTCCCGTATTTCCAAAATACAGAGATAAAAGGGTTTACAGTATATGAAAAAAATAAATAAGAATAAGAAAATAACTGAAAATAATTCATACACTGTAAAAATGGCAGGGAAAAGTGCCCATCTGAGCCTTATTTGTTCATACAGGATTTCAAAAAAATCTATTTACAAAAGAAAGGGCAATCTTTTCATTCAACAAATTTTGAAAGAGAAAAAAAAAAAAAAATGTCTGAGCCTTATTTCAAAATATCCTAACTGATATCTAAATGCAACAAAAATATCTAAATTTAGGCATAAAATAACCAGGTTGGCAATGTTAAAAGCAGATCTATTGAGCAACAGTACAATCAATGTATCAGCTCAACTCAAAAACTGGCATATCAGGGTTTACACAGATCTCTAGCAAGTTAAACACTATATAGCATGTGGCACTCAATGCTCACAACTAGTGGAAAAAATTATATTATATACACACAATTCAAATGAATCAAATTTGTTTCACCCCAAATACGTTTTTGAATTTAATGAATGACATTCACTAAATATGGAGAACTAAGGAACTTACATCTTATTTACCAACCAGGGGCAACCAGAGTATAACGAACACCCCTACCACCTACAAATAGTTCATTATAACAAAGGTTTACTGTGTTCGTTAGTAAAAAGAGAAAATACATTCAAGAGGAACAAACAGCACAAAGAATGACTAGCATTAGATGCTTTTTTTTCTTATTAGCCTCTACCGAGTATATAATCAATATTGGGGTCTTATCCACCTGAATCCTTTAGCACAATCCACTGATCAGCAGTTATTATGGGTCAAAGAGTTAATTCTGATCAAGGAATAATTCCAAAACATAAAGGGAGATAACTATGTAAATTCTATGGTAAAGTTGCCACTGGATTTGACTAAAATTTTCACATTATTTTGCGAGTGGCATCTATTATTCTTCTGCTTTTTCTTTCAGCTGATTTAATGAATGTGTGTAGTCCATGGTCGAGTAGCTTCTGCTAAAGTTAGCTTGCCTATGTGGATGGTTTTCATCTAGTGTTTTTGTGATTTGGTAGGTTTGATTTTTGTGAAAAGTTTGTATATGCAGTTGAGTAGGCCTATAGTTGTTAAAGATTTTTTTAGGTATCCTTTCTTATATAAAAGCATTATGATTGCAGTGTTCCAATTTTCTGGGACTTTGTTTTAGGCATAAGTTGAATAGAATAGCCAGTTTCCTAGTGATGATTTCACCAGCTTTTTTGAGTAGAACAATGGTGATGTTGACTGGTCCAGAGGCTTTTCCTTTGTTTGTTGGTTTGATAGCTTGTTTCACCTAGGGGTTACTTCTTGGAAATCCTTGAGCTAATTGCTCGCGTTTTGCATATCCTGTTTGTTGTTTTGTAGTTCTTGCTTGGAGGAAGAGAGTTTTTGCAGTATCCGACCAAAAAACACAAATACTTGTTTGATAAATGATTTTATAGTGAGATATGTGTGCCATTCATAAAAAGAATGAGAATCCTAGTATAAAAATAGATCCCCCCCCCTAGATATTTAGAACTGATGATAGGGTAGAGAATCACCTCAAAATGTAGCCAGTAGAAAGTTGATTTTTATTGATTGTCCTTCAATCTTCAATTGAGCTTGTAGTTTTGGGGGGAAGGAGACACAAACAAACAAACAAACGGCTAAAATATTAATATGTATGATTAAGGGGTAGTTTTTGCACTGAAATATTCCATTAAAGTGTGGAAATTATAAAATATAATGTACTCTCCTATATTTACAAGACAATTTTTTGAATTATTTTTATTTATTTTTATTTCATATTATTTTATTATTTTATTTATGTATTTTTTCCATGATGTGTCTGCAAACACGGCCCCTAATACTTGAAGGGGGTAATGTGATCTATTTACAACTGCTATGATGACAGAAGATAATGTGTTATGTCATCAAGAGAACATTTATTCTATCAATTCTTGAGATAAAATGAATAGATGATGCATTCTTTTTTTTTTTTTGTTGGTTGGTCTTGATTTTGTTGAATATCGATTTTTCTCAGCAGTATCTTGTTGGATTGATATGGAACTTGGTCCAGACCTTCAGGTGAAGCATCCTCATCTTCCTCCTCTGACTACCACCACAACTAGTAATATTAATAAATTTTCTCAGCCGTATCATGTGGGATTGATATTAAAATTGGTCCAGACATCCTCTTCCCCCTCCTTGCTACTATTAACACAACTAGTAATGCTAAATATCAATTTTCTTAGCCATATCCAGTTAGATTGATATCGAACTTGGCTGAGACCTGCAGATCCACCATCCTCATTTTATTCTTCTTCCTCTTGCTGCTACTAATACCACAACTAGTGATGCTACTACTCTGTTTACAATCCCTCTGAAATATGGATGTAAGGTTAAAGGACACATCATTAAACTTATAGGTACCTGTCAATAGAATAATTGATTTTAAGTAGGAATTTTTCCAGTTCTATATGAGAAAAATATTTGACAGAGCTTATAAAATATTTTCATAAAACAATAAGTAAACTGATTCTATTGATAATTAAAACTCTCTGTATATCTATCTATGAATCATCATTTTTATCGATGTTCAGTTTGAAATCACATACATACTTACTTTAAAATTTTATTTTTAATAAGTGTTCTTAATCTTCGAAATTGATTTAGAGGAATAGTTGAACAACTTGATTACATTAAATGAAAATAATTAGGATATTCTTTGTATTTTCTGTTATGAAAATTCATTTTTATGAAAGCAAAAGGACTTTTAGACTGACAAATGCCTTAAAGGCACAATTATAAAACTCTGTACACTCAGTGTGCTTTCATAAAATAAAGAATTTTAAAAAAATATTTGTAAAAGGAATCTTCGTCTTCCCTCTCTCAGTTGGTCACTAACATACTATTCAAGGAATATAAATGCACGAACCCCAAGACTTGACTCAAAATCATTATGTATGCTGAAAGTAAATATCCTGCATGTGCATCTTAATGTGAAATGGACAACATTTGGGGTATCGTTGTACTGAACCTTAGCCCAATATTCTTTGTTGGATACAGAAAACGCTGGAGGAAAAAAAGTTGTGGACTTGAGCAAGAATACCAATGAGCCTACTTATAAGGACGCATGTATATTTGGCTTGGTTCTACAGATCAGTTATAGAAAAGCCCTCCCCCCACTCCTTGTTTTAAATAGGGCCAGGTAGTTGCTTCATTATTATGGGGTGGAGTTGCTAGTCCCATGCCTAAAATAGACTACCTTACAGGGCTAAACAGCTCCAACTGCTCTGCTATTTACTCATATCTTGGGATGGGATAGATTTGAAGTTAATGCGAAGTAAACATAAGCAGCCTCGAACAAAACTGGAACTCAGTCAATTCTGTTTTCTCTATTGTAACCGCTACGCTACTCCACACCTATCAAAAATGTTCGCCCTTTCGTAGTTTTTGACAAGCAAATCTATTTATGTCATTATGAAAGATAGGTCATTTGTGTCATGCAAAATTGATCGACCATCGAAAAAATAAGATGAATGGAAATAGTTGTCAAAAATTGAAAATTATGATTTATTTTTCAGTTCTTCATTTTTAGAACTTCTTCACTTCTCAATTCTTGGCTCTTCCTAATTTTCCCCAATTTAAAGAAAATCTTTTTATTTCTCTTTCATTCTGAAACCTATCTCTAAGAAAATTTTCTTCCTTTCATTATTAACAATCATTCAGTTGTTTCGTTTATCGTTTTCCTTTTCTCTTTTCAGATAAGTAAACAGAAAATGAACCATTGGAAAAACCATGCTCTAAAACACCTTTCAGCCTTGCCATCTTTATTGAAAAAAGATTATGTTCATAATTGTAAGAAAATATAATGAAAAACCTGTGAGCAATCACTTGATTTAGTTTGTCATCAAGATGTTCATGAAATTTCTTGTCTATCAGAAAATTTCTAATTATTTAGTCAGCAAGGTTAATCGCTATGGAAATTCCTATGGTCATAAAGGCCATCATTCTACAAGGTGTAGATCCCATATACATCAGAGTATGGCAACATATATACAGTCACAACAACTCCTTTATCGGGCTACATGAAGATTTGGAGCCCTTTCAGCCCCAAAAAGGGGTAAAACTACGCTATACCAGTTCACCCAAACACTTTACCGCCTACCTAGAGATGATCTTCAGAAGTCTAGACTGGGAAAATAAAGAAATCAAAATAGATGGTGAATATTTGAGCAACCTATGATTTGCAGACATCGCCCTTTTCCTAGAGAACCTACACAACCACCAACTAATGCTAGATGAACTAAATGAAGAAATTAAGAAAGTTGGCCTACACGTGAACTTCAGCAAAACAAAGATCATGTACAAAAAATCACGTCGGAAATAAAAACACACAAATCAAAACCGAAGACATAGAACTGGACAAAGCAGACCACTACATCTACCTAGGACAACAACTCTCCATGAAACCCTCGAATGTAGAAGAAATCAAGTAAAATATCACCATAGAATGGCAAGCCTTTCGCAGCACAAGCTCAACCCTCAAAAACAAGAGGATCCCTTTAATCCTGAAAAAGTGCATACGACCAATGCAACCTCCTGAGAGTCACTTATGGAGCTGAAACATGGAACCTAACCCAGAGACTAACCCTCAAACCATGCAATGGACACATGAAAGAATCATGCTCAACATCACATTGCGAGTTCATAAGACAGCACAGTATATAAAGGGAAAAACAGGAGTCTGAGACATCATAGAATCCATTCAAAAAAACTCTAACGGCAATGGGCTTGTCAGGTTGTATGAATGGCAGACAACCAATGGACACCACAAAATGGATCCCTACATATCACATGCGCAACCGAGGCCGGCTGAGTAGTAGATGGAGAGATGAACTCGACAAATTCAGAGAGTATTGGCTCTGCGACGCCCACAATAGAGAAATGTGACGAATCCTGGAGGAAGATGTCCAACGACGGACATTAAAAGACTGATGATGATGATTGCTTTTTTTTTTTTTTTTTTTTTTTACCATGCAAAAGTGATAGACAATGTTAGCTGCCAAGTCAGGAGGTTTTCATTTCTCTCTCTACCCCATTCGTTTTCTCGTTGACAGAAATCCAAATTCATTCCATAGTGAAAGGAAGCTTCCCTCTAGCCCCCCCCCCTACCTCAAGGACCAAAATTCACCGAACTTCAGTTCAAAGTGAAAGCAAAAAGGGGACAGGGATGAAGCTAATTCAGCTCATTGTATAAGATAAACTTGTAATAATTCTAATATTTTGGGGAGGACGAACTTTTTAATGTAAGAGTTTAGATGAAATTTCTTTACCCTTCATTTTATTCCCCTGCTTTACTTTCGTACAACCAGCCATCAGCTGAAGAACTCAGAAAGGATAGGGAAGAAATGAAAGATAAAATTAAGAACTAAGACAACCTCCTCAATACACTCTCACTCTGAGTGAGCAGTTCATTTTTCTGTCTATCAATCTTCTACCTCACCTCAGACTCAGTCACCAACAGCTTGCTTCAATCAGATGTTGACACCCTTTGATCTCGCCAAGCCAATGTATGCCTTCTCGCTACTCTTTCTTTTCAGCTTTAATTCTATATTGAATAGTTCTTTCTCTAAGAAATCAAGGGCGATAAAATAATGAAAGACTAAAGAAAAAGAAAAAAAAAAGGTTTTTAGGTAACCAAGAATGTAATGTAAAAATACATACTGAAATTTGTTTCCGTTGACCTTTCAGCCTAGGTAGATTTTACAAGTATCTGTATAGTTCAAGTATTTGAATTCTTTCTTTGATAAGATTTTCAATTTATAGAGTATTTAGATGCTTTTTTGTGTGTAAGATTTTTAATTCATAGTGTTAAGAATTGTGGATTTTTTTCTCATTATATATCTCAGGAATACAATATACATTATGATATAATATCCAATGTGTGATGGGTTTATTTCATAGAATGCTTGATATATTAAACAATGTTTATTTAGAGTAGAGCTTATAATATAATGGAGTAAGGATTTGCTACACAAACAAGTTTATGTTCATATCCAGTTTGGGCTTTGGCGAATGATTTGATTCATTTTAGATTCCTAATAATTTTTATGTTTTTATGTTTGTTTGGGGTTTTTTTTTTTGAGGGAATCTATTTTTCTAGGTGGAAGGATATATATCAGTGGTTGGCCATTGCTTATGTTTTTCTGTTTCATCTAAATAATATACTAAATATACCATAAATCAAAATATACTAAAGCCCTAAAGGTAAGCGGTTTTAATGAAACTAGCTTTAAATATGATGAAAGAATAAAATCCAATAGAGTAAAACATGGCAACAAAAAGTAGAGGTAGGAAAATCATTTGGTATACACCAACATTCAGCCTACAAATAAACACCAACTTGAAAAAAATATTCATCCAATTAATAGAAAAACATTTCCCTATTAAGTAAAATATCTAACAAGAACAAACTGAAAATTAGCTGTAGTTGTTCAGATGATTTTAATAACAAAACATATTAAAGTAATTAGAAATAATATGAATGGAGAAAGCATGAATAAACCAGATGGCAATTGTATGAACAAAAACAGATTCCCTTTGTAAAATAAATGTCTGAAATTGAATATTGTATATCAAGCTGAAATATCAACCCAAAAGAAACCCTTAGAAGTGAAATATTATATAGGAATATTGAAAAGTCCCACTAAACTAAGACTTGCCAACCATATATCATCATTTATGAATGAAAAACATCACTGTTGACACATTATTGGAGACTAAAATACCAAAACCAACATACATATCCCAGAATATTGAAACCTCATGTTACCTATGTTCTAATGAGAAATTTGAAATCCTTACTTTTGTCAATAGGACAAAAAACAAAAACAGAAGAAAAGAAAGAAAAAAAAAAAAAAAAAAAAAAAAAAGAAAAAAGGGACATTCAAATGCCGGCATCGCTCAAAATTTCTATTAACAAACATAACTTAATAACTCTCACATAGATATACTAAAATATGTTCCCCCAGCCCCTTCAAAAAACAACCCCATCACCATAATTATCTTTGATAAGTGGAAATAGTCCAAACCCAGAATAATTCAATCAACTAAGGTCATATAAAAAGGAACCCTAACATTGGGAAACAAATTCAAATGAAAATAGAATACTCTCAGGGAGGAAACATACCTCAAAGAACTGATGGATTAAGTACAACTGATAACAAAAATGCCAACATCATACCCTTCTAATTTATAATTACCAACAAAAACAGCATCCCCACTAAATAAAATAGAAAAACATAACAAGCAATGACTAACCACTAATGGATAAAGAAATTAGAATAAAAGGAAGATCTTACCACCTGGAAAATAAACATCCACAATGAAAAATGTCCTAAATAGGAATATAAAATAAACTGAATCATTTGCCTGAAGAAGCCAGAAACATAAACGTATTTGTGTAGCAAATCCTTACTCCATTTTATATATATATATATATATATATATATATATATATATATATATATATATATATATATATATATATATATCACTCTGCCTGTCCTATGTTTTGATGGACAAAAACTTGCTGAATTTTTATCAAGTTTTATATCAAAGAAGCCTAATCAGCAGCACAGTTTATCAGGTCTCTTTTTAATGGAAGATATTTTCAAATGAAGTATTCATCTCTATTGTTAGTCAGCATATGCTTCGAAAAGAAAAAAAACCTGGACCCTGAAGCTGAATTCAAGAACTGTTAGCTTAATAACAGCTGTTTAGTAATCGTACAATAGATCTCTTCACTGCCATGGATGAGGCAGCTCGTCTTAGCAAGTTGTCAGTCCAGTGCAACAGAAGAGAACTCATCTTACATATTTCCTTTGTTTGCACACTATTTTGAGACAAGTAATCTTATCCACAGTACTTGCCAAGACAGATTATCTTGTCCATGGCTGCAAACAGATTTAAAAATAACCACAAAAACATAACAGAAAGAGAATATGTTATCATCATCATTAGCCTTTTATCATCCGTCATTAGTCAGACCTTCCCTAGGATTCACCCGACCTTTATCATAGGCACCGCAGAGCCAATACTTTCTGAACTTGTCCATTTTGTCTTGCATCTTATGTTCTGCTGGCAACAGTTTCACACATGATCTCTGGGGATCCATGTTATGAGTCCGGATGTTAATTGGTTGTCTGCCATTCTTGCAACAGGACCAGCCCACTGCTATTTGATTTTTTTTAATGGATTCTATAATGTCTCGGACTCCTGTTTCTCCCCTTATATACAGTGCTGTCTTGTGAACTTTCAATGTGATGTTGAGCATGATTTTTTCATGAGCCTGTTGCATCGTTTGAGGGTCAGTCTCTTGATTAGGTTCCAGGTTTCAGCTCAGGAGGATACATTGGTTGTGTATCATTCTTTTTTCAAACCAATTATTTTTTTTTTTTTGACAAATCTCAAAACAAGTCTGGTTTTTCACTCAAAAGAAACCATCACGTGACCAACGTCTTTTGGCCACATACTATGTTGGGGGTGATCAATTAAAAGAATTTGAAGAAGGGTTCATAAAGGAATAAGTTACTTTTCTCACCTTTTGTTGGGCAGTGATTATGAAAAAATCTAGATTTTCAAAAAAAGAAGCAGGTAGAATCTAAGGATAAATTTAGCATAAAATTACATTACAAACTGAAATGTCCACTAAAAACTATTTCTATTTAGAGTTTGTCTCATGTTTGAGTGCCTGTAGGGCACTGGTAATATAAGTCAGTCTAGTAGACCAATTTGCTCTGTAGTGTAGTGTGCTTAATCTTAAGAGCTCGAGCCTCATGCCTGACCAAGCTGAATTTAATAAATAATCAACATCAAATAATAATTATATGAACATAAAGGAAAAAAAATTCAAGTTAAAATGAAGCAGTAAAAATGGTTTCAAAGCACATTAATTTCTACTTTATGATCTTTAAAACCAGATACAAGTTTTTTGGGGAAATTATCTAACCCTTTTAAACCAGTCTCAGTAGCCAATCAGCTTGTTCTGCAAGTACGAACAGGCAAAATCTCATTAAGTCAGTCAGCAATTGGACACCACTGAGTAGGCTTGTAAATTGTGACACAAGTTGTAATAAAAAGTTTCAGTCAGAATTGAAGCAGGAGTTTTCCCATGCAACAGCCAGGCTTGTTTGGATTCATTTTTATATATTTATATAGATCTGTGAACTGAACATCTTTGGGTTGAGAACAAAAGACAATTGAGGATGTCATCTCTGGCTTTGGAAAACAGTGATCAACAATTTTCATCACTTTCCGACATTTTATAGAACATGTTGAACACATTTTATAAACAATTGAGAAGATAATCAACAGTACTAAGAAGAAATAAATTGGAGAACCCAAATTCTCTGTCTCATTCTCAGTCAAAAATATACCAAAATGTGGCCGAATGCCAAGATTGTTTACCAAAAAAAAAAAAAAAAAAAAAAAAAAGAAAGAAAGAAAAAGAAAAAAAAAATCTAAAATCATCAGAAATACTTCCACAACAAAGTTAGCTTACCGTAATCAATCCTATATTTCAAAGACCTAAAGCAAGGATCCCCAAAACTTTTTAGACCATTGATCCCTTCATGCAATCTTTGATCCTTCATCAAACCCCAGGAATATGCAAAAAATAAAAATTATGTAGACAATTTTACATATGGTTTTGTTCCAATTTTTTTAAATTAGAAACAAAAGGAAATAAACATGGCCAAACCAAAAAGTTCATGGCCAGAATGGTAACCCTGCATTGAACCGAGGTCTCCATGCCCTGCACAGCCACTTCTCTACCTCTTGGTCACTGCTTTCACAGCATCTTATCCAAGACAGACAAATATATAGAGAGGGAGAAGAATAGGAGTAAAAGAGTATACACTTACATACATATACAGTGTAAATGCATGTAACAATACTTTCCCATGTTTTATATCCCTCTCCCTCGTTTCAGTTTCTAATTAGCTAAAGCCGTTTTGGTTTTTTTAGGGTTTTTCTTTTTTGCAAATCCCTTTCGTCCTGAGGAAGATCTCTAATCGTCCCAAACACTACCGCCCTCAGGACGACAGTCTTGAACCTTGATAAACTAGAGCTGAAATATAGAATCTGTTGGGGAAAAAAAAAGACATGCTATAAAACTGTTCAAAGAAGTGAATATGGTAATGCTGAGGTTAGAAGCAAAGAATTAAGCAAATAATTTCTTCAGAAAAAAGGCAAGGAGAAAATATGAAAAGCCAATAAAGTAAATAAATAAATAAATAAATAAATAAAAAGATGAATGAATCAAAGCAGAGACACACACATCAGATGAATAAACAGAGAAAAAGAAAGGAAAGACAGCGCTAGTTTACAATTGTGCCCCTAGTTAACGTGGGGGATATCCTCTATAAATATGAAAGGGAGAAGTGAGAAAAAAAAAAAAAAATATTGCGATTCATTCCAATTATTTCAATTAAAACATTTCACAAAAAACTGAAAAGAAATCAGTTCTTACTGAATGCAACTCAAAAGTAATCTGACGTGAAAAATGATAAAATGGGGAACTGCCAAATTTTTGGTTCCATCAAAATAAATAATGTTTTTCTAGCTTCTGAAATATATGTACTACAGACCAATTCATTTTTATTTTTTAGTAAGATGTTTTCCATAGGGAAAAAAATGAATGAAATCGAAAAAATAGCAATTTTGCTCACTTCTCAGGAGCTACGTGCTAATTTTTCTTCAGAAGATTATTCCCCCTTCAACATTTATTGAGGATTAACTCCCTTGTTGACTAGGGGTGCAATTGTAATCTAGCGCTAAAAGGACCCCCCCATGGACAGACAGACAAATATACACAAAGTGACAGGATGGAGTATGAGAGAGAGAGGCAGAGAGAGAGAGGCAGAGAGAGATTAAAGCTTTCACAGATGGACATACAGAGTAACTGAAACACATTGAAAGAGTTTTTCAGACAATTGAATTCTCATACTTTTTGTTGTTCAATCAATGTTTCGGACAATCTAGCCTTTTCCAGGTGTTCTATCCACATGTAAAGAGAGGGATCATTTTCAGTAGTGCCTAGTAATAAAAGGAAGTAGCAAACAATTCTTTTTTGTTTTGTTAACAACATTTAATGAAGATAGCAAAAATTTTCAACCCCTTTCTTTGTTAGAAGAACCAATTTGAAATCCACATTGACCCGACTTATACATGGATCAACCGAAACATTGTGGGAACAATCAGGATTTCAATTGCCAAAAAAACTTTTAAATATTAATGACTCCTCAAAATTACAGAGAGGGAGGGGGAAGTCATGTGATGCATAGATTGAGACATTTATAGAGAGGATGGATAGAATAGAGAGAGCAGAAGTGTAAAACAAGCAATAAGGAAGGGAGGGAATGACTCTTGTAGCATATCTGCAGTGAATGTCTAAAGACAAAGCCTGTAGATAGAGAGCAGAGCAAAGCAGGTGCAGGCTGGGGCCATAGACAGAGAGTGAGGGTTGCATTTCGTGGGGCCCACAGAGCACACATGAATATCAAAAGTCAGGATTGTAGGAAATCTTATGACAAAGTCAAAGGGAGAATGGAAGGGACTAAAATTTTTATAAATTTACAATGCCATTGTCTGAATTTCGGAGATGATTAATTGTTATACCGAGATTTATTCGGACTTCCATCCTCATCTTGGTTGTTATAGTCACAACATTTCCGCAGTTATACCTTTAAGCCTTATTCAGATGTCTGTCCTAGTTGGGAAAATTCCAGGCATATTGAACCAAACTTTTTATTCAATTGAATAAAGTGTTCGGTTTGAAATTCCTAGACGGTTATCAATTACAATACACACCTCAAAGAGGACCAAAGGGTATAATGGATGAAATGTGATTATAATAACCAAGATGAGGATGCTAGTCTAAGTAAATCAGTGCATAATAAATTTATTGAAGATTTGAAGAACATGTAAGGATTCCTAGATCGCAAAGGAACATTTTTGGACTTTATACAACAAATATTTTTCATCAATTGAAGTCACCAACATGTTTTTTTTCTATATTCTGCAAAAGAGAATAAGATCAGCGTTTCATAGAATTTAGCATTTATTCTATCTGAAAACTTTTAGCCTTAATAGAAAGAAACTAAGCCCTCAAGACTTCAAGGTACAGAGGAAGCGTCTTACTTAGAGACAGAGTCTTTTAGAGAACAAAAACCAGCTGATAGCATTAAGCAAAGGATATAAAAATTGGAACATTTTACATTCATTGTTACAAGCAACATCAGATTAATATGAAATTTATTTCTAATTCATTTTAAATAAAAAGTTTGGGACCAACTGATTTGATAATATCATTCGCCATGATAAACTGCTTCCTCTGTATTTTGATGTTAAAGGTTATTATGTAAGCAAAATATAATTGTGATATTTTTAGAATTCACTTGTTGAGTATCTTATGCCAATATTGTCATTTCCCAACCTGCAACATCTGGGTACAAATACTGTTTACCTTGTGCAGTAAAGGAAATAACCTGGCTTCACTCTGAATTAACATGACAAAGTATAACATCAACCTGAGAAAATGTTGCTTAAAAAACCTAAGAAACAAATCAAGACACCAAGTTTTACACTTTACGTTAGACTTATGAAGATTCTGACACTTGAAACTATTCTACAGTTAGAACATGATTATCTTTAGGTTTCAAATACTACACCACTATTGTAAGGGAACAAGATAGAAAAATTCAGAAGAGAACAACCAGATACTAAAAACTACAGTAATAGAAAAATCAAACAACAAATGATATTACGGTATCACAAAGGTATTTTAGTTTGTAACAGACCTTGATTCCAAAGCCCATTTCATGTATATATCTTATGGTGCGAGCGAAACTGGCTATCTATTAAGATTCCTATACAATTTTTCAGGTCTTTTTTCTTCACAATATTCTTTAATGACATTTCTAATAGAAAAAAGTGCATAGATTTCAATTGTAGTCACTGTATTATTAGAAACCAAACAAAAATGTCACCAAAACTCTCAAAAAAAGTTTCTTCAACTTTCAAGTATGTCTAGCTGTTTGCCTATGTCTCAACGAGTCTTACATATAGGCCACACCAATTGAGTTGGGGAGGGCTGAAAACTTGTTCTTCATTATGTCGAGATGAAAATTTGGGGGGGGGGGGGTTCTTGAAAATTCCCCTCGAATAGGTTTTTTTTAGTAGGGGTTCAATTTGCGATGTAAGTTTACACTAAATTGGTCCCTTAGTTTATGTCTGGTACCACTTCAAATTTGGACTTTTTTAGTGATCACAGCCAAGCAAAAGGTGAGAAGTAACTTGATGTTTGTTCACCCCTTTATCTAATTTTTTAATTGACTACCCCCAACATGGCATGCCGCCAGAAGACGTTGATGTGACAATTTCTACTGAGTGAAAACCAGACCAGTTATTATCAATGATAATTAGCAGTACCTTTTTTTTTTTCAATTGGTTTAATGGCAGATACAAGTATTGAGATTCTGGCAATTTTGAGGAATTATCTTAAACTGTTCACAGAATTTGGGAAGTGGAAGAAAATGAAACAATATCTGACTGTACTGCATTCTAGAGAGGTAACTTGAAATAAAGCCTAAAAGTGGACAATCGTCATGACAGTTTAAAGCATAAGGTAGAGGAAAACCCGACTACCAGAACTCAAAAGTTTATATTAATGATATAGTAACGTCAGAGTCCTTAGATGTGTACATGAAATAAGCTTTGAAGTAAAGGTCAGTTAAACAAAAATACTTTTGATACACCCTGATTAGTTTCTTTTGAAGGAAAGAAACTAAAAAAGACGAGACTGGCAGCTGCAGGCTGAAACTCCATCCCCACTTCGATTCCAACTGAAAATGATTACTGCAACTTTTATATTGTACATATAAAAAAGAAAAATTTATGAAAGTATATTTTTGTACGAAGTATTTATTTATGTATTAAAGAGAAATAAGCCTGTGTGTATCTGTATGATAAATTTTCATTAATATCTAAGACTTGTCAATTTAGCTCAGTCAGTAGAACTGACTCATGGTAATCGTAAGGGAATGTGAATTTTATATACAGGGTCACGCCCCTTCATTAGGGTAAGGATTGTTCTAGTTCATTATGGTAGAAAAATAAAGTCAGCTCCAGTTTGGGAGTTTGATAAAATTTCAGTTTACAGGTGTCAAAAAGGATATTCAATTGCGAAGGTCACATGCACCATATTAATCAGAATTCAAGAGGTACAAACTAATACCTGTGTGATAGAAAACAAAAAAAATCTTTGTTCAGTAAATGATAATTTCTTTTTTTCCTTCTACTCGCTAGGTTAATGTGGAGGTGCAGAGTGGCAAAGCAGTAACATGCATGGAAAACAGGAACAGCAAACCAAGTTCAAATTTCAGCTGAGACTGCTTACGTTCACAAATGCCCAAGGGAAAGACATGAATCCACTTCTCCCCATCCCCCTCAGCTATGGATAAATAGCAGGACAGTTGAAACCCTTTAGCTCTGTAGAGCAAACAATCTTGGGTGTGGAGACACCATCCCATTAAAATCTACTCACTACTGAAACCGCATAGCAGCCTTATGCTCCACTGAATGAAAACAGATTAATGTTAAGATGGATTTTATTACAAATAAAATTTCTTCAGACTAGCAATTTCATTTCATGATTTTTAATGCTACATCTCAAAAGGTTCACCAATTGACTGTCTAAGTCAATGGTTCCTAATCCTTTCAAGATCATTCCCCATTTTTCTCAAAATGATTACTAGTTTTCCTTCCTTACATTCAATTCTGGAAAGTGAATGTCACAGTAATTCAGCATAATCAAAAATTTTGAATTTTATTCAAGTTAACAAAACCAACTGAACACAACAAAAAGCTAACACCATAATTAAATTTGAAATAATTCTAATAAACACTGGTAAGGAAAGTTCAGACCTTTGGTTACACAGTTATATTCTATCTTGCATCACATATTCCCATTACCCTTAAACCAAAAACATTCTCCTCTACTTCCACTTCAAACTAATACCTCCCCCCACTCTCTTGGACTACCTAAATTTCCGACCCAGTTGGGAACCACTGGTCTAAGCCATTTAAGAAGACTATCACCAAGTCATTCCTTAGAAAACTAGCATTAAAGGAGGAGAATGTTAGTTTGAGGGTTTGGTTTTTTAGCAGTTACAAAATTAAAGAAAGTAGTCAGTGTAATAGGTTTGTCTCAATTCAATCCAAGGTGCATGTGCAAAATTTGGAGAGATTAAATAACACTACCACCCACCCAACAGAAAAAAAAAAAAAAATATATCAGTGACAAGAAGTGTGTGTGTGTGTGCGTGCGTGAAAGAAAGAGGGATGCAAAATTTAACAAATAAATAGTATCCTCCAAATTTTTTCAAAGAACACATAGAAATCCCATTAAGAAAAACATATTACGGTGTTATAACCAAGTCTGTGGAATCAGAGCCAGAAGAAATTTTGGGTTTGGAGTCAGATTCCAACCGTATAGAACTCAAATATCAGTCAAGTTTTTTTGTGTTTTTTTTCTTCAAGTCCCAAAATAAGGAAATCGGCTTATTCTAAAATCAATAAATAGCCTAGTTGTAGGGGTTATTGAGGTTTAGGTTGATTAATTAACATTTAACTCCATTATTAACAAAGCTGCATTTCCACTATATTAAATTTGAATATTTTCTTTCATGCAGAGGCATGCTTGATGTTGTTTCAAAAAATTTGACACCCTATTTCAAAAACATAATTAAAAATTTTTTTTCTAATATGTTCGAGCTTTTTCTTCTTGTTTTTACAAGAAGAAAAAAAAATCAAACCGTTTTAATTCAATGCTTACAATTTACCAGCTTACACTAAAAAACACATAAAATAGATATTGGCGTTGGCAGGGAGATCAAAAGCTTTTTGTCACCAATTCAAAAAAAAAAAAAAAAAAAAAAAAAAATGGCAATCAAAAGCATAATTAAACTCAAACTCTGCTTGAAGAAAGCATAAATACTTAGAAGACTTGATAAGGGATTCATCTGAATCATCCTTACAATGACTCTTTCTGATCCAAACTATTTTGTTACATATGTTCAAGTTATATAACACTGACTGCTCATGCATATTTCATTTGATAGATTCTCCAACTATTGTTAGAAGATGGACTGACAAGAAAAAAATATATAGAAATCAACTGAAATACCGAGAATTCAAAAAACATAATTAACCATTAATGATTTTTGACCAGCATTTCTTTCATCCTAATTTTAGCTGTTTTTCATTACAACTACTCAGACCATTGGTCCATGGTCATTAATAAACATTAAGGATCAGAAATAAGGAATGAGCAAGTAAAATCAAGTTGAAAGAAATATTAGTCAAATATTAACAATGGTTCATCTAATAATAGAGAATAGTATTACTACTACAAATAAACAGGATTGCAATTAAAAAATAACATTCAAATTATCTGTAACTTCGATCATCCTGGAATAAAACTGCATGTATTAGAATAACCTGTTTTAAATCAGCTGTTCAGAATATTGATAAACCAAAAACATACTTAACACATGCAAAACACCAACTAAGATCAACTTTCATACAGCGAATAACTTTGGGAAAGTTAGAAAAATTAAGTCTAACAAAACTGAAATTAATCAAAGTCATCTCCGCCACCCCTTAATTAGCCAAGAAACTTTGCATATGTATCAACTGAACAATGCAAAGCCAAATACAATATTTCATTATAACTAAAACGTACTCTAGAGAGCACAATGTAATTGTCACTAAAAACTGAACTTGCCCAATATTAACGCAAGCAATAACTACAACTTACACGTAAAATCCTATACACTAAAACAAACTATCAACAGAATGAAAATCAGCTCATACATATAGCTATGAATTGTGTAAGTTTTGATTTTACATATATTAGACTACTGCCTTCATATGAAAAAATACCACACAATAGTAACAAAAACAAAAAACAAAAAAAAAATCCTGGTTTCACTCCAAAATTCAAATAATTCTTCCTTAGCCCATGACCCATCCTTCCACAAAATGTCATCGAAAACTTTTGGAGATATTGTGTGGACAGACAAACATGAATGAATACATATACCCCTTCCAACTCGGCAGAGGTAAATTACCAATTCAATATTTTCTGATGTATTGAGGATACTGAATTTCATTTTTTTCCTTTAACCTGAGACATTATTTCATGTCAGTAATCCTCTTTGGTATAAAATTTCAGATTCCTGCAAGCTAAACTAACAAGAGTAAAATCTACAAATGTAGCCAGAAACAAAATTTCAACATTTTTCTATGTCTATTTACAATATGCAATGAAGTAAAAACTGATAACTCTTCAATTAAAGTTTTAAGAAAGGAAAAAAATTTTTTAAAAAAACAACTTCAAACAAGTTGGCGACTTAAGCAATAAAATATCTTCTCAAATTCATGGATAAAGAAAACTTTCAGGGTAAGTTTTGTTTCACCCTAATTCCGAATCCATATTTTTTTTTCTTCTTTTCAGAAGTACACGAAGATTCCTACTACAGACAGCATGCTCTTGGAAATCAGACCAAAACTCTACAAACAGTATCAGAAGTAGTCAGTCTAGAATTGGTTGCACAAATTCTTGGACTGTACTAGATAAAACTACAAGAGCACTTGGCTGACTGGAAATACGGAATCTAAAAAGAATAACACCTAATCAACGGATGTTTGGAAAGAGGGGAAAACTGAAAGAGAAAGATTTTTTTTTTCTATTCCTAAGGGCATTTTTATTTACTGGCCCCATTTCAGATAAAGAACATTTCAAAAGAAACATTAGTATTTTCTTATAAAAATGGAAGACAGTAATAAATGGGTGATGTGTGGCTGTTGAAGATAGAGAAAAGAAACAATGAAATGACAAGGTTTTTAAGAACACACCACAAATACGCGAAGGCTACATGTATAAACTCTGCACACATAGAATCTTGAAAAGATTTTAATCTAATTGATATTAAAATTAGAAAGCTATCATTGAAATTTGTCATACAAATTCAAGGATCCATCTATGTCAGTTTTTCTGTTTGTATATATCCACAATTATAGATTCATCCATATGCAAGGGAACAAGTGGAGTACCCCTTTTCTAAAACATTCCTAAATCACAAGTAGTAGGATTCGAAAACAAGAGACAAGGCCGATTTCCAAGGCATTAAACTCGCTCTGATTACAGTAATAGCATGGTTGTCTTTGCGTAATACTTTAGAATATAAAATTATATTTACAAACACGTAGGGAGACAAAACGAGTCCCAATCAAAACAGATTTTTGTCTCCGCTAGGCCTACATGAGAAAGTTTTTTTTGTTTCTTTCATCAGTATAAAGATATTGTTGAAAATATAAAAAAAAGGCAGACAACTAGGGCTGCAACAATTAATCTAAACCTTTATCACCCTTCATTTTATTCCCCTCCCGTACTGTCTTGTTTTTCTCTGCATTGCTTTCACACAACCAGTCGTCAGCTAAAGAACCCTGACCCAATCTTCCCTTCTCGTATTTTTTTTATTCATTTCAAGAAATGATTTAAGATAAGCTAAAAGAAAGGGCAGGAAAGAATTAAAACTAAAAAAAAAGACCTGATACTCTCTCACTCAGAGTTGTAAGGTGGTCCCTCTGTAAATCTAGACTTCACTACCCCAATAGTGACTGTCATCAAGTTCCTCTCAATCAGATGCTGGTGCTCTTTTATCTCATCAAGCCGTCAAAGTCTATCTAACCTTGTCAAAACACTAAATTTGCAAAATTTTTCATACTTTTTTGCCACACTTTTAGCTTTAATTCTAAAATAAAAGGTACTTATTTCTCTTAGAAACCAGAAGGCTATAAAATAATTAGAGATGCAAAATAAGTTTTTTTTTGAGGTAACAAAGTAAAAATACATACCAAAATTTATTTCAGTTAACCTTCAAGTCTTAGTATATTTTACAAGTATCTGGACAGTCAAAGAAAACTTAGATTCTTTTTTTGATGAGATATTCAATTTTAAGAGTCCTTAGATGCCTTTTGTAGACAAAATTTTCAATCCCCAATTCGTTTGAGTAGAGGAATTCCAGAACTTATATATATATATATATTATATATATATATAGTTTTGTATCGGGGGGGGGGGGGCTAATCAGTTTATTAAGTCGTTTTTAATGAAAGATTTTTGAATAGATCTTTGTTTTTATTGTTAGTTAAGCTAGAAAGAGAAAAAAAAAACCCTCAAGCTTAATTTAAGAACTGATAGCCTAGAGTCATTTAGTAATTGCGTGATTCATAATCATTTGAAATAGTCGGTGACAAATCAACAATCAAAATAGTCATTAGTTGCAGCCCTACTGCAGATACCCCAATGAATAATAGTGATGAGAAAAAATAAAAAACAAAAAAAAAGAAAATGTTCATCTACATCTATTGTACAGAATGTCAAGCTATTGAAGAAACCGGACAGGAGTGGAAATGTATCAAGTTCCAGGCATTTGGGATAAGGGGAGCTGAACCTGAAACAGCATTTGGGACAACCACTCCCTTTCACAACCAATGGAACAGGCCACAGGGTATGAGTACAGACATGAAAGAATTGAGTTGGATAGATCAAGATGAGTTTCAGACATCAGGTCTGGAGTGAATTATCACAGCTTTCTATTTTTTTTAAGTGTACTAAAGATTTACAGTTATATGAGCCCAGACAACAATCTACACAAGTAATGAACAGGGTGATTTTTTCTGTTTGTTTCTCTATCCATAATAAAAGTAAGATGAAATCAATTGAATATTTTTTCAAAAAAAAATTTTAGATTTAAAAATATGGAAAAAAAAGATTCAGATAAGCATCTTTTATTTTAGCCGAAGAGGCGTGATGAATCACGGCTAGAGCAGAACAAAAAAAAAAAGTCGCACAAGCAAATTTTTAGTTCTAGTAGTAATAATAAGCTGAACCAGTGGAAATTCCATGAGAGTGGACAACTAAGTTTATCCACTATCTCATGCTGCTGCTCCCCCTATCACCTCATTTTCTCCCTTATCTTCATTGTCCGTCCATGTTTTTATCTAAATATTATATTAAACATGGGTTAGATTCAAATGTGAAATTCCTAACACGCAGTAAACTACCTAATTTTCTTTTCTGCCCATTGTCTTCCTACCCACTTCTAAACTACCCAACATTTCCATTGTGTTGTTACTAAAAGCATATTTGACCGCAGATAGGAACAAGCAGAATAATATTATAGACAAATAGTAAAGCAGAGGTGAACACAAAGCGATAATCTTCAACAGCCACACTGTTCCTCAAATAGATTCAATAGCAACCCTCAACCCTGTAACCCCAAGAGAGTATTCACAAACCTCGTGCAAAATCAAAAGTTGATCCCTTGGGACGCTTACTTTTACGTAAAGCGCTATGGATTATCCGTCCAGTGCGGAAGTCAAAGGCACTTAGATCGATGACATCTCCTATATGTCGGGCCAGCTGGGGTTTGCTTCTGATTTTCTTTCCATCTGGACTGTTGAAAGATAAAGAAGAAGAGAATACTTTAGATTAAAAGAACATTGTATTTTGTTCCGATCAAACTAATTTAATACAGTGTAGGTAGCAGTAAAAATTCCAGGATTCACGCACACACACACACACACAAAAAAAAAATAAATAAATAAAAATAAAAGGAGAGCATGAGTGAATACATAAATGTATAGAAAAAAGAAAAACCCGCCCCGAAATTCAACCAATTCCTTTTAAGTTCATAACCTACCCTTCAACAAAATGACACTGAAATTCATTGAGAACTTCTTGAGATATTCAGTGAACAGAGAGACACAAGTGAATACATATACCTCTTCCGACTTTGTTGACAGTGCAAAAAAAAGAAAGCCGAGATAAGTAGTGCTAAGTAATATGTAAAAATGTCAACATGACAATTCTGTTTAATGCTTCAAAAGCTGTCACATGACTTCGATAAGTAGAAAAGGGCTGGGGGAGAAAAGTATGTTTCAGGATAATTCAATCTGTTGCAGTTGTGGGTGAGGGAATAGAGATAGTAAGGTTAGCACCCTCTACGCCTGATAGTACCACTAGCGATAAATAAGCAGATAGAGAAGTTCAGGAAAGATAAGTTGTTAAAGATCAGTCAGGTCCGAGAAAAATGGACACTACAAAATTAATTTTTATCCCAATATTTAAAAAATTACATTGAATATAACACATTTTTAAATGTTAAGATGATAAAAAGAAACATTTGGTTGAATATTTATCAAAGTATTTCAAGATATCATATAAGTAATTTACAAACTAGCCAAATTTTTTGCCTTGGCTGGATATACTTGTTCACTTGTGTTGTAATGAGCCCTTCCCTCCGGGCATATCATAGTCCATTTTTTGTCTCTGAAGACGCTTCACATCTTGCTAACATTTTTTCCGAATGTAATGTTTTGTTTTACACTTAAACTCATTAAGAAACAAAATAATGATTGGTTGAACTTGATCAGGGCATTATAAATACAGATATACTCTCTATAAGAGAGTATATCTGTTTATAAAATACATATATCCAAAAAACATAACTAAAATAAACGAAAAAAACACACAACATAAATACAAAACGAGTGGGAAAGGAATCGAGAGAATAAAAGCTTTCTCTTACCATCATTTGCTCAACTAATTACAATTTCTCACTCCTTCCAACTTCTTCCATAATTACAAGTTGATCTATCTTTTCATCTAAGTGGTAAGTTAATGTAATAAATAATTATTATAAGAACAGGGTTACTCCACGAATATCAAACAATAATCAGGACAAGAAAAAGGTTTTGTAACGCTGATGACGTTATATTTTGGACCCTGCAGTTGTATTTTAACAGCAAAATCTTTCAGTAACAAGAGAACCAGTGACAGCAACAACCGTGTATACTTGTCACAGGTGAAATCAGATTCTCTATGAAGAAATGACAAACAAGGTAGCAGAGTCATGAAAAGAATCATTTCTGTCATTGATATTTTCTCATGAGATTAGGATGCTTGCCAACAGCATGTGTCATTTCTCAAATCTTCCATGGCAGTAAGAGTCATTTAATCACACATATGTGTATCAGTGGTTACAGATGCTGTGGAATAATTAAGTGAATTTTGCTATAAGAAAAATTAAAATCATTCAACCGCTCTCATGTTTTATTTTCTGTTTTTTGAAATAGTGTATCTTAACAATATTTTTTACCTCTGCCAACCAGTTGGAGATGTATACCTATTTGGTTATGTCTTTCTGCCTGTCCAAGATCTCAAAAAGTACTCAATGAATTTCAAAGAAATTTGGTAGAACGGTAGGCCATGGGATAAGGAGAGGTTGGTTAAAAATTTGGGAGGATCCAGGAATTTCTTCTTTTGATCAAGAAATATTTTTCCCATTTTTTCTTCATACATGTATGTATACACTGTCTACACAATATCCCCCAAAGTTCTGAGTGAAGTTGTGGAAGACTGGACAATATACAACAGAAGTCAGGTTTCAACGCCACACCAAGGACAGTAGAAAATGTATTTGCAATGAAGAGACATTTTCAGGACACTTCCGGGAATTAATTTTTTCAAACTGTCGCTTTAGAAAAATATGCCTATTTTGACTTTGCTGTCAGAGGTAAATTAGAAACTGAACCAAGGCAGAGGGATATAAAAAGTAAAAGTATACACAGTTATAACTAGTCAAGTCTAAAGCTATCAGTAGCTCTCAATAAGCCTACCATTTTGAGAATGACAGTTACAAACATATAAACACAAATGGGCAACAATAGGCCCACAGGCCAGAATGGGCCTACAGCAAAATTTTCTGTGGTCAAAAGCCAAACTGGGTGTTTCTTTGAAATGTTATATAACTATAGTTTTAGCTTCAAAAATCAATAGTATAGTAATTGTATTTTACATTTGTCTCAAATAGAAATCAAGTAATTTTTTTTATACAATCAACATTTTCCAAGTGAATGTGAGGTTCAAATAAATACAACTAATTTCTTGTAACCCGCTAGATCAAAAAAGTTGCCCCATGACTTTATTTTCATGTAAATGTATCCTTTTAACTTTATCACTTCCTTGGTATTTATGTGCATCAGATACGACCCCTATGAAAGCAGTGACAGAGGGGTGGCTGCAGGGCACGGAGACCTTAGTTCAAAGTAGGGTTGCCATTTCATTGCCAAATTTGTCTTTTTTGAAAAACATGTTGCCATTAACTTTTTGGTTCAGCCATGATCATTTTTCTCCTCTTTGTTTTTTTTGGAGTTTTTTATGTCTCCAACTATCTGGAAACACTAACTCTGAGAATTGAGAACGAGACACAGAATTTGGGTTCTCCAATTTAGTTTTTCCAGTCAACAGAGTTGGAAAAAAAAAAAAACTATGTATTTGGCTGTATCTGTCCAGACATTATCTCCAAAAGCACAGCATGGATTTCAATCAAATTCTGTGGAAGGTTTTGGAAATGGGATAAGGAAGAGGCAATAAAATGTTAGAGTGAATCCAGGGATTTCAGGTTGAAAAATAATTTTCAATTACATTCAAGTACATGTTTACAACCGTCCACATGGTATCTCGAAAAGTTCTCAATTAATTTCTAATGGCAGGGTGGGCAATAGGCTATGGGAGAACCGGTTTAATTTTTGAGCAGATTGTGCACATTTACCTACCCTACATTGCAGTTATGTCAAAACCACACAATGCTAAATTTGTTTTCCTGTCTACAAGATATCTACAAAAGTTATCAATGAATTTCAATCAGATTTTGTGGAAGGTAGGACAATAGACTATGAAAGCGCTGATTAAAATTTAGGCAGATCCATGCACAATTAATCTCCTTCACAATGGCGTTGGCAGAAGTATGCACACTCCGAGTACTTTCTAATCTTAATTCAATGCTTTTTACAGTTCACTGGGGCTGCAACCACCAAGGTCGAAAAAATTGTTGATCACTAAATCTCAAAGCCCGATGGGTAAAAACTTTTCAGTTTTGTTCAAAACCAATTTATTTGAATTGGGTAAAGTAAATATAATCAGAGGTAGTGCGGGAGACCCACAGACCCTGCAACTGCAAGGGGTACCAGAGTTCTGGCAGTGCAATATATCAAAGGAACTCTGAAATCTCTTGGAAAAGAAAAAAAAATTATTTTGGACTCCTGTCCATGTCTAGTTATGAATTCATGTGTATGTTGAATTTTCGGCCGCGAAATTTGACTGATTTGAAAAGGACGCTTTTCATGAGTCACCGTTAACGCTTCGTTCCGGTGTCAAAGGATCTTCCGTATTCAGTTTCTCTTAATTTTTTTAAAAAAACCCACAGTAATAGAATTATATATCTATTCATATGATTCCAAAAACATTCATGAACAATAATATGAAATGTCACTTCATAATATATCTCATTTATTCGACAAGATGATATAAAATTATGAAATGAAAAATTAATCTATTTAAAATATACATATTTAGAAAACACAATGACTTCATTATCAAAATTCATTTTGACAATAAAAAATATATATATATATATATATATATATATATATATATATATATGTACACAATCTCCTGATTCCATAAGGTTATGACTCAAACAAAGTTTCTCGGGGACACCACAAACGAAAACACATCAAGTAGGCGATACCACACACAAATTTTTTAGTGTATGAATCTTCCTGTTAATTGGATTCACAAAATAATGACCGAATAATTAATTGGAGAAATATTTAATAATTTCACCATTCATTGTTGTAGTTCACTTTTTAAATCTTTCTTTAAATTGAATACAAAAGCTATAATAATAATAAAAATAATAATAATAATAATAATAATATGTAAAACGTGAACGGTGACGCATGAAAAACATTCATTTCAAATCAGCAAAATTTCCACAATCGGAAATTCAACGTTTGCCGTCCGATTCTTAGAGTTGACTTAGATTCTATGATAGTCAGGTATTGGAATCTTCATTTCAAGACCTGAATTAAAGAGGGGAGAAAAGAAAGACTGGTGTCATGACAACTGTCGTATTTTTTGTAAACACTGAATTTTGACATGGAAATATTGTTCGACTCTTACTATTGAATTGAGACTTTATTTTCGTTTGTCATACCAATGACAATGACCTCACCAAAAATCAGTGACGTCATGACGGCTCTATTAAGAATTACGTACGCAAAAACTGATGGCGAATTTCAACTCTTTAAACTCAGATCAACACCCATTACAGGAACTACAATTAAGGAGTTGAAATGGGATACACACAGTTTTGGAGAAATAAATTCAATTTTGTAAACTTTTTAGATTTTAATGAAGAGTTTGGCGCTAGCGCAGCCAAGCTTCTATTTTGAAGTGGCCGCACTCGACTCGTTCAGTAGTGCTAATAACCGTATCACCTACTACAATTTAGCGGTAATACTTATTTGTGAAGAATTCAAAATTTGCGGAGAAAATGAAGATTAGATTCCTTGAAAAGAAAATAGGAAAAAATGAGAACAATACTCCCTTAAATGGCGTAAGCACTAAGGAAGAAAGAAATTCACAGCCGCTTATTAGTACAACGGAAAGTAAGGGTCCAATTAGCTAACTTACATTGTAAATGACACCCCCCTCTTCAAAAACCTTGGATTAATTTTTCTAAAAATTTACTCATTTTCGAAGGAAATGGAAGTCTTAGCACATAATTTTATCTTTGAATTGCTAGAAAATCTTGACCAAAATTTAAATGCTCTCAAAAATTAAGACATAATTGTAAAATAGTGAAACACAAAAATGTTATCAGTACTTTCGAAGGGTTCTAATCAGATTTTTTCAAGCCTGCTGGGGAAAATAATGTTTATGTATATGAAGAAAAATAAAGAAAGACAAAAAGAAAGAAAAGAAAAAAAAAAGCACAACAGTTACAAGACCATTCTTGTCATAGTTGTCAATCCCCTTTTGGCCCTAATTTTGATTTCTGTCATGCATTTTTGTTTTTTGATGGTATAAGCTTTTTTTTTTTTTTAATTTATGTTTTAAGAAAAAGAAAGTCAAGCCAGAGGAGAAAAAGAATTCTTAAGATGAAGGGAAAGTTAATCAAAGAAGAAAAGAAGCGTCATTATCAGAGCAGGTGAGGGGGCCATATGAGCCGTCTGTGATAATTAGTTCAAGATCGAAGTGTAGTATCTGTTTCTCTCACGATCCGAATTGTAAATTTCACATCCCCGCTTAACGTTAAAAATGGCGCAAAAATAAAAAGATATAAGAAAATTTATGGAATGAAAATAACAACAACAACAAAAAAAACACTAGGTCTCTGTTTAAAATTGAAAACAGGGTTGATTTGTCACATAATGGTTTTCAGTGACGCGATGGCAACATAACTTACTATTTGTGTCAATTGAAAAAAAGAATACATGAAAACAAAATACGATAATGAATTTTAAAATTGAAAAAAGGCCGTTAGTAATGTTTCGTTGACAAAAATAGATATTTCACTTTGATCTCTAACTAAACACCGCAGAAGACGAATTCCGATCTAGGCATGACCCCACTGTTCTGTTAGTGCTGTCGAAGAAGCAATAAAAAAAAAAGCCATTTTTTTTTTGTTTAAACGACACATTCTCCAAGAAGTATTTAACAATATTCTGTCATGTAGGATTGTTTGACAGAAGTGGAATAACAAAAAAAAAACATTTTTCTGTCTAAAGTTTCAATTAAGAATTATACATCAATAAAGAAAATTAGAAGCCGGTAAAAAAAAAAAGATTGAATCCCCCGAAAACAAGGAAGGAATGAAAAGATGGAAGACAATGAATGGCTAGATGTGCGTTAAACGATTAAACCAATAAAACGTAGGGGCATTTCTTTTAGCCTTCAATAATTTCTCATGTAAATAATGATAAAATTCATTTTAAAGATCCGATCGAACAGTTCAAAACAGTAAAACGAGAACCTTTAATTTCCGTCCGTCGTACGAAACTGCGGCTCTATGATTTTTCTCTTACTCAGAAAATACAAGTCTCAATGCTTCATGATCGCAATATTTTCATGTATTTTGATATTTAACCAACGAATCTGACCATCATTTTTCGGGATATTCTTAAGATGAACACATAAAATAAAGGATGATATAAGTTATATAAACGAATTATAGCAACCTTAAACGTTAAGACAAATAAAAACACAGAGAATAAGAAACACGGAAAGAAAGAAGAGTGGAAGACATGATGAATAGCAAGAAATAACATAAAAACCGATAAAATTTAGGGACATTTCTTTTCATTCTTTCCAGAAGTTATATAATAAATAATCGTAGATTTAATTGTAGATTCGACCAAACTGGAAGATAGAACATTTGAAGCAAAGAAAAATAAAACGAGAAGAAATAGCTTTAAAGTAGTCAAGAAATTTAAAGGATAAAAAAAGGAGTTTCAACGCCCGACTCCCGGGGAGGGAAAACTATGATTGATTATTAATCAGTCGTCGAAAATGTTTAGGTAGGTCTATTTGTTGTATTTCGGTGAAGAAAGATTGAAGATACAAAACCTGTAATAGTAGACGTCGGTTTTTCCGGCAGAAAGGCCGGATTTTCGGACAACTTCTTCTCGTTTCCATCCTGGGGGTAATCCAACACAATCCATCTTGTTCAAGGAGGGATGAGATTGTCGGAAGTGACCTTGATGACGAACCGGAAGTGACCCATACATCTCACAAGAGCTGACCTCAAATGTTTTATGCTTTTTTTATATACTTCTTGTTCTTGCTATATTTTAAATTGAAATGCTTCATGCTTTTTTATGTACTCTTTGTACTTGCTATAATATTACAATATTTCAATTAAAATATTTCGTGCTTTTACACGTACTCTTTGTACTTGTTATTATATTACATATATACAATTGAAATGTTTCATGCTTTTTCATGTACTTTTGGGCTAGCTAAAACATTTTTCATCAGATGAAAATGTTTCATTTTTTTAATATACTTTTTGTACTTGGTATGGTATTAATTTTTTTAAATCAAGATGTTTGATACTTTTTATATATTTTTGGTACTTGCTATGATATCAAATTTTTTGAATCGAAATGTTTCATCCTTTTTCATGTATTTTTTGTATTTGTTATTATATTTCATTTTTCTAAATCAAAATGTTTCATGCATTTTCATAAATTCTTGTACTTACTATAATATCATTGCATAATTATCATTATTTCAAATTTAAAACATTTCGATTTCAGCATGGTATATCAAGAGAGAAGATAAAAACAAAGTTGCAATGATGTCATGTCAACTCACGACCAGGAAGCTGTGGGAATTAAAAGAAGGAAGAGAGACAGGGAGGAATGGAGAATGAAATAAAAAGAGAAGACAGAAAGAAAGAAAGAAAGAGAAGGAGAGAGAAAGAAAGAAAGGGACGACGAGAGTGAAAACAGAAAGAATGAAAGAGAGAAAGGGGGAGAAAGAGAACGGAAGAAAGAAAGAAAGAAGACTGAAAGGAAGAAAGAAAGGGAAAATGAATAGCTAAGAGAGAAGAGAGGTGGAAAGACAGACAGATACACAGAGACAGATTATACTTCTCACATCATCAATGATTCGTTATTCATATTTTGACATTGATATTCATAAATTAGAATCAATTTTTTTTTTCAATTGTGAGTGAGAATTATTCCATTCATTATACATATTCGTATTGGTAAATAATTTATACTAGATAAATAACCATGGGAAGGGGGATTTATTTTTTTCCATTTTTTAGGTTCAAAATCGCAGAATAATTCCTTCTTTTCAATTTTAAGGGTGAAAATGAGGGGGGAGTCCTTTTTCTTTTCTCCAATGGGGGGATGGCTGGGGTCAAAATGAAGGAGAAACTTTTTTCACTTTCAGGGGTGGGGGCTGAACAGAAATGGGTTCTACTTTTTGAGGTAAAAATGTAGGTGGGGATTCTTTTTCCTTTTTGAAGGCAAAATCAAAAAGAAAATCTTTTTTTCACTTTGTAAGTTAAAAATGGAAGGGGAATTACTTTATTCCAATCCTGGGGGTCCAAATGTAGGGGAGATATTTTTTCACTTTCAGGCTCAAAACAGAGATTGAATTTTTTGCCAGTTTTAGGAGTCAAATTGAAGGGGGAAATTTCTCCACTTTTTGAGGTCAAATTTGAGAGGGAATTTATTTAACGGGGCACGATTTTTTTCCCCTTATTTTAAACATGAAATGGGAGGGGTATTTTTTTCACTTTCTGGGGTCAAAATGGTGCTGTCCTTTTTTTTTTCTCTTTTAGGCATCAGAATTGGGGGGGAATTCCTTTTTTAGTTTTAATAGTCAAAATGGAGGGATCTTTTTTCCCTTTTAGATGTCAAAATTAAAGGGGAATTCTTTTTTTGCACTTTTAGGAGTCAAAATGGAGGGAGAATTTTGTTCCATGATGAGGTCAAAAGTTTTTCCACTTTTATCAGTAAAAATTCTTGGGGGAATAGAATCATTTTTTATTATTAATGATCAAAATAGAGGGGAATATTTTTCACTTTTATGGGTCAAAACAGAGCCCAATTTTTTTTTCCACTCATAGGGAACAAAATGGTAGGGTTTTTTTTTTTCACTTTCAGGGGTCAGAATGGAGTGGGAATTTTTTTGTTTACTTTTGTATGACAAAATGGAGAGGTTCTTTTATGTGAAAATGGAGGGGGTTCCACTTCTAGGGACCAAATTGCGGGGGGAGCAGAATTTTTTCCTTTTTTTAGATGTCAAAATATGAGGAAAATTTCTTTACCTCCTTTGGTGGTCAAAATGGAGGGACAATTACTTTTTTCTACTTTCAAAGTCAGATTGGCAGGGGAATTCTTTTTCCACCTTTCAACAGTCAAAGTGAAGGGGAAACTTTTTTCCCCACTTTTAGGGGTTAAAATGGGGGGGATTTTCTTTTTACTTTTAGTGATCGATACAGAGGGGGAATTTTTTTCAAATTTCAAAATCGACAGGGAATTCACTTTCAGGGGTGAAAATATCTTTTCCCCACTTTTAGGGGACAAATTGGCAGGGAGCTTTCTTTAAGGATCAAAATGGAGGGATTTTTTTCAACTTATCAGAATCGAAATAGAGCGGAATAATGCTCACTTTTGAGAGTGAAAATGAATTTCACTGAAACCTTGTGGAAGGGTAAGTAATGAGCTGAAGAAAGGAGTGTCTACATTTTGGGGACGGATCATTGGTCATCTCCCCGGCATCGTAGCTACTACACACACTACACACAATATCTCCAAAGGTTCTAAATGAATCTGGCTGAAATTCTGTGGAAGGGTAGGTAATGGTCTGAGAAAGAAGTGTTCACATTGGGGAATTTTCCTTCAAATAAAATCTAGAATCACCTAAATTTTGATGCTACCCTAATAAGTCCCATTTTATAACCAAATTTTATGATTTTCTTTCAGTTAAATGAAAACAGTTTTTACAGAAGTGGAAATATTAACTGAAATTATCAGTTAAGTCATTTATACTTTGACTCTGAAGCTTTTTGTATTTGCTATAATATTATTTTTTTTAAAGCAAAATGTTTCATGCTTTTTGATATACTTTTTTACTTGCTATGATATTGAATTTTTCAAATTAAAACGTTTCATCCTTTTTTTATGTATTTTCTGTGTTAGCTCTAATATTAATTTTTTTAATTGAAATGTTTCATGCTTTTTATATACTTTTTGTACTTGCTATGATATTGAATTTTTTAAATTAAAATGTCTCATGTTTTTTATATACATTTTGTACTTGCTATAATATTTTTTCTTTTAAATTATCATTCAATAAAGTTGAATGATCAAAAATAAATTTTGATAGAAGTTATTATAACAGCTATAGTTTCAACAATTTGTAATATAATTTTTTTGAAAAAATTTGAATCTTAATTTAATTGAAATACTATATTTAGGAATAAACTGGTGTAGCAAGAGATTTGGTGTCACAAGAAGACTGGCTCAATGGGATGCTACCTCCAACATTTTGTCTGTGGAAATGCAGCTGGTGAACTACTATTTATAAAGTGTTCTGCCCTCCCCACCTCGATTAGGGTCCATGGGCGCTTTCAAATAGCCCCCAACCTCAACTATGCCTTCGCCACTGTACCATGAGATCTTTTAAAATAATTATTTAATAAAGTTGAATGATTTAAAATAAATTTCTATTTTTTATGTATGTCATTCTAATCTATGTAAGTAAAATATTCAGTATCTTTGTAGATGGGACTATTATAAAGATGATAATATGAGATTATAAGTAACATTAGATTTATTTCACAACTATTAGTTTGTTGCAAGCGACTAAAAGTCATCCGCATTTGTCAGGTGAACTTCTATTCTGTAGGTAATGTGACAGACCATACATCTTCATTTGATGAATTATTGGTCAGACTTCTCCTAATCCCTTTGGGCATTTATTTTATTATGAACTGTGGATGATTATATAAAGTGTATACATACATTAGGGGATTATCATCTTTCCTATATGGTTTGTATGTGCCTTTTTCTATATCTAGTGTTAAATCAAGGAAGTTTGTTATTTTGAGTTGTGTTACTGTCTCTATTTTGAATCCTGTGTCTTTGAACTTTCTAATCATTTCTTCTCCTAATTTTGACTGTTTATTGGTAGGTTTTGTTTCTCAGTATTATAAGACTGTCGTCTCTGTATAGTCATATTTCATTTCCTTACTTTGTCTTTGAGTATATCTTGAATGTTTGTTCCCACTAGTTCTGATGTTTCAGCATCATCGTAAGAACCCATCACAACATCAAAGTTGTTTGTATTGTTTTTCTTTATCTATAGTTTGGTGTTGTAGAAGAGCATTAATCTTTTACAATATTTAATCATTTGTTTGTCTTTTTCAGTTATTTCTATGTGTTGGTCTGCTAGTTTTATCACTTTTATGTTTTGGTTATAGATGGTTACGATGTCTATTTTTATGAATTTACATTGTTTTTTATTTGTTATGTTTATAAACCAATTTGTTACTTCTCTGGAACTTTCCCATTAATATCCTCTAAGTATTTTCCTCAATTTATGGTTTATGTCTTCAAGGGTTGAGCTGTCAGTATGTTGTTTTAGAACTGAAATTTTCCTCATGGTTATGTGGACATCCTAGAGGAAAAACTTGCAATAATATTGTACCAAAAAAAAATAACCAGCTGTTGAACAAAAGAAATGAGCTAACATCAAATTGCAGTTATCAAAACAAATACATGCTAAAAAAATGTAAGAAAAAATAGAACGATAACAACCACAACTTTAATGACTAATACACAAAAACAAAACCCAACAATACACACAATATATAGAAATGATATGTGGATGTGTGTGTACCTGTATGTCTTTATGTGTATTGCAAGTACATGTATGTGCAATTGTTATATACATATAATATACGTGTGTGAGTGTTTATATGTATTTATGTATACATATTAAACAAAATAAAGCTCAAATATATAAACAGTCCCATAATATATCTATAATAGACTGAATTAAACAACAAAAAATTAACTGAACAACCACTATATAAAAAAAATAAACACTCATACTTGTATAAAATAATCAAAATATACATACAAACAGTTCTACATGAACCAAACCCCAAAGATGAAAGTAAATAACTCCAAAATAATAACCTAAAATAAACATTTTGATACACCCTGACCAAGACAAAACTAAGCATATTTTTTTTAATTAAAAAAAGTACATATACACAAAAAAATATAGATAAAAAGTAATTAAGAATAAAATATAACAATCAATAATAAACCAGTAATAATAATACCAGGTGTGAGTATGTATATGAGTGTATGTATAGGTTTGCATATGCAAGTGTGTATATATGACTCTCAGTACAATTTTTTATATTATAAAACAAGAAACACATATACGCAGAAAGGGAAGAAAATAATTTTATTATATTATGAAAAAGTGGGAAAAAGGAGAGAAAAAAAGAGGGAAATCAGGAAAACACATGTAATGATACAAAATGGATACCAATACAGAGTGCAATTTTCAACTACAATAATACAGTTAAATCAATCTATGATATATAAGAAACTTACAGAAAAAAGAAAAATGTTTGCTGTATGGGTGTGAGGTGAACTAACAGAATGTTGATGAAAGTGATAATTGGAAGGTGAAAAGAACAAATAAAGAGAGAAGCAAGTGGTACATCTTAAAATTGCTCTTATTTTGATGCATTTCAACAGGTGCCAGCCATCTTTTTTGGAGAAACTCACAGTGGTGCAGAGAAAATTGTAAGCTGTTTAAATGTTTGAGGTTGAGGAAAGAAATGGAGATATTTCTGTGTTGTTTGGTTGTTTAGTAGGAGTGGGAGGGGAGATGTTTGTATCTGTGTAGGTGAGAGTCAAGTTTGGTCTGAAATATGAAGGGTCTGTGAGAGGAGGGGTCAGAGAGTGTTCGTATGTGTCTGTGAGTATTAAACCCCTAGATAAGAAGGGGTAGGGAGAGGAGTTGTGAGGGTAAAAATGATCAGTTGTCAGGAAAGGTTTTGTCCAACTGGTGAGGTCTACGGAGATTTCTAGGTCGCAAACCCTCTAAATGAAACAGAATCACGTAAATACAATGCATTACAAAATTAACAGATCAAGAATTGGCTAACACTCAACAGTCCATTTAAGAAATAGTATAAGCACACATATACCACCCCTTCAAGAAAAGAAGAAGACATCTCACACACTATCAACCGAACGCAACCTACTTCCAATCCACCCCACATAATGTCAACACCTATCCATTAAATGCTAGATACCTCTTCTCCATTAAAAAAGAAAAACTGAAAAAAAAAACACACTGTAATGTGAATAGAACATCATTTTCTCTGCACCGCTGCAAGTTTCTCTGAAAAAGGTGAGTTTTAGGCACCAATTGATATAGGCATGACCCTAGCTCTAATGTTCCACAGTTCCTTAGGTCCTAGTATTTTTCCAATTTTTCACTCTCTTTCATCTTCATCTTGTAGTCTGCTTTGTTGCATTCCTCACTAATCCCATGTTTGTCATCATTTTATTGAATAACTGTAACTCCAAAAATGGCCTGCCTGACCAACCAGTTTGTGTGTCTCTGTGAGTGTCTCTGAGTACTCCTGGTCACATTTTGGGGGCTACAACCTTGAAATTTACATGAGTACTCTTCAGCTACCATCTAAAATGTCTTTTTTGAATCTCTGTGGTCATTTTGGACAACAATGCCAGCTAGAGGGCTGAAATTTGAACATTTACTCCTTATTATATCTATAAAATATTCTTTTTTGTTTTTCAACCATCCCCCACCCGGTTTAAGATTTTTTTTAGTGATCATTGCCCAGGAAAATGCATGTTATAATTTTTTTGTTTATAATATATAAAGTACAAAAGTAGCAGTGACGTTTGACCCTTCAGCAGCCATCATCTTTGTAAAAGTCAATTCTCTCAATTAGTTCTGGGTAGGTTCTAATGAATTGAATTAAGCATTTGACTTTGGGAACTAGTTTAGTAGATTCAACTATAATCTAAAATTTTGAAATTCACCATTTGTAACAGTGAAAATAAAGTCATTGCAAATGTTTATGCTCAATCAGTATAAAGTGGCTCCGCAACCTCACAGTTAGCTAAAAGTGTGTGTTGTTCCTTTAGCTTTCCTCTCCCTCCTTATCTTAGCAACTAACAAAAAGGATAGTAAGCAAAAGATGATGAACAACTACCTAAAAGTGTCTTTAAAAGAAATGCAAAGAGAATAAGAGGTGCTTAATGTCAGAAAAAAACCAAATGAAATTTACATGCATATGACATTTAGTTGATACATTAGGAAAAAAGAGAGTATGTGCATAAATTGGGTTTTGGCATTAAAGTTTGTATGACCAAAAATGCATCAACATTTGCAGTCAAACAAAAACTTAAACCTGTTCAGGAAATGTTTGTTTGACATATGAAATAGAAAAAAAGTTTTGTTGATGAACTTAATGGATACATCTTCTAAAGTTCATCAAGGAGCAAAATGTACAAGCATAAAAATGTTCTGTTATATGTGTGATAAAAGAAGTATTATTGTAAGTAACAGAGTAATCTTGACATTCAACTGCTGACAGACTAACAAAATTCAGAAATCATCATTTATAGCTTTCTAAAAGCTCTAAAAAATAATTATCTCTCAAGCTTGGTTTCATTATTTTTATAGGTTGAAAAATATCATTTAGTTCGTGCTGATTGGTCATGGTAACAACAAAAGCAGTCCAAACAACTCTTGAAATTATAATGATTCTTCTAGAAAATTATAGAAAGAAAATTCTGATTCTGAATCTAATGGAAGAGCAAGTTTCACCTCATAAGTAGGTCTCTGGTTTGATTCCCGGTAGGAGCAAAGAGTACAGAAAACTCTTGAGATAAATTTCCCTGTGCATTCAGCAGCTAATTGAGTACACTCTAAGGTATGTGATTAGGGTGGAGGTATCCCTTCAGTGAATTTGCATCCTGCCAAGGGAGTGGTTATAAATTAGAATGAATAAAGTTCTGATCTTGACCAGAAATGAAACTTGCAAGTATCAATAAGCTGACACATGCAACAGATATAGGAATTTTGTCATAAGACTTTTATACTGCAATGTGAGTTGCCTCTTAAGAGATGGACACTTTACTTTTTTTAAGTTCGCTTCAATTTTTCACACAGAAAATTCCTGTAAGAACAGACTTGTATGCAAGATGTGGATCAAATCAGCACTGTCACTGCCTTGACTTATAAATATCAGCTCCATCTTTTTAAACTTTTTTTAAACTTTTGATGATGTAAGAAATCAAAAGAGAGAAAAATTTATAAACAGAAGTATTAGTATTCAATGAATTACTCAAATGAGCATTCTTTCATGGTTCAATCACCATATTCTGGCCTTCCCAAAATATCTGTTTTGCATTTGTATAATTATTCTACCGTATGAAAATCAATTTGTTTGTATACATGAAAAAGTTAGAAATGGGTCTGGTTAATCATTCAATAAAAACCATCATATAACCAATATCTTTTGGCAGCATGTTGCATTCGGGATAATCAATTGAAATTTGGAAAAATAAATGATCAATAAATTAATCACTGCATATTCATCAGATATTAATGCAATAATGAGATTGAAACCTTTATTCATTCAATTTCTTTTTTTTAAATTCCATGATTTCATGGTGGCAAAATCTGATAAAGACATAATTATACCTTTTAATTAAAAATTATACTTTTTAGAGATTTTGTATGACTTTTAACAGATATTATCTGTTAAAGTCATGAAGAATTGTCCAAAAATATTACTTATTTTATTTAAAAGTATTATTCATTTTAATACTATAAATTTAAAAAAAAACTAATTATCACTTACTCTTCCTGTATGACATATGGTACGAAATAAGAAGTAAAATCACAATTATAGCTGCTGAATAACCAACTACAAATATATTTGCATCGCATCGGCACCAGAAAGCCTTTGTGTATCAAAAAACTATGTTTGAATATTTCAAGCATAGTTTCTGAAAAATAAAGATGTAAACAACACATGAAAAAACCTGAACAACGATCTGTAGAGGGAAATGAGGGGTTCAAATTATACTTTTCCAACAAGAACCCTGCTATCATTCATATTAGAACATTAACTTGGTAGTTAGTTCCCTTTCTACTTCCCCACTCCCTCACCAGCTGAAAGCAGGGAAAGACATGTGTATCCTACTAGCCTCACAACTGCCACAATCCAAATCTCCCTCCTGCTGATGCTGAACTCTCTTGCTTCTTTGTCTGAAGATTGAACCAATGAGAAGGGAGAGCTATGCTTAAGTTGTCCATTGATTGGTCAGGCAGACCATACTATTTTGTAAGGAACTCTGTGAACAATTTGTGTTTAAATGGTCCAAGTAGACATACACGTGCTCATTTCAATCGCCATTTAGACTAACGTTTTTTCTTATTCGAACATTCTGACATGCACCTGTGTATTTCACTGCAGCGCATAACTTTTGTAGCAAGTATTATTTGAAGTTAATGTGTCCACAATCTATATGAAATACAACTCGGTGATTCAAGTGAAGGCCTTGTGACTTCATAAATGGAATAGTTGTTCGGAGTCCTAGTTGAAAAAATGCTATATACAAAGATTTATACAGTGGCAACAGTAGTCGGGATGCAAATGAAAAGTATCTATCTATATGAGTAACGGTCATGTCCCCTAGCACTGTGAAGGCAGACTCCCAAGGTGGACTGCAGAGAACTGTTGAGAGCTGCCGTCTTAATAGAAATTTGTTTGTGGTTGAGAGATATTTGTTCATTTATTCTTCGTATATTTTTGTATCTGCTTCTTTCTGTCTATATGATATCTTCGATAGTTCTCAATGAATTTCAATGAAATTTCATGAAAGGTTTTAAACACACATCAAGGAAGATGTGATGGAATTTTGGGAGATCATTTTTCATTCTTCTGGGGGTGGGTTTCTACATACATTTTAGTATTCACTCATGTCTGTCCACTGAAAGTTCTCAACGAATTTCAATGAAATTTTTTGAAAGATGAATGCGGAGTGAGGTAGAAGTGATTAAATTTTGGCATGAATTCAGGAATTTGTCTTTATAGTGTGTACTGCTGTATGAAAACATCTATAACTCTTGAAGTATATCTGTATTAAGGACTTTTTATGCCATCTTGAAAATTATATCTTTCCAGTGGTCAGACTATGGTAGACTTTTAATAGGTCATTGAGCCATAGAAAAAAATGCTGAGAAACATTTTGCTGAGAAACATTTTGCTGTGAAAATTCAAAGAATTGATTTTTGAGCAGCTGCTATGGAAAATGAATTCCTCAGTAACTGTTGCTATGGACAGACAGTTTAAGAATGTCTCCACATCTGAAAATGATTAGTACCTATCAAAAGATATTTGTGCCAGATTTCATGCTTTTACCATTAACTGGGCAATTTTTACACCAACTGCCAGATGATGACTTCTGACACATCAACATTGTAACTGTTGTAATCTGTACTACAATGCTTGCATTTTGACTAATGCCTTCCTTTAGTTCTGCCTGGATTCAATTTTCATCGGCTAAATTTGAAAAAAATCAGCCAGATCAAGCCAGAAAATGACTGATTAAGCAAACAGCATAAATCACATGACCACCTGCAACAAATGATATCTAGCTTTGTCAATTTAACGCTTTTTGTGCAAAATTTGGTGCATTTCTTTTTTTTGGCAGTGAGAAATACAAAATTAGCATGGTCATTTTGGCCCTTTTTGGATCATCCTTTTACCATTTTTAGCATCTTTTTGGTGTATTTTAGCTATATTTTTTGTGTTTTTGGCTATTTTTGTAAAATTTAATGATTTTTAGTGGTTTTTGTTAGTCAAACTAGTGTAAAATATTATATATGAAATTCTATAATATAGTTGGCAACACTGGTGATATTTCCCTGATCAATGGTACCTGGAAATCGCAGAGGCTTTTCTCCAGCTTATACTGGTGAAATTTAACAAGCTAAGCGAAAGAAAAGAAGTTATTCTTAAACTGTTTTTTTTTTTTAAATATTGAGCTTGATTTATGAATGTAATGCTGGCTAAAAGATATGTTTATTTATTTCTGTTAAACTTCTTATCTGGTTTAGTGAAGACAGTTAATTCTATTTGGAAAATGTATTTTAAAAGAATATTGTGATGACTTGGACTCTATCAAAAATTCAACACATTTGAATATAATTATAAGTTATACAAAAAATTATGAAAAGAATTAACAAATGAATTTATCATTCAATTGTCAATCAGCTCATTTTGTTCATAAATTATTTTGTTATTTGTGTTTATTTAACTCTTAAGAATTCGTAGTTTCTAGTTTGAGAACAATGTTAATCTTTATAAAGTTCTCTTATTTGAAAGAATAGAGGCAAAGGAGAACACATATTTAATAAGAAAGATAGAAGTATAGAAACACAATTCCAACCAGGTTTAGTGAATCTTCGCAGACTGATTGGAAAGAGGGCATCAAGATTTTGAAGACCAGATAATCAGAGTTCAAAGATCAATAGTGACACTCTTAAAATAGAATAGATTGACTTCCATAGCTTCATGATTTATTATAAATATGACCATCATTTTTTGGACAGATTTTTGATTTTTGTTTAAAAATAGATTTTTAAGGTTTAGTGATTAGGTAGTGTTTCACATACCATAAATTTCATCTGACATCATAACCCAAAATATGACATACAGTGCAACAGCTCTTCAAGATGTTTTACATAACAAAATTGAAAAAATTATTTTATTAAAATACCGGCTGCAAAAAAAAAAAATGAGATATTTTTGCACCTGCATATATATCTAATATTAACAGAGCTTAATCATCATACATTGTTTGATATATCCTAATTTATGAACAAAATTATTCAGTTTCAAGTCTCCAATCCAAGTCTGAATATTTAAAATATCCTGGTGCTGGAATTAAATTCATTCATCTATCCTTGCTTCCCCTCTTTTTATATTAAGTTACTACATTGTCTTTGAAAAAAGCTATGCCAGTCTCATTCTCTATTATTTCATCTGGAGTTCGATGCCTATTTAGAGCAGATGGTAAACTTTTGGAAATATTCTAGATTTAGAATACACTGGAAGGTCAAATAAATGATGTTATAGTTTTGGCTTAGAAACAATCGAATATTTGAATTGATCACAGGAAAATTCAGACACAATTTTGTTTATAGAGTTTGAGAGTATAGGTAAATCTGTTGACAGTGCAGTTTGGTCAATGGGTTTTTACCAGTGACACCTCTAAAATCCAGAAAATCATTAGGATGTGCCATTTTTAGTAGGTAGCATATTATGTAAAACATTTGTAAGTTAAAATTCCTTTCAAATCAGAATTTGCAAGAGCAAGGGAGGTAAGTGGATTGAAGCGATTGATACAATTATCTTTTGTTTTCAAAAGTATTTGAAACAATATTGGTCTATATTGCGCTTCTTCAGCACACTCATTCCCAAATTCAGTAAGGGGTTTAGGGAAATATTTTATGCAGTAATTCTTGATGTTAGAGTTTTTATTCTGTAAGTGAGCTGGTATTTCTTGGGATCATTTCTGGTTTGGAAACAGGGGGTCCATAAGGGCTTGTTTTGTGAATATTGTAAAGCTGAACATTATCAATAAGTTCTGATAAAAACTCCAACCTTTGTTTCTTGGCATCATTTTTTACATGGTCTATTTTCTTTTGGAATTTGTGTTCCAGGAAATGGAAGTTTGGGATTCTGACTGCAATCAGGAAGGATATCTGACTTAGTATTAGAGAAGGTAGATGCTCTTAATTTCATTTCTGTTGCATATAAATAAAGGTTAGCAGCTATAGAAATGTGTGTGTTCTGAGGTGGTCTCAAATGAGAGGGGAGGTTAGCATTTCCATGTGTAGAATGAGGAGAGTCAGCATTCTCAGAGGGTGTGAACTGAGAGGGTAAACTTGTCGTATGATGGTTTGTAATAGTATGTCTTGATTTCTGTTCTGATCCTGGGAAACATTCAACTGCAGTTTTGTAACTTTGGCAGCTGCTGTTTTTGCCAATTCATTTGATAGAGTAAAAAAGACACATACAATGTTTATTATACACATTCATTCCACATGTTGATATGAACCGCCACCTTGATTTTTCTCAGTTTCCAGCAGCACTCCATGTCTATTATATGTACTTTTTCCCAAAGAGAAAAGTGTTTGCTTTTTTCTCTCCAAATATGGTCAGTCATTCCAGATCTTTTTATCTCTCCTAAGTCATAATCAAAGTAGTGTAGACAATATAGCAACCCCTTTATTTTTAATTAAGATTCAATACGAAAATAAATAAACATTAGCTTTAGATGCAAAACCTTAAATCTAGCTACATATGCAATACGTCACTTTCTTTATCTACTGTTCATAAAAGACCTGTTTATCACCAATCTTCTTTGATATGAGAATCCACGAAAGCTTTATGGCAATAAAGTAAACACTGCAATTAATTCACTCAACACTTTGGCTGTTTTAGCTTCTTGTGCCTAAAAGTTGACCAATCCTATTTTGATAATCTAACCTGGTCAAACATACCACTCATAACAGAGGGTTCCATTTGATAGATAACCCAAACAACATTAGACTTGTTACGTCATGTGTTTTCCTAGCAAATCATTCTTTCCTATATTACATTCTAGTGTATAGGAATAACCTACTAACTGATGCTCGTCTTAACATCTGCTTTTCTATAAAGATGCTACATAGTAATCTATTCTCAACAATCTTCTTCTATCATGATCAATCTTATTAATGTTAACATGTATTTTCCTTTCAACATTATATGTATCGTTTATAAATGTCTCAATTGTCGACTCATTAAATGTATGTCCTATTTGTTCATTTAAATATTTTCATTTGTCTTTATTTCGATTATGAACTATGTTGATATCCACTTCCATATTCATTCAGGGCATGGAAATTCTCCCTTCAGTCATGGCGACTATTGACTACCTTCTTTTCAAACACACTTGTGACATCAGATGAAAAAAATGAAGGTGAATTTAAAAATGAACATACTAGAATTGATTGCAACTCCCCTCAAATCACTAACTCACTCTCTAATGATAAACACAACATTCTTCAACAAGAACGCATGAAAAACCAACTTGTTCTAGCGGAGAAGAAATTTACCACTAACACCTTGAAAACCACAGCCATGGGCTTCTGGTGGATGCCAACTACTACAGTCACTACTATACGCATGTGTAACAGTGGTCAACTACTAATGCGTTTACATTGAACACGCGTTTCCATCATGACACACGGATTCGAGGAAAAGCCATTTGCTTAGTGATCAAAGGAGATTGTTTTTGTGAAATTAACAGCTCAGTTGTAATCATGACAAACAGCCTTTGAAAAATAAAAAATGAAAACAGTATGCAAAAATAAAAGCAGGACAACTGTAAAGTTAGCGTTCATTTTGTTCAGTGTTTCTATACTACTGGTCCAACAATGTATACATAGGAATTTGGTTGATGAAAAAAACCCTCCTTTCAACATTTTCATCAGCCTCTGTCCAGTTTGAACTCATTTTTTTTCTCATCAAATCTTTGTCCAACTTTTGTTTTCATTACATTTTTTTTTTGAAGGTTGTTCGGGTGATTATAATAGAGCTGTTAATTTCACAATTTGAACCTGGAATTTTGAATGTTTCTATAACAACCTAAACTCACAACATGAAAATAAGTTCTGAATCTACCAAGATAGAAATAAACAGAAAAAAATTCCATGGAAGATAACTGTCATTGCAGTAACATATACAGATATAATTAAACCATTACCATACAATACTATTGATTTCATAACAATTATGGTAATTCATGTGACATTTATGCTGGTGAGGATTAACTTTGGTGGTAAAGCATGACAGGCTTTGTTGCAGTAACATATACAGATATAATTAGACCATTACCACACAATACTATTGTTTTCATAGCAATTATGGTAATTTATGTGACATTTATTCTAGTAGGGATTAACTTTGGTTGTAAAGCATAACCGGCTTTGTGCAGGATTAGTGTGCAATAGAAATGGTTGTAAGGACAATGAACACATGTATTGGTTTATAAGTTGCTTGGGTATCAAGTGCCTGAACCTTGTTCTTCACTGGTAGTCGTTTGGGATCAAGGGCAATAACGAATGGACAGTTGCTTCCCTTCATTTACATTTAATATCAATATGTGCAATAATCACATTGAGAATATGAACATAACTGTCGAGATCGAAAATGTAAAACTGGGGAAGGTAGACCACTACATCTACCTAGGACAATGAATGAGAACCTCTGAAGAAGAGGAAATCAAGCGAAGAATCACTCTAGGATGGCAAACTTAGAAGAGTATACAACCAATGCATTCTCCCGATAGTCACTTATGGAGCTCAAACAGGGAACCTGACAAAGAGACAGACCCACAAACTGAGAAGCATGCAACGCGCACATGAGAGAATATTGCTCAACCTTACATGGAAAGATCACAAAACAGCACAGTATATCTGGAAGAAAATAGGAGTCTGAGACATCATAGAATCTATTGAAAAATCTAAGTGGCAATGGGCAGGCTATGTTGGGGAGAATGGCAGACAACTCACAACATGGATCCCCAGTGATCATATGTGAAATCGTGGCCAACAGAATATAAGATGGAGAGATTAACTAGACAAATTCAAAAAATACTGGCTCTGCGACGCCCATGATAGAGAATTGTGGCAGATCCTGGGGAAGATCTATGTCCAACAACCGACGCTAAAAAAGAATGATGATGATGAGCATAGCCAACAAGGGTGGTCATACCATATATAGACATTACACATCAGAACGTGTCCCACTACACAACCAAGGAATAATTTTCAGTAACTGTGGAGGTTGGCATTTTGGGAGAAAACTTTTTCAAAGGTGGTGACTCATGAATAGCTCATTGTAAATACAAAAACAGAAAACATGAAAACAAGATGAAATTGTTTTTAGATATTGAACATCAACTTCAGCTTGGATATTTTCTTACAAAAATTACTGAGATCTGTCTTATCTGAAGTTCTTTGTTTTAAAAAACGTAAATTCAAAACCGAATATTCCTCAAACATGGAAAAAATTCCTGATCAAATGAAAGTTATAATCATTCAAAAAGTCAAAATTTGAATGAAAAATAAGTCTCTAAAAGTATTTAAAATTCGTAATATATCATTCTTCATTTTTTTGTTGTTGTTGTTGTTGGTTCGATGTGCTGTTTTCTTTCTTTCCGTGTTTGTATTGACTTTTCAGATAGTAATTTGTTCAGTTATTCGTTCGATGCCCAAGTTAATTATCTCTGTAAATGTATCTTGGAAAGGTTATTTCCCTTTATGATACTGTAAGTTATCTCCCTGAGACGTTATTCGTCACACTTGCCCTATTTTCCAATAGACGACTAGAAGATTCATCTCTGTCCCATAATAATTGTTACGTACATGTATCTCTTGTGTTAAGCTCTTTCCGATTCTTGAAACGTCATCTATAGCAAAACTGAATAGGTTATCTGCCCTTGAACGGTGGTATATGGCCAAGGTATTTAGATGTTTTCATATTATACCATTTGTCTTTCTTGCATGTCATTGATGTGAAACTTTTTTCTATGATGATTATTAACGTCCGATTATATAATGAAGATCATTTTAAATTTTTCTTTTACAATTGTTGAAACATGTCCAAGAATCAAGCATCATTAATTTTTTCCTTACAACATACGGAGACGGACCCGATAGTGAAATTTTATTTGTTCTTCATTTTTACTCTTATTATGGTATAATTTTGCTAACTAATTAAAATGCAAATAATTCTATTCCTGACTACTTCTCTCAATTATTTTTCTCAAGCGATTTATTGAAAATTTCATGGAAAAACAAGTTTTATCTTTATTTATTTTGAACACGCCTCCTACTTCTTTGTTTGGCGCTCCTTACAAATGAAGGGAGATAAATGCTCCTTTCTCAGAAATTATCTAAAATAATGAGAGAAACCGGAAAAAATATTTCTATATATGAGGACGAAAGGAAAATCGGAATCTGTGTTGGACCGAAATATAAAAAAAAAATTGCTTTCACACTAAAAAAAAAGTCAGGTTGTATATTTCCTAGAAAACATTTACATAAACGAAAATTGGAAGCCAAGATTACCAAAAAATGAAACAAATTATTTCACACTACAATGAATAAGAGAAACTCATTTTTATAGTAAATGATTTTCCGATTTATCGTACTTTATTTTTTTTAATGATTCATGAAAAGTAAGCATCTCCCTTTTTGATAACTTAGCATTTATCTCCCTGTGGTCGTTCTCAGAGTTGCCTCCCTTGTTATCTACTCTAGGATGCTAAAGTGGAATAGCGCCACTCGGTCTAGGTAAGAAAAATTGATAAAATCAATTACATTTTTTAAAACAAAAAAACGTTTATAATGATATAAGAATTGGTTTCTGTTTGTTTTTGCTTTTTAGGAAAAAACATCCTGATATTTGTTCTTCAAAAAATGTTGTTCGTTTTAATTATTGTTTTCGAAAATTTTGCTGTTTTAAAAATTAATGTTTACATTTTAATCGAGATCTTTTCTTTAATTTTCAGGTTTTCGATCTATTTCTTTAGAATTTTAATAGATATTTGGAAGGGAAAAATAAGAGTTGAAAATCAATTTTACTTTCGGGGATTTTATTCAATCGAAGTGACAATAACACTTTGTTTTACAGATAATGGGATTTGGAAAAAAAAATGAAATAACTTTTTTTTTTGTTTTCTTTTTGTCAAGTCCTGCTGGAAACCTTTCTTTTACTTGAAATTAAATTAATTGTCAAGATTTTCATTTTTTTCTTCATGATAATTAGAATTTTGTTCACATTTTTTTAAAATTCATGATAATTAAAATAGTGTTAAATTTTTTGAAAATTGACATCATGTCGATCTTTCGTTTTTTAGCGACTCCTTTTCAGTAAGATTCTTTTCTAGTTAAGATTAAATAAGTATTAGCTCTTAGATACAAAACCTTAAATCTAGCCATATATGTGATACATCACTTCCTTCATCTACGTGTACTAGCCCTCATTTGCCCTAACTTTCTCAGTCGGTTTCCTTCTCTCAAACCACTCTTCCTCAATGTGAGAATCCATGAAAGCATTATGGCGACAATGCAAACACTGAAATTAATTCACTCAACACTTTGGCTGTTTCAGCTCCTTGAGCCTGAAACTGAACCAACCCCCTTTTGATAATCTAACCTGGCCAAACATACCATTCATTATCAAAGTCACCATTATCAGGCTCCATTTAATAGATGAACCAAAAAACATCAGACACACTTTGTCACATGTTTCCCTCACCAATCGTCCCCCACCTATGTTATTGGAACAACTTAGTATCCAAAGCCCATCTCAATATCTCCTTTTCTATAAAGATGCTACGTAGTAATCTATTCTGAACAGGCCTCTTCTATCATGATCGATCTTACTAATTTTAACATTTATTTTCCTTTCAGTATTATACGTATTGTTTATAAATGTCTCAAATGGCAAATCATCAAATGTATGTCCTATTTATTTGTCCAAACATTTTCATTTGTCTTTATTTCAATTATGAACAACGTTCAATCTCTGCATCTGTATTCATACATGACACACATTAGATTTTCTCTTCTAACAACTCTCATCGTGATGTCACAGCATGTGGTGATAAACTCAAAACATTTTCTTGCTACACAGAACCAACTGCCATTACTACTCTCCTTCACACAATATAGGAACTATAAATCCTTTAGTTATGTGTGTCCTAATAGGAGGGAGACCATATACTTGTTGAAACAATTATTACCAAAAACTAATTCTGGATGAATGGAAAAAGCTAGCAAACACTGGGTTACAATTGTAGAATGTTTACTAATTCAATATATGATTATGACATTTATTTGTTGATATTTAATATCATTTATCATTGTTTACTGCAGATCGAGCATTGAGCCTTATTTTACTGAAAGTAAAAAAATTTGAGATGTTACTCATTTTTCTCAAACCTCCAACTTTCACCTGGTCAAATTTCAACCACCATTCTGTTGCTGATACAGATTGACAAAATACTCTGTTAGAAAGCTGAAAGCATTCCCTTTCCAACAATATATCATGTTGCCTGTACAAATGTTGAGTTTTATTGTCAAACTCTTGAGTTGATTTTATTATCGTGAATTCATCAGACATTAAAGTTTAAGACTTTTGAATTTGAGACGTGAATTGGGGGAAGGAAGAGTGGTGCCATGACATCATGTTGTGTCAACTGGCGTTTGCGAATCCTCAGTTTTTTTTGTTTTTTTTGTTGTAAACATTGAATTTCTGTTATGAAAAATATAGGTGATCATTCATTATTTACAATCACAAATAAGTTTCAATTTTTATTGTGGTATTCCTGTGGCTTAGTAGTCTAGGGTGTTCTGCTAGACATCGGTAGATCTTGGGATCTCGGGTTCAAAACATTTTTTTCTCTTCATTGTGAAAGCAAGGTCAATAGCAGATTAACTATTTGGCTGAGTATGCTTTTTATTTCTTTCTTCTGTCAAACTCCTACTATTGAGTTTTTACTTGATTTTGGTATATAATAACAATGACCAGACCGAAAACCAGTGATGTATGCTAAAACTGATGATGAATCCACTCCTACTTGAAGCCTAACTCAGGTCAACAACGCAGAAATGAATTGTATTGTTAACTTTAAAGATTTTAATGAAGGAAGGGAGCTTGACCCTAGTGCAGCCAAGCTTGTAAATATATATTGGAAAGAAGATTTTAATAGAGTTATGTTCCAAATTTCGATACTGAAAATCTGCATAGGTAGCAAGGTTTGACTGCAAAATTATGGTGTTTCCTACTGAAACGGTCGAGCAACCAACTTGATTGCATCTGCTGATTTTTGGCAAAGTAGCATGTGTTGAAATATTTGTAACCTGAAATCTGTGAATTGTATTGTAGTTATCTTTGTGTTTATCAATAGAAGAAAGATTGCAGGTAATTTTTTTCTTCTCTAGATAAAATGAAACTTGAGAAAAATGTCAGCAAAGGAAGACTAAACTAAAAGAAATTCATCAAAAATTCCAAACCCCTTGATTCTAGAATCAGATTGACTGAATTTAAAACATTTGGTTCCCAATTTACTAGTAGAAATAGCATGTGTCAATTTCTGTTCGATTTTCATGCATATTTTAGAATTCTATCAAAAATATGCTAATTTCAATAAATATTTCGGGATATATTCATTTTTGAATGAATTTTCCTATGAGAAGAGTTTTTCATGAGAAAATCTCTACCCCTCCCCCATTTTTATGTTATGATAACTCAATGAAATATTGTGCCACCCCAACCATATTACAACTCTATGAAGATAATATCCTGGAGAAATTTTACCTGTGGCATTTTATTTGATCTTGCAGCCTGTTTTTCAGCTCTGAAAATATCTGCTGGAAACTTTTTCATTATGGTCTTTCACAAGGATTATGAAATTTTATTATCGCGAAGAATGATCTTCTCTTTATTGATAAATATAAAGTTTTACGAATTCTGAGAGGCCTATGATTTTTTTAAAGAATCTGAATGACTTTGTTTTAATTACAAACATTACCATTCTGCTTGCTACCTTGTTCAACACATGTTCAGCATGCTATATCTACCCATTCCAGTCATTCGTATTTATCATCAGCCAGCCAATACCTGAGGTGCTTTGTGGTAGCGGGAGGTTTAAATTACATTAAATTACATAAGATCAAGGCTGACCTCTGAACTTCTGTTTTGATCTGACCTGGTGAATAATTGCATTTTTCATTATATCTCCAATAATAAATAAGCAATATTTTTGGATAATCCAGTCAATTAATCATTTAATCAACTAATTTTGATTGATTCAAATTTCTCTGAGGTAAATTCTATTTCTGAAAGATTTTTTATGCTATATTCTTGCAACTATAACCAAACATAAATTCAAAGAAGATTTTCATATTTTACTGTACGTTTCCGAAAGTGCATCAAAATGAAAAGAAAAGTGACCATAACAAAAGTTTCAGTTTTGGTCACTTTTATAATAAGCAGTGTGATTTTTTTTTTTTTAACTCTTCCCTTTAAAGGTGATAATTTTGCTGATAAAACTTTCTCCAACTGAATATTTGAAATTGTGGACTCTTTCATTGGCAATATTTCAATAGTTCCTTTTCTTTAAAAAAAGTAATCTTATAGAAATTCAAATGTATCCGTGAATTTCTTCATGTTACCAAAAGACTAATCCAAACTTTTTTATTTAATTTTTTTTTTCAAATTAAGTCTCATTGGTCACAAATATTGATATAAATAAAATTTTTTGCAAAAATTGTGTCGGACATTTCAATCAGTATCAACTAGTTGTTATAATATAAATCAGATGAAACATTGCATTTTGCATGGTATTTTTGAAAATTTTATTTCTGATGCAAAACTTTATTAATCCCCTCAGGGTGAAAAATATGAGGGAGGTAATTCACTATTTGTAAGGCAAAATTTGTTGCTGACGTTAAGCTTGATTTTAGCTGATTAGGCTAGAATATCATTGTTATTTGATTGAATCTCATGGGGTACTTTGCCAAGGTATGTGTTCAGTTGTGTCCATCTATTGGTCTGTTCACAAGAGTAACAGGTGAATTACGTACATGGATAACTACATACCAGTCATTTGTATACCACTAAATTGCATACCTGGACATTCGCATACAGGCTTTGATATTGTATTATCTTGAATAGATTCTTATTTTCTGTGTGTGCTGCAGTAATGCAATGTTTTAATCAATCATTACTATTAATTTGATTATACTACCATACATAGTGAAGAGGCCCACATTTGCCTACAATTCTAACACGAGGTAAATATTTACATATAGTGGTATGATGCGAATGCCCTACTACTCAATGAATTTCAATAAGATTTTGTGGAAGGATGGGTAATGGGGTAAGGAAGAATTGATTACATTTCAGAGTGGATCCATGCGCAATTACTTCCCCTGACAACGATATCAGCAGAGGTATGCGCTCTCTGACATTGAGTGATTTGTAGTTATCTTGTGTCCTACCTTGTCCTTGATATAATTTTCCTTATAGAATCGTTGAGGGTCAAAATTTATCGGGATATGCATGTCATCACATTCACGATTTATTTTTTGATCTCCTAAATTGTCTGTCTAAATTGTTGAAGTTGTTTTTCAACTGTGACATAAGTCAACTGTTCTAAGAACCACAGAAATTCCATGTTGAGATCAGATGTAGAAAGAGGGTAAAGGAAGAAAAAATTTCTTCCTTTTTTTTTTACGTCACATTTCATTATAGCATTCTTTTTTAAAAAATCAGTTCCTTAGATAAAAAGAATAGAAAGTAAAGAAAGAATGCAGACTATTCAGTGTGATCAATGTATAGACTTCGTGTATATTTTTATAAATTTTTCATTTCACAATGAATTTCATTGCATTTTGTATGATATTTTTTGTTTTATTTTTGATGCAATGATTTATTTTTATTTTGAATGTTTCAACAGGGGACCAACTTGAAAACTCAGTTGGTAAGAAATTGCTTTATTACAGAAACAAATATTGACAAAAATTGTATATACAAAATCACACTTTTTGAACAGTTTGCTCTTTTTCTTGTTCTGGAGTGTTCTAATCCTACATTTTTCCTTTTGTTTACTATTAGGGAGAGGTGGTTAAATTTTGGGGCGGATCCAGGAATATTTTTTGATTGAGATTTTTTCCCCCTTATATGCTCATGACTCTCTAGATGATATTTCCAAAAGTTCTCAAGGAATTTTATTGTAATTTAATGGAAGGGTGGAAAATAGGTTACAGGAGAAGTGATTGAATTCATGGGTGGATCTATGCACAATTACTTCCCCTACATCGTAGCTATGAGTCCATGTAATATCACTAAAATGTTATGCCTGCCCACTTGATATCTTCAATAGTGCTCAATGAATTTCCATGACATTTTGTGGAAGAGTGAACAATGGGCCATCGGAGCAGTGATTAAATTTGGTGACCGATCCATGCACCCTTTCCCTACCCCGGAAGATGACGTTGACTGAGGTATGCGCTCTGCGAGTGCTTTCTGGTTATTCATATTTTGTTTTGGAGTATACCACTGTCGCTGGTAGATTCGAACCGGAGCACGAATGATACCAAATTCGCGAATCAGGTACGTCGGTAGATTAGCTATGAATCTTCTTCCTGACTTGGTTTCAGAAAAAAATGAACTGGTCGATAATGCAAAAAGTGAACTGGTCGATCATACTACGAAGATATATTTAATAAATCAATGTGACATTAGGCCTGTGTTGACAATTAATAAAAAACAGGAAAAAACAAAAAACAACAGTTTTTCAAACTGATTTTCTTGCTTGATTCTGGCAAAAATCATAAAGTTTATCCACGTACTTAATAGTGAACAGCACCAAAAAGTAACTAAGTGTTTGACAATATAATTACTACTTCTACTACAACATACATGGAATGTAGTTACACGTACACGTGCGAGAAGTTATTCTGGTCTCACGGTATTTATTCGCTCTTTCTAATTGTTATACTTTTAATCTTTTACTCAGTCTCCCCTCGCCTTTTACATTGTTGAATCAGTGAAGATACTTTATTCAATTCCCATCTATTGTTTTGTAAAAAAAATAATGGAATTATCAATCTGAGTTCGTTCAGTTCTCGCATTTTTGAAAATCTTCATTTTGTTTTGAAGCGGAATCGTCGCACTCAGCACTACTACCAAAATATGGCCCAAAATTTATTTTTAGACTTTCTTTTCTTGCAAATCTTCACTGGAAAATTTGATTAAAATACGTCAAACAGTCGAAAGTTTTTTTAATTTATTAAATTCGAAATGGTGTCGACACTGAACTCTATGTACATGTCTCTTGGCGAATTATGCACAAAATTGCCAATGGAGGGGAGATAACCGATGTAAATGTCAGCAAATCTCTCCGTTCGGCAATTTGTCTGACTGCTAAAATCCACTTTCTATCGCAGCATAAGGTTGATAAGGCTATCTAAAGATAAAATAGAATATAAACAATCTGAACAATTGTGGTACTATCGTAGCATTGCACTCTTGAACAAAAAAAGGAGGTTTTCATCAGTGGATATCGAAGGGAGGTAATCAATAAAGCTGACTTGTATGCTATTTATTCCGATTATATATAAGACATTTTACTGAAATATAAAGGAATTCACTCAGTTTTAATATTTGCGTTCAGGTTATTAATTTGTTGTCTTTGAAAAGTAAGTGTATCGAATAAAGATTTATTTCTCAAAAAAGAACTTCGAAGATTAGATAATGTATGCTCATCTAGTGAAATGGGGCAACTTTTCTGGTGGTTTTTCGTCACTTTAGACAAAGTCAAACACGCCACTTTTGTGCTTTCAGTCATTAGAACTTCGTTACTTTTCGAAAAGTTTCAAGTTTTGAGAACGTTCTATTTACGATATAGCTATAATGTCTGGCTTGACCCTTACATTTTGTCCGTGCTTTTTAGCTTTTAGCCAAATGTGTTTAATTGTATAAAAAATGTTTTTGATTGGAATAATGAGCAATTTTTCCTTTAAAAAAAATCCATGTTATCGTTATTATTTGCTCTCTTTTTTGAATAAGAGTGCAATCTACACTAGAATTGGCAATTGTTACCTTTCCTTTTTTAAAATTGCTACCCCTCTAGCTTCAGAATGTAGGATTAGTATTCTGAGATTTAGTGTTAGTAATGGAACATGTCCTTCAGCTATAAGTCATTTTGAAACGGGAAAGGTAGCAATTACCACAAGCTGTTTAATCAAAAACCCTTATCAGTATATCATGCATCTTCCCTCGGCAATTAGTCTCACCCCACCCCCATAAGCCCATCCTGACCCTGATATTTAAATGTTATACAATGTTTTTCAATCTTGAAGCTGCTTTTTAATTTTTTCATATCTTATATGGGGTCAGAATACTGTAAAATTGTTCAAATTTTGTGGTCCTAGTAATCAAAACTGACTGCAAGTAGCAATCTGTTGATACTGACCTTTTTCAGTTATAAAACCTTGATTCATTTGAGGCTACTACAAAAAGGGACTCTATTTTTCCATATCTTTTGTTTGCCCATCAAAGATAGGTTAGGGAAACCCAAAATTTCGATGCTACATCACATATTCAATGAAGTCAAGCAATCCAGGTGAAATGTGGCCGTGCTAAGGGGTATGTGTTCTAGGTGTGCAAGGTGTTTGCCAAACACATTCGCCAAAGAATTCTTCATAAGTAATAATTTGATATTACTAAGTTTACTCAATAATATGATTATGGATCCTAATGGGGGAAACTAATTTTATTCTTAGCCAGAAACCAAAGTTATCACTTTTTTCTTACATTTCTTTTTTCTTTTACCCTAGATGTGAAAAAGATGAGTAGAGAACTCTGTGAAATAGCTAACCTTTTCATGGGACATACAGCCTGGTTTTCATCAAGTGTTCTTCCCAAGACCAGAGGTCTTTGGCGTAAGTAATTCTATACTTTTGATTTAATAAACATCTATGATCAAGTTATTAGGCTCATCAGTTTTGATGTTTGAGGCAAAAAGCTTTAATTAGAAATGTACCTGTATTATTGAATGGCCTCTGTTCAGTCTAAATTCCCCCCTCAACCTTGCTGATTTAGTCTATGGGAAAGCAGAGGGAGATACGCCTGGCATGAACTTGGTGGTAGGAGCTGCTGGAAGGATGTTAATTTTGGTGTTAAGCCACCTTGAGGGGGGCTCCACTCTCTGGTTTTGGAATTGGTTGTTCTTTTTGTGGACCAGTTAATTTCCCAAGGCTAGAGCCCAATCTACTCTGCTATTTCATCTACAGCTGGGATGAGAAGAGATGGATTCATGCCTTTCCCAAAGGCATTAGTATAAAGTGAACATGGAAAGCCCTGACTGGACTTGAAACTCGGGTCACCAATTCCATTGTCTGCACTGTTACTGACTACACCAATCGTACATTCAGCACCTGTTTTATCACTGTGAGATAATAAGTTAAATAACTTCCAAAGTGAGCATTTACTTATGGATAATATCTTTAGGTAGAATTTTTGTCATTTGTCAATGAAATTAAACAAACAACATTAATATACTTGGTCACCACTGAATTAATGACTTTTTGATAATCAGCATATATTATAGGTGTAAGAATCATGGGGGAAGTAAGTGTCCTTCCCTCCCCAATTTGGGCAAAATCGTTTTAAAAGAAACAATTTTCTGTCAGATCAGATGTTTTGACTCCCTTAACAAAAGAATTTTTATAAATGTGTTCATTTGGATGTTTTATTATTACTGAATTTTCATATGAACTTTGTGTGTGTGCATGTGTGTATCAACTTTGAATGAATCTTGTTTACATTTTTAACATTTCCTGATATGCATATATGACTAATATAAGTAAGAACTGACATTCCTTCAAGTACAGAGGATGTCACTTATTGTGATCACTTTAATCTTTGGGACATACTGATTTTGATCTGTTTGAAAACATTATCTGTGATTATTAATGACTTCCTCTGTATAGCTTGGTTTGCCCCCCCCCCTCTTGCTTTTGATTGCCTGACCTGTGATTACCAAGTTGTGTGAGGTATGTTAAAGTTTAATATTTTTAAGATGGGGGATTGTTAGAATCAAGGGAGAATTCATGACTTCAAGCCAGTGTATTAAAAAATAACCTTATGGGATTCTAAACTCAGTAAGGATATCTGGTTAGTCACTCAATAGAAACCGTTGTGCAACCAATGTCTTTTAGCAGAATGCCGTGTTGGGGTGATCAATCAAAGAATTGGAAAAAGGAATGATCAATGAATAAGTTACTTCTCTCACCTTTTTAGGGCAGTGAAAAAAGTCTTAATTTTCAAAGAAATCAATTCAGCATAAACCTGCATTGCTAATTGAACCTCCAACCAAAAACTCACTTGGCAGGGGAGGGGGATAAAAGAAAAAAAAAGATTTTTCTAGACATGAGTGAATGTTTAAATTTTCAGCCTTCTAGTGCAGTGGTTCCCAACTTTTTCATTCAAGGACCCCTGTTTTGTTCCAGGCATAGTTCGTAGACCACTGTATTTTAAAAATAAACTTTTCACTCTAGAATTTAATCAAATCAACTGGCATACTATTTCAACAATACAAGCTTGCTTATGATAATGAAAACTATTAGTTATTGCATCAAAAGCTCATTCAATGCAAATTATTATAAAAAGCTTATTGCTTATTGGAATTAATTACGATGTATTGATGCTATTTAATTAACAAAGGAGTTATCAGCTGTATGTAGCTAAGTAAATTTGAAAAGATCAAAATGGTATCTGAAAAATGATGCATGTGAAGGTAGACAAACAAAAGATTTCAACATGGTGGTTAGATGTTTGCCTGACTGGAAACAGAAACATTGGAAAAATTCACATAATTCATAATGGAAAAGACTACATGATCATGAGAAAATTGAATGATTAAAACAATGTTTAAACAAAAATGAATACAAAATGGAACATAAAAAAGTGTACATGATATCAAAAATGATGAAAATGAGTTATTGAGTCCTAAGCAGAGCTCATGAAAATTAAAAAGGATGGGAAATTTGATTGATCTGACCAAGTTTGTATTTCTGTACTATCGGCAGAGATAAAGAAAAGAAAGCAAATGATAGGCTTGGTGTATAACATATTGATCATCATGAATCTATCGGGTTATGTTTTCAAGGCAATGTTGCACCATGTGCATTTCTTTATGCATGCACACTAGGGATAAGAAATAACATTACTGCACATGACAAGCCACGTGAGGAAGAAACAGGAAGTATTGCCATTAATTTCAATTGACAATACGTGGGTTTAATTAGTCCATTTTGTACTAATTTTTTACTGGAAAGTAATTTTCTGTAGTTAGCCACAAGTTCTATATAAGCTTCATGAAAAACCTGCTTTGTCATTGGGATGGATGTGCTTGTTTTGCTTTGCACAAACTGTTGATTCTTGGCACTATTTTAGATAAGCTTGCCCACCAGTCACTTTCAACAAGTCTAGATCTGTAGTTTGTCCTCACATGAGTAAGTGTTCAAAATTCTGTTTCACTCAAATGTTGTCGCAAAAAGTAATATGTTGATTGCCTTGTGGTTCAACAATAGATACTTAGAAGCCACGATCAACCAAAAAGATTAAAGTAATTATTGTTTAATTCAAATTTCGATCTCGTGATAGTTCAGCTGATTCATCCTGTTCGCATCCAGCAAGGTCAGTAATTTTAGCATTGCAGATTAAGTCAAAATTCTCTATATAATCAATCAAAAAGTATTGATAAAACTATCAGCTAGAGCTTCGAGGTGTTGTCTGACATTGCAAATTATCAAATTAACGTTAACTGATGAATTGTTGCTGATGTAATCAGACAAGATTGGAAACCTATCCAGACTCTTCATCTTGTTAAACTATTAGAGTTGACTTTATTGATGTGAAATCGTCAGACATCGGGATTTAAGTTTTTTTAATCTAAAACATGAATAAAAGAGAGGGGAAACCTGATGTCGTGTCAACTCATGTTTGCCAGTTCTCAATATTTTTTTGAAAACTATGAATTATGAAATTCTATTATGAAAAATATTTTTTCCTGAAATAAGCATGTATATTTATTTTATGTCTTTTTGAAGAAAAAATTGTGCTACTATCATTAAAGCATTAAACAATATAGAAACATGATATAAAAAAGGCTATATATTTGTCTAAACCATTTCTGATCACAAATAAATTCCAAATTTTCTTTTGTGTTTCCAATGGTTTAAAACATTTTGCTAGACACCAGTAATTCTTGGAATCATAACCAACTGGGAGTGATGCATTTAAAAAATTTTTTTTTCTTTCTTCCTTGCTTTTGAGGTCGATGGAAGATTAACCATTAGGTTGAATTGGTCTTCCCATTCTTTTAAGGCTATCTCAAACACCTATTACTGAGTTTTGACTTTATTTTCACATGTAATGACCAGACCAAAGACCTGTGACATCATACATGAATAACAGTGCCATGGTGACATAAACTAACACTGATGACAAATTCACTCCCACTCCTAAAGCCCAACTCGGGCCAACTTGTTCTGCTAAAGTTTGCAAATCCCATTTACTGGAACTACTAATGAAGAAGTTGAAATGGAACACACAGTTTTGGAATAATAATGTATGGAGAAATGAACTCTGTTTTTACCTTTTAGATTTTACTGAAGCCAGGGAGATTGACCCTAGCGCTGCCAAGCTTGTTAATTCTTGTTTTCCATAAGTTTTCCACTTTAATGCTACACAAGACTTTGAAAAAGTTATTGTCCTATATTCTGTGCTGCTAGCGATTCCCTATAAATAATGCAATGTGTCAAAGTGATGATGGATGCTTCTCTCTTCATACGTGCCACAACACCAAAGTGCCTTCCCAGTCATAGATGTTGCTCCATCTGAGCATATGCCAATGCAACCATCCAATGATAGACTTGAATTTGAAAGGAATGTATTGAGCGCTTTGAAAAACTCTTCACCAGTGGTTCCGGAAGGTATTGGATGACATAATAGGAAATATCATTTCTCCTTCCCAGCTATATGGTACGATCTTTCAACTTAACATATTAACTGAGCTTTTCATCCAACATGTCTTCTATTCTTCTCCCAATTGTGTTGTTTGTAAATGGAAGAAAAAATCTTGTTTAAAAATCTGTCTTCTGTTGGTTATTATTGTCACTCTTTTTTGATTGAATAAAAAAACAACCCTCTCCTCGAGAAATAAAAATAACTTTGAAATTTAATTCGTAGCCTTTCTAATTAATTGACTAGACTGGATTATTGAAGCTTGTGGACAAAGACAATCCAAATGCTTGAATAAACATAGACACGCACATAAACACAGATAGTTTTATTATATACACTTACGTTCACATCATATGTCATACACAAATACTTATGCGCATACCACATACTTGCATGTGTGCTTATGGTGTGTATGTGCATTTTTCCAATTGTTACAGATGACACCCAAATGTTTTCAGCACATTCTCAGAAACCACTTCTATACCTTTTGCAGACCTCATTTGGAAAATCTCTGCTCTTGTATGATGCATTCACAGCCAGCCAACCTGACCAGCTAAAAAACTTAAGCAAACATTGGTTGACAGTTTCTAATAAGACCAATTCTAAGAAACTGTTCATTTAGATGTTGAATTGTTACTGAATTTTCATGTCAACTGTGTGGATGTGAACTTTGAATAAATCTTGCTCACATTTTCAACATTTCCTAACAATTAATTTTTTTAGAGTAATAAAAATGTTCCAGTATTCTTCCCATGTAGAGAATAATTTTTATGAAAGTCAAAAACTGGAATTGACTTCATTTATCCTCTGTAACAGGAACAATCCTCCCCAAAATTCACATTCTCCTACTGTGATTTGAACTCCCAACCAATTGATTGCAAGGATGCTATTTTACTGACTTAACCAAATTGACGAGCCTTAGATATTAAGGTTATTTTATCATGCAGATATGCACAGGCTTATATCATTCTAATAATTTAATATATTTATACAAAAAATATCTTTTCACTTTTTTGTTGGTATATATAAAATACAAATTGGCTGCAATCATCTTCAATCAGAATAAAAGTTTGAGTTGAGTTTAACCCTGCAGCAGCCTGTCTTGTCCCTCCCCCTCCCCCCAACTCTTTTAGTATGATACATCTATTGACTTCCTTGCCCAAATTTTACACTAGATCCCAAGTATTTTCTTATAGTCAAACTTTGGGGAAAATTGACTACGATGCTCAACTCCAAGTCTATTGAAGATGACTGTCTTCAATATCGTGTGTCCAGAACAAAGCATTGATGACACATGAATATTGTTTTTTTTTTTTGTTTTTTTCTGTGCTAACTTGTGGATGCACGTTGATTTGATTATTAGCTCTCACCAATGATCACAAATGACACATGAGTTACAAAATATCACTAGTTCCTTAATTAGATAACTTTAGAAATTATGGAAAGAGCATGAGCTTACATTTTTGGAATCTGTCTGAAATTTTCAAGAGTCTGATGTGTGAATTGTTAAATTGCAGATGTTTGTATGTTCATCGATTATGTTTTTATGAATTTTGTAATTGTTTTAAAGTTGATGTGTAAATATTTTGTATTGTTGGAGATGCCCAGAGTGACATAATAGATAAATTTCATTGTGTTAGAAATCTGAGTTGTTAGTGAGAGAGAAGCTGTCATTGTTTGTATATTCTTTTCATCTTTTCTTTGCAGTTACTCTTGGGGGAACTGAATGTTCCTTAGAAAAAGCTGATTTTGTTTTCAGTGCAGATGTCAACACTCCAGATACTGCCAGGTTGGTAAGACCTCTTGGATAAAAGGCTACATATTAAGAAAAAAAAACAAAGTAGACGTGTTGTTCAACCACTGCATACCACTTAGTGTCATTTAGCTAGTTTCATAAATATTTTCTTACCCCACCCTCCTTGTAGCATCTATTACAACTTGTTGATTGCATTGAAGCTTGGGCTGTTTGGTTTGTCCTTTTAACGAGTATTTTGTGCGGTAGCAAATGACTTGCTCATACAAAAACTTAATCATTCTTGTTTGGAAAAAAACTGTTCAGGTTTTAGTTTCAATCTTCAAAACATTAGAAAATATTTTCATAGTACAGAAGACTGATAGATTTCTGTTTGGTTGGGCCATCATCAGCTAAAAAAAAAAATTATAAAAAAAAAAAAAAAAGAAATGGTCAAGATTTGGAGGGGAGCACAAATTTTTTTTATTGATTTTCGGCTTTAATCCCCCAATCTGAATCTTATCCCCCCACCCACCTCAAAAAAGCCAATGGGGTAAACACTCACCTAAATTATTATTCGTATATTTTCAATATGAATATGTATCATTTGCTAAGAAAGGATAATCTTTTATTTCCTGCTCACATAACTTTTAACCTTGGTCAAAATTGACTAGGTATGCACAAAAGGAACAAAGTTGATTGCATTTTATTATATTTCCACGAATATTTCTTAAATTTTAGTTCTGCAGATAATCCGTGCATTGGTTTGCAACGGGACACCATTTTTTGGGGCCCCATCCAACATTTAGTAAGATTTGTCTGTAGAAATGCAGTAGGTGAACAGTTTTTAAAGCTCTTTACCCCCATCCCAGCCATGCCTTAGCTACCAGAGAATTGTTTTTTTAAAAAGGAAACAATTATACTGATATTTTATATGAACCTTATTGTAGCAACTATTGTCCCAATTTCTGAGACTTAGTTCAATTATGTCTCTTGTGAATCAACCTCTTTCTCTCTACTCAAGTATTTTCATCTTTTGTTCTGTCTCAAATTTAGCAGTTCAATGTACAGATCAAAGGACCAATTTTTGAATAATCCAATAAGCTTTAAGTATGAAAGTTGTGCCAAATAAATTAAAATCTGATTATTTGTTAATTTTTGATTTTCTTCTTTCAAATCATTCTCTGGCCATAATAAACCTAGCAAGATCATTTTTACATTCCCCCCTCTTCTGTTTGAGTGTGTATGTCAGTTTAATGCACATAAAAAGTAATTTAATGTAAAGTTTGGTGATTTGCTAATTTCACGTCCATACAGAAGACAGAATATCAAAAATTATTTCAAATGATATCTCCTATTTTGTTAAGAGGAATTACTTTCTGTTTATTTACAAAAAAAAACAATTTGTGTTATTTTTATTTTTCATTATCATTTGTACAGAAGTTTTCAGGTCATATTACCTTCCTTAGTTTTCTAAATTATCTCCCTTTATTTGAGATATTTTTCAAATTATGGTGCATTTCATTCCAAGTGTTGTGAACAGTTATTGGCATCGTCCCCTCTAAGTTGTATGCATTTGTGTGTGTGTGTGTGTGTGTGTGTGTGCACACATATTGCAACCAGTGCACAGTGGAAATTGTGTGCACAACAGGTCGGTTGCCTAAAATTATGATGTAATGAATGAGTTTTGATTTGACTATTTCCAGCAATTTGAATAATCTGAATTGATAGGTGTTATTGTTATTAAATTATTTCAACATTACGTCTTATAAAATATTAGAAATACTCATTCACACAACAAACTGAATTAAGTAGTTCAAAGTATAAGATCAAATCTTAACTAATGTAATCATACTCATACTTTATAAAATCATGCCAATACAGTTTTATTAGCCATGAGAGATAGGCAATACCAAAATCATATCTCAACAATTTCAAGTTTACATTTACACAAGCACTCGGTTCACACATAGTTTTGTCAGAAGCAATAAATTTTTACGTTATGTTTTTGCATACACTGACGACTAAAATTTAGAGGGAACATTGGTTACTGGTATGTACTGACTTATGGTTATCCTACACTCATTCAAAATTTTGAATCAAGCCAAATTATTGTTGGACTTACAAATTGACTGATCTCAAATTTTGATACGTGAAAGCCTTTGTTGAATCGGGTATCTTAGTGTATTTTTCACAAGAACAATTTCCTTCTATTCAAAGAGTTTTTTTGATGATTGAATGCTTCATTTGTGTTGTTAAAATGATGTAACAGATGATCCATTGTATGACCACCTTCAGGTGCACTATCCAAATGTGATAGTGGTGAATAGAATTTCTCTCCAACGGTAGCAACACTCTTAACATTGGATTTGGGTGGTATCTTCTTTCCTGTTTGGCCTGGATTCCCATATCTTGTCCTCTTTTGAGTAGTGGAAGCCACATCAGGTTGAACTCTACACTTGTCTGACTTGTACACTCAAATGACGTGTTGATGTGTACTGCCTCTTTGATTTTTCTCAATTTTCAACAACGTTCTGTCTATAAGAATGAGTTAGCCAAAACATTATGTTAACAACACAAGCAAACAAGTTATTCAATCACATGAAAAACTCTTTGAATGTTAATGACCCTTCTCAAAACTACAGATAATTTCTTTCTAGTTTAATCACCTCCAAAGTCCATTGGATCATTTTCACAGATATTTTTTAACCCTTCCAAAACTAACCCATTAAGGTACTTGATGATTGAATTTTCTATATTGGGAAATATTTTTCTCATTAGGCACTTATCTGGGGACATATTTGTTCCAATAGATTGTAAACCTTAAAGACCAATAACTATCACTTTGGATAGGCATGAAAATAATATAGTTTCACCTTAGATTTCACTTGGAAATTGCTATAAAAACCAGTACCATATCCTGACATTGTCTTGGGTTGTAAAAGCTGGGAAAATATCATTTACTTTATTTTTTGTGACGAATACATCCCAGTAGACTTCTAAAAGATATCTATAAGGCATATATGTCCCAGTAGTTATAGAAGCAGCGGCATATATATATATATATATATATATATATATATATATATATATATATATCCCAGGAGTCTCAAAAAGGTTAAGGGTGAGAATAGAAATCTGTTATGTTTGTTTTGTTTTTTTTACCTTAAGCACTTATCATAATGCAATAATTGTGAATGTAGGCATTTTTTCTTATATTTTTCAGTATTTTCAGAGATGTCTCTTACTGTAAACATGGTTTAGCTGTCATTGATTCTGCCTACATCAAGGCTTGTATTGTTGCCGAGAATTTAAGTGATGTTGCTCTTGGAGATTATACCATCTATCCAGATAGTATACAACAATGTAAGTAACAGAACTGACAGCATTTCTTTATTTAATAACAAAGATTTTATTAAAGGGAGAAAACTGCATCTTATCAAACTAATGTAAATAATAATGTAAATGTAAATGTAAATAACTTATTGGCCATTTTGAGACTAGTTACAGCAGCTTTAAGAGCACATCCGAAACTACTTATAATCTCCATAAAGAAATTCAGATATATTTGAATTATAGATATTTTTTTTTTTTTTCAGGAAAATTATCTTTAAGTGGAAGAGTGCATTGTTGAATGAAGAAAAATCACACCATCTATACTATAGATTTGTATTTATTTATTTCTCCAGCTTTGGAGATTTACAAAATTATGTTGATGGTCCCCCATGAAGTGATAAAAACCTGCCGCATTCAACTCCTTGAGGCAACTTTTCCGACAACCTGAATAGATTTTAGATCCTTTGATTACGTACATTAATACCTTGATTAGTGTGTGTTTTGATGAAGTATGGTCAAAGTATTGCTGTACAAATTAATGTAATCAAGTCTAAGCTTAAAAAAAAAAAAAAAAAGCCATATTAAATTTGAACAGTGCAGTTTTTGACTGAACTGAAAATTTTGGAACAAATTACCCACACTAACCAAGGTATACCTGTACTTCATGATAGCATTTAGAAGCATTTCAGTAGTTTGATAGTTATGACTACAAGCCTGAAGAGTTAACACAGGAAGTGGAACAGATGTGGTGATCGTCAAAATGGAGGAACAAAGCACAATGAATGGCGTGCAGATAAGGAAATACCAAAAAGTCTTTAAAAAAATGTAACTTTGCTGTTATTCATTTGGATTTAGTAAAGTTATAAAGTAGAAATTCTTTCTGATTTTTTTCATATTTTCAATCAAGTGAAAAATAAATCAATTATTACTTTTATGGTTTGAAGCCTAATTCATTTGAATTATGATTTGATTTCCCCTCCCTGTGCATGAATCTCTCTGCAATTCCTTGACACCAATTTTATAACAATCCAGTTATCTTTTTCATTATTGGAGAAAACATACTTATGATATTTATTTATTATTATTATTAACTTGCAGTACCCATGGAAATTCACAGTTCAAAAAACTACTAAACTCGATTTATCATAAAAAAAAAAAAAAAAAATATCAATCTTCCATACTCTAAATTTGAATTACCAATTCTTTAATACAATGTTTTACCACTGAGCTATGGAAGGGAAGTCCAAAATAGAATAAAATCTTATTAAACTAACTAAAGTGAAGTGTGATGCACACCTTACGTATGTAGGAAGGTAGGCAGACACTATTATGGTATCAATATATAGATTTCTGGCTTGTACCTTCATCTTGAAATTTTATCTATGTTTTATGACAAATCAAGCTGTTGGTCTACAACAGTGAGTAAACTGCTCAGAATTGGATATAAAGAGTAAGCTCTCTGTTAGATTTCAATCCGCATGGTTTACTCACTACCATAGGTCGATTTCCTGAGTTGGGTTGTGATAAAAGGCTACTACAAACTTGAGATGAAAGGAAATAGTAGTCAGAAATCTATACCTATAAGCACCATGGTCACTCTGAATGTATGTTTGCATCTAACTGTATAGATTAGCTACAACTTTAAGATTCTACATGGTAGCTACAACATATGTTAGTATATAATGGTAAAAAAAGATTTGTGTTCTTGAAACAGATTTTAGACTTTTAAAAATATCTATACATGGAGAGGAGGATCGATAAAGTAAAAAATCAGTTTTACATGTTTGTGAAAAGTAGTGAAATGACTCTCCCGCAAGATTGATGAATCTGCATATGTCCCTGGACATGAAGAGAGTGGATCAGTTTTTCTTCTGTTAATTAGTGACCCACTCCCATTATTGATACATACATATCTATTGCTTTGAGTAGCAAGTCAGTAAATCATGTACACATTTCATATTTTGTATACAAACCCCAAATTATGCATGAATAGAATGGTATGAAACGAGAAATTAATCCTGCTTTTTTAAAGTTGACCCCAACCAATCACCTTTGAGCAAGTTTATTCACAGCACAATCACTCGTTTTAACCAAATGCTTTATTACGTACTAACAGTTCCATTCAAATGAAAGCAGTCACATCAAGTGATTTGCATAAATTCAATTCCTTGGGCGTGTGATAAATTTTGAATAAATACCAATATAATAGACATTCAAATATTTTAGGGTATTTAATGCAGATTTTAAACTGCTTTTAGAGTCTCTGTACTCATAATGCAGATCATTATGATGGGGGATTGATGAATCATCCATATTCGTATAATACCCATTGTTTGTGACTTTGCAATGTTCAAAACATGTTGTGCTCTGCTTTTGATTAAGAGAAAGAAAAAAAAATCAAACTCTGTGATTGAAAATCTTCCAGAGAGATTGTTGCATCTATGTAATCAGGATTCATTGGAATTCTGTCAATTCAATAATTGACTGGATTTTGGAATAATTTTTCTCTCTTTACTTGAAATATAATGAAAATACATTTGCTTGTAGTATGTGTATGCTACTTTACAATTGTAAAGTGAGTGTTTAGTCAATTTTCCTAACCAATTTATATGCTCTTATAGGAAAGCTGAATATGGATGACCCAGAAAAGAGAGAACTTGATATTGAAATATATAAGTATATTCCCAGTATTAAAATACTTTCATGTGACTGATGATATTGTAGTTGATGATAATGGTTGACTATGCTTCATCTAATAGAAATAAATTGTAAGATATAGTAATTGTATTGTATTTCTCTGTTGCTATAATTTGATAATAAAAAAATTTCATACTTGCAGTCATCATGCAGCAGCGCCTGAAAAAAATGTGTCCTGCAAAAACTAAGCAGAGCAGTTCAACTCTGAGAAACCAAACAAAAAGTAAATCACTTTATTCTGATCAGAAAACAGAAACTGAGGTAGGAACTTATTGTCAACATTTCATTCTTTAACTTTAAGCAACCTATAGGCTACTTTGCTGAGCAAAGAGCTTGTCCTACTACTGCAGATGACTCCCATTACAGAATGATGGTGTGTTTAAATTCTGCAGTTGTGTTGTCATGTCAGTTTCAGTCATGCATGAACAGACACAGAGTTGCAGGCTCTCAGTTACTAAGTACACAAAAACATCTATCTCTCTCTCTCAGGAAAGATTGCAGTGTGGTAACGGTTAATTATTGTTCTATTATGGGGGATTTATTATGATGGGTATTTTATTTATTTATATTCTTTTTCATGAGGACTTTATGTTATAGACTCGGTTGGTCAAGGGGTGCCTATCAAAGTATGATGGTTAACAACAACCATCAAGTGCTTTCCCACTATTGTCCTTGTGCCAGACTGAGCTAAGAATCCTTAGGAGTTGAGATGATACATCTGGGTCTCAGGTGTTGAAGGTAGTCATTCAACAGATTCTTGTCTGGCCTATATATCTCTTGCATGTCAGAGACAACACTCATTTTTTGACTTCACTAGAGTTATATATGTTGCATCTGTTTATTTATTTGTATGTTCATGTATCTCCAAAAGTACCAAATGAATTTCAATTAAATCTTGTTGAAGGGTAGGAAATGGGGTGGGAAAGAGTTGATAAAATATTGGGGCTAATCCAGGGATGTTTTTCTAATCTAGAGATATTTTTCCTTTTTTTTTTTTTTTTTTTTTGTTTTTTTTTTCCCATTATATTTATGCATATGCTCATGATCTCCCCTAGGTTGTGGTTGTATATCCAAATCATATAATATCACCATAATGTCATGTTTGTTCACACGATATCTGTGGAAATTCTCAATGAATTTCTATGAAATTTGCAGAATGGTGGACAATAGGGTAAAAAAAGTGTTGATAAAATTTTGGTGAGGATCCTGGAATTATTCTCTGATTGACAGATATTATTCCATTTTGTTTAATTACATTTTTGTATAAACTCTCCCTGACAATGATGTTGGCAGAAGTATGTGCTCTCTGAGTTTTTTTCTAGTTCCTTATTCCATTTCTCTAAAGCTGATTTTGTTTTCCTACGATTACAAGAACAATCTTCAACAAAATGCTGGGTAAAAACTGATAAAATCCACATTCCCATACATATATTTTGAACTTGCAACTAACCAATTGCCTGGAGGCTATTTACTGATTGAGCTAAATTGATAAGTCTTAGATATCAATGAATATTTACCAAACAGATATGCATCGGCTGATTTCATTCTGATAAATACATTTATATAAAGAATATTTTTTCATAATTAAGTTTTTTTTTTTTCCCCCCTGATATGTGTACAATACAAAACTTGCTCTAATCATCTCTTGTCAGAATAGAAGTTAGAGTGGAGTTTAAACCTGCAGCAGCCAGTCTTGTCTAATATAGTCTTTTTTTTTTCCTTTCTTTTCTAGAAAAAAGCTGACGTTGAGGTGGAAAAGACCATCACTTCACAATCCCAGATAAGTGGAGAAGGTATGTAAATTTCATTGACTTACTATAAAATTATAATGCGGATGTTGGCATCTAAAAAAGCTTGCTGAGATAAGGTTGACTGTTTAGATCTTTTGGGGCTAGATCTAGCTCTTTTGGAGCTCATATTGCAAATTATGTTATAATGGAACGGACCTGTATTTGGTCATACTTACCTGGCTCTGGTCTACTGTAGTATTAGTTCTTTTGTGTTCTTTCTTGTCTCCGAGCGAGGTGCTGCATAAACAAGATGAGCTCAGTCCTGGGGACTCTGACCCCAAAGCACGATCTATGGGGAATTCCAGAGGATTGTTTCTGATGCTTTCACGGGAGGGGACTGGGCAATTTTTATCCTACATTTTAGAATTTTCATCCACATAAGCATGTAGGTGACATTCATCAAACCAGCCTTGTGTCACATTTTCTTTGTAAGAAAGTTGTTGAATAACTACATTTTGGTCTCTAAAGATTTCATGATGGATTTTTTTACTTCAATAAATATTTAAAATTTAATTTAGATTAGATATTCAGGTGTTCAGAAAGTAATTACATATTTTGAAATCACAACGGCTATTTTTGAACCTTCAAAATGTTTTTCATTGCTTGCATGGCAATACTACCCTTTCACAATTCATACAGTATGCAATGGTTGCTCTTTAAAATCTCTCTCCTCCATGGGGTTAAACTTTACCACAAGCTATAAATGACACACTGCGGATAGAAGAAATGATGAACTAGATCCAGACGACGTTTTGTAACATTTACCCTTGGTCGTGCCTTAGTTGGTTGGCTCATAATTTATAGCTATGAAATATATAATTACTTCCCAAACATGAAAATACATAATTACTTTCCACACAATCTCATATTATGTTTTGAAAATAGAAATCATTTAAATAAATGCAGAAGTTACAAATTTTGTCTGATTTAATGAGTGACTTATTTGATGGTCTTATCAACAAATTTACGTCTAAAAACATATTTTCCAACCAATTTTGGTGAAATTAGAAATATGGGGTAAATGAAAGTATGAATGAATGGCCTAACCGTACGAATGAAGATTTTTGGAAGGGTTTTCCACAGCAGCATCACCGTGAACACCAGGGCCTGTGTGTAGAATGACCCTCCAGCCTGAGCATTGAAGTTTCAAGTGCTATTCCCACATCCCCACCTTTTAAATCAAGGGTTGGCATCCGCTGGTCCCCCAAGGCAGCACAGATGGGAGAGAGGCCCCTTTGATGTAGGTTTGACAGGATATGTCTGAGTTAGCTAGTTGGCCACCCTTTTGTGGGAGTGTTCAAACAGTTTGGCTGACATGAGTATTTGAACCATAGGATATGGACACTCCGTAAGATGAAAATATGTTAGCATGTTAATTTCACTTATTTGATTTGCTTTTTTCCATTAGTGGATTTTCTATGGCAATATTTCAGGGTGGAATGAATATTGGCATATATAGATTAAAGATATAAGTAATGATTGTTAGATAACAATTCTGTTTGGAAGAGATTTTGGTAGAGCCATAATGGTTTCACTTTGCACTAATTACTTTGGGAGAGGAATGCATCCATTTTCTGCCAACATGGCAGGGTAAGGTACATCACCCCACATATCTCAGGCTTTGTCTAAGTTGTTTTGTAAGTGTTTGTCCAACAATGGTCTTTAAAAGCTTATAAAAATAGGTCCAGTTGGTCACTCCATAGAAACTATCATGAGATCAATGCCTTTTGACAACATGTCATGTTGGGGGTGAGCAAAAAATTGGAGAAAGGTATGATCAATGAATAAGTTACTGCTCCTGCCTTTGTTGGCTCATGATCACTAAAAAATTTGGAATTTTCAAAAAACAAGTGTGACACAAACTAAGGCATCAGTTTAGCATAAACTTGTATTGCTAACTGAGCTCACACTAAAAACCTATTCAGAGGTTTGGACATGACAAAAAATGATTGTTGAAACTTTTTACCCTCTAGCACCATTGGTATGACCAGTACACATGATACTTATACAGCCAGCCAGACCAGCTGAAAAATCTGTGTTGAGAGCTTTGGTTGATTGCTTCTAAAAATATATAGTTGACAGCATTGGTGGTGGTATGGTGGGTAGTTCTTAAAGAGTAATTGAGTTACAAAGAATTCAAGACTCTAAAATTTCCAGTCTTACTCTTATTTCAATTATCTTTTCAGGTGATGTTCATATTTCAGACATGGAATTAATCTCTGGTGACTTGGACGATTTTACTCCTGGACAAAATAAATGCGTAGTCTATCATTTATGACCTAGACTGATTGGAAGACTTTCTTCGTCTATTGATCAGAGACTGTCACTTTATCTTCACAGTTCCTACCCTTATTTGTTTTGCTGCTGGAAAATTCCCGACTTCTTGTTGCAAAGCAGATTTTATGACTTTTTCCAAGTTGTAATTTTATTGTATTACAAAGTAATGCATCACTTGAGATAAAGTTTGGGCTCATCAAAACAAAGTAACTGGAGTTTTCTTTGTTGGGTCCATGAGAATTACCTTCATAAAAGTTTGTTTTTGTTTGTTTCTTTTCCATGAATTATGTACTAGCTCAGCAGTATTCAAACTGTGAAACAAGGTGAGATTTTTGTTGTGTCTATTTTTCCTCAGTAAGCATTGTACCTACTTTTCTATTCAAATGTATTTTGGGCTCATACACTCCTGGATGATTCCATAAACAAGGCCAAAATCCAATTGTTATATACATATGTAAATACAAATATATGTAGGAGGGAAAGTTGTTTTTGAAAGTTTCTCCATGTAATTGAAGTTTGAAGACTGCTGTACTAGCTGAAAACATGCTCAACCAGCAGGACGGCCTAAATGGGACCTTTGTACCCCAAAAGAGATTGAGTTATTTTTTTTTATTTTTTAATTTTGACATATAGCTGTGGTGGCCTCTAGTCCAACTTAGTCTTAGTGCCATTATTTTATCTAGTCTTTAGTACACAGAACTGTTCTTGAGGCTATTTAGCTAAGCTCTCTTCTGTCCTGAAAGAGAGAAACAAAAAAGGAAAAGAATTCTTACTTAATTATTAAATGTACAAGTGTTATGTATGAAGTACAGTTTTGTTTGGTTGGTACAAAAAAAATTCTTTTGTTTTTTGTTATTGTAAACTTTGATGCTTATTCATGAATAAAGTATTAGTTAACTTCATTTTTTAAGTGTGAATTACAATTTCTTGAATCCATCACCGCAAAGAAGTGTTGCCAGGAAATTTACAAAATGTACCAAGAACTGCTATGTTTACATCCAATATTGGTCAATCAAAAAAGACCAATTCTTCACCATGACAATGCTCAACCTGCATGTTGCATGAATGACCTTGCTGTAATTGAACAAACTAGGCTATGAAACTATACCTTGCTGAGCTTACTCACCAAACCTCTCTCTGACCAACTACCACTTTTTCAAGCATTTTGACCAATTCCTGCTAGGGAAAGTCTTCAACAACCAAGTAACAACTCAAAATACCTTTGAAGAATTCATTGAGTCCAGGACACCAGAATTCTATGCTTCTGGAATGAATGGACTTGTTTCTAGTTGGCAAAAATGTGTAAATTCTGAAGATTTTTATTCTGGTTAATAATTTTTATTCTAAGCTGAAATATTCTGCTACAAAGTTTATGGTGAAATATCATAATTACTTTTGCAAAGATATGATAAATTTACAGAGTTTTCTCTATTCATACATTAAGAGAGAAGGAATGAACAAACTGGTCATGAATGGTTTATGCTGGTGGTTTTAAAACTTTTAAAATTCAGGAAATTTTTCTATAAAGGAAATATTCTGGCAGACCCTTAATTTTTAGCATTCAGTTTTTAGACCGATAATGAACTACAAAGCAATTTTTGTCTGTAAAAAAAATTATATTCATTTAAAATTGATTATATTTAATCAAATTCTCATATATGGTACAGTTCAATATACAATGTTTTCTGTGTTTTTTCTTCTATAGCTGTTCAATGAATGATAGGTCTTTATTATAATATCAAATTTAGAGGAAACATTGCTATGGATCCCTACTGGTCTGCAGACCTCACTTCCAAAACAACTGGTTTACATTTTTTTTACTTCTTAGCATCTAAGAAGAATGAGCAGTATTTATAATGGAGGCCATACTAATTATTTATCCATGGAAAGCAAATTGTACTCTGCTCATGTATTGGTGGAGTCAGTTTACATATATATGAGTGTGTGTGTATATAATTTCTTTTTTTTTTTTTTTTTTTTTTTTTTTTTTTTTTTTTTTCTGTCCATAACACTCAACTCTCTCATTCAGGGGTAAAAATTTTGCTGATGAAAGTATTTCCTTTATACTATCTGAAACTATGGACTCTTCTACTGAAACAAATTTGCTAATATTTTTCTAAGTCAATTGTTTTTAAAAATCCTATATAACTGTGAATTCTTTCACTGGTATTAGATGAAATTCAAAAGATTTTATGCTTTGGCAAATTTGTTTCAATTTCACTTAATTCTTTACAAGTTTTCAACAAGAATATGCACAAAGTTTTGTATTGTTAATCACTTAATAGCTAGTACCTTGTTAGAGAGAATGGTTAACAATCTTCTGGTGTAATGGCTGACTTGGTTTAACCATTTAAAAACTAATAAAGTGCTTGATACCTGAATCTTCCCTATATTAAGATGATTTTATGCAAAGGAGCTCATGCTTTTTTTCCACTTTTTGACAAAATCAATAATGGTTATAAAGCTAACGTTGTTTCCTCCCTCCTGCATGTCCACTGCCAACTGTCTTTTTTTTTTTTTTCTCGAATCGAGGCTTTCTTAGTTGATTTGTTGGGGTTCTCTGTTTACAATAGAAACTTATACTGGATTATTTTAGGGTGAGCTGCTTTCAGTCGCAGAGATGATAGATGTATTAAAATTTGCAATATATTTTTTTGCCCCAAAGAAAATATTTTTGAATAAATTAATAAAAAGTATTTTTCAAGGGGGAATATCTAAGTATTATTCTAAAACTACGCTCTGCAAACATAACTGCTGTTCACTGAGCATGGTTTTGAAATAATGGTCGCAATCTCTTTCTTAGTCGTTATTTAGTAAAGAAAAGATTTTTGATGACACTCGATATCAAGCCTATTTGAGCTTTCAGTTCAATTAATGTTACACATTTCTTGATGTTTCTGCGCCGACCACTGCAAAAGACTCATATTTTATTGGTAAAGAGGAACCATCAACTGAGTGGCTTTAATGCAGTGGTGGTAATCATTTGAAAATAATCCAGCCCACAACGTTTTTATAAGAACAAAATTTTTCACTCTGTCTCAAAACTTTCAAATTTTTCTACGGCAAGAGTGCAACCTCAATGATATATTATACCATCATCTGACTTGAGTGATGGTAATTTTAATTGTTTTCTTTTTTTTTTTAATGCTTTGAGCAATAGCTCTATTATCTGAATTTTATTTTTTATTTATACTGTTTTTTTTTTTATTTTTGTTTTGTTTTTTTTTCAAGTCATGTCACTGCATGCATGTCTTTATCCTGCTGCTGTACAGCGGTGTCATTGTTGCCAGATGAACATTTTGTATGAGGCTATGTTGCAAAAAGAACAAAACCACACTCAACCATTACCTCCTCGAAGGGACTTCAAGCTGAACCACCAGAACAGCACATCCCCCCTGAACTGCAACAAGAAGGAAATGGTCATCCTACAATTGATGAACATCTCTACCAATAGCCTCAAAGGCAAGTTCAAGCTGTGCCTCCATAACAGCATATCGCTGATCAACATTTTCTCTGTGTGCCTTGAAATGAAGCCCACGCTGCACAACCAGAACAACATGTCGCTGATCAGTAAAGAGAAACCTTGTGATCTCCAAGCTTCCCAAATACCTGATGACATTGCTTTTGAGCATATGCAAGAGAACAACGCAATAGAGGTCATGAGCGATGAACCACCATATGAAAAATTACTAGAGGAACTAACAGAACAGCACTTGGATGACATCTGCCCCTACAGCAACGTTGTTCTTCTCCCAAGAAAAGATGACCTGTGATGACTTAACCAAGTGCTGTTCTTGGGGAAAAGTTGTGCTCCCTCAATTACACCACCATTGACAGGCACCCTGGATGAGGCCCAAGTATAATGATTCATGGACAAAACAGCAACTACAATATTTACAGCTGTATATTCTGGGCATGCAAGATGCTATGCAACACTGCATTGCTAAGCCAGCCATTGCCAATTTACATCTTCTGATTTTACAGGTTCTGCAGGATGAGTTGCACTGTGTAAATCTATTAGCCAGAGAATTCAGAAATAAGGGTAACATCCCGCAGTAAGAAATAACTGCAGAAAACTTCTCAGTTTGCATGATATTAGCTAAAAGGCCATTGCAATTATGTTATGATGAAACCACAGCTTTTGCAATTGCAGCAGTTTATGATGGCGAAGAATGTGCACCACCAGATTCATCAGAAAAAGATATTGAAATATAGCCTGCTGCTGCTGACAACAATATCATAAAGATTAAAATAATTTCTCCAAATGCTGACTCTATGATGTACTTACTGATATTCTTTTACAGAGAAACTGATTGGAGCCTCAACATCCAGCAAAATCAAGTAGCTCAACCATAATGAAGAATTCAAAGGGCAAAACTGACCTCAGATGAATTTAGAATTGCCATCTACCTCGATTTCTCCACCATTCATGGAGCAAAACTGCTTTTTCAGCAATATTTAGTTGATGAAGGAGCAAGGCATTTTGTGTATCAAGATATCACAGAGCACTACATCTTTGATAGAACTGTCAAAATCGAAGATGCAAACCTGAGGAAAGTAAACTATTACATCTACCTAGGACAATGAATCTCTATGAAACCCACAAAAGAGATCAAGTGAAGAATCACCCTAGGATGGCAAACTCAACCTTATGAAAAAAAAGATGATCCCAATAATCCTAAAAAGAAGAGTATACAACCAATGCATCCTCCCAATAGTTATTTATGGAGCTGAAACATGGAACCTAACCAAGAGACAAGTTCAGAAAATACTGGCTCCACAATGCCTATGATTGAGAAATGTGGGGGATCCTAGGGGAGGTCTCTGTCCAACGACGGATGTTAAAAGAATGATGATGATACTAGGTGCAGTCACATTTGAACCCAAATCCTTGGAGGGAAGCACCATTTAGCCTGGTCTGCTTTACAGTTAAGCCAACTGGACTCCAATGGAAACAGGAGCTCAAATAACGCCCCTAAATCTATCTTCCATTTCCGACTGGCAGCCATTCTTGTTTACATTCTAGTAGTTTCTTAGTTTAAAAGGTAATTTACAAAAATAAACAAGCATTTTTCTTTTAAATTCAATTATGTAGCTTAATTATCCTGCTTTCACTCATTAAAAGAAACATTGAATTATTTGATGCTACAATCTTGCCAGTAACGATTCCCTTCTGTCAGGAAAAAAAAAAAAGTTCAACTTTAAGCCACAATCTATACTTTGCCAAACAATATCAGTTATTGGCCTGAAATGCAGTTTTATATATAGTTGTTGCCATGGAGACTGAAACAAATGTATCCCATTTGTATTTTTGTGCCATATTTGGATCTATTATTAGCTAAATACAGGTAAGTACAAAAGTTGAGAGGGGGTTTTAAACATTCATATCTTTTTAGTTTTAATGATTTTTAAAAAAACTGTTTTTAACAAATGAAAAATAAACGAACAAAAAAAAAAAAATGGAATTTTATCAACTTATGTATAAAAAAAAGTTTCCTCCAAATGCCCCTCATTTTCAACTTCACAAATTCTTGCTTCTTCAGTAACATTCTAAATAACCTCTTTTGAAGTATATCTGCTCCTTTGCACTTGTATTTTGGACTGAACGTGGTAATCTTTCTTGTGGGTGACATCACTTACAGAGCCCAATTCTCAAAAATGGATTCAAATGGCAGTGCCTGCATGTTCAAATAATAGAAATATGCATAAATAAAGGGTTCGGTTCGTTACTTCCCTACACCTACCAGATGATACCTGATGAAAGCCGTAGAGTACAATGGCTGAAACGTTGTATGAAAAACAACCAAGATAAGGATAGTCTGAATAATAATAGAAATAATGATAATACCTCATCTCAAAAATCCAGAGATACAGAAATATGCCTAAAGTAAAATTCTGTTATTTTAGTTTGTTCCTCAGTTATGTACTTTTCCATGATGAATTCCCAAGGGTTCTTTGAAATGGCTTGGGGGGAAAAGAAAAACAATAAAAAAGTATTGAAATAGAAAAAACTTATTGTTTTAAATCCCTTCGTGACTTTTGCACCACCCTGTATTATAAGGTCAGCTATCAATTTGGTAATAGGTTCAAAATTGTGCATAAGATTCACTTGAAAATGTTGACCTTTTGTATTAGGTTGTTTCTCATGAAATGGCTGATTATGGAATGAAAAATATGTTTAGTGACACCCTACAGTTGTTTTGGATATCTGTAAATTTTGAGCAAGAACTCAAACAGTTATCCTTATATCGGTTTCTACGACCCCCCCCCCCCTTAGGTTCTCATCATCAATATCTTATAGAGGGCATCATTATAGGTTATCCAGGCTCATATCTCCAGATGAAAATTTGTGAAGCCAATGTTGCACTGATCTTTCTGAGCAAGTTCCCATTCCAAATGCGAAACTATGTTCTTGAGAGCTTGAACAAAATTCTTACTGAGTTTGAACTCTTACAAAAACAATAATCTTATTTCCTTTGAGGATAGTATCTGTAAGAATAAAAGGTTATCTTATTAAAACTGATAAAATGAATCATAAGTTGAAAATTGAAAGAAGAAAAAAAAAATTCATGTATAGATACAGTAGTCCTTCCAATTTCGTGGACTTGATTATTCAATTTAATCAATAAAGGGAAGCTACTCTCATAGACTATTGAGAAAAAAAGCCACATTTTGATCAAGATTGTTGTTTTTGACGATAAGTCTAATAGTAGAATAAAAATGTTTTAATGAAATTCGACGACTCATGCAAAATATGTTTGTAAATCACACACAAAAAAATCTATTAATTACCATTGAAATAAATTAAATCAGTGTAGACAAAATATTCCACTTGGTAAATAAGAATGTTGAAAAGGTGCTAAGAGCTAGCTACAGACAAAAAATAGCTAGATCGAACTCCAAAAGATCTAGATCATTTGCAAATAATGGATATAAAAGTTATTGAGAGCGAAAACAAAACTTGAATACAAAGTAGCCAAAGGCATTTTTAATTTTCAATTTTAATTAAAATGGATGAATTCATTATTTCATAAATGAGAAAATATACTAAAGAGTTTGATAGATTGAAAAGCTGAGAGCTGGGAACACACTGAGAGGCTAAGTGTACCTAAATTGCTAGATCTCACTCCAAAAAAGCAATATTTAAGGGACTACTGTTGTTGGATATGTATAACAACTCTTTTGGTTTCAGAATTTGTCAAAATCACAATTGTAAAGACAAATTTTCTAAAATGGCCATTCCAGGTGGGGACCATTAAGTACAAAAAGGTCAAACACTTGACTTTGATGGTTTGTTTTTTTTTTTATATGGAAAGAAATGTTGACCATTTGATGTAGTAAAAAAGCTTTACATATAATCAATCTCTTTTCCAAATACCAAATTGTTTTTATAATGTACACACAGTATATAAGGTATCTCTGGAATGTATTTAATCATTTAATATTGACAAAAGAGAGACTAGTGTCTTCAAAGTACTCCCCTTGTGACTTCACAAACTTATGTTTGTATCCCTTCCACATTTAAAAACAATCTGCAAAGTCCCCTTTCAGGATCACCCTCTGCTGCATTGTTGCATTCTCCTTAATCTCGTCCACAGTATGAGATCTCTTTTGGAAGAGACAGAAATCATAGTTAGCCAAATCTGGACTCTATAGGGGCGGACAGACCTGTGTGATACAATGTTGCACCAAAAGACCCTGCACTAGAATGACTTGTTCAGTTGCTGTGAATGTGACGGTCATGCAGTTCATAAGTTCACTCAATAGTGTCTTTCTGCCAATTGAGAATCCCTAGGGGAGAGTATTTATGCATGCGCAATAAGGTCCTCTCTGATTAGTAGTCAAATTATAATTAAGCTATACAACCAACCCTCAAGATATTCAAAATGGCTGGATACTTTCCAGACAGGCTTTGTATGTAAACATCTACTCTGGGTTATTATGCAATCACTGTGTGCATTTGTTAATCATAATAAGCTGAACTGCAACATCACATGCGTAAGTCAATGACAGTTGGGAATGTCGGGTGTAATTATTCTAGCAACATGGACAACACTAAATCTGTGTGGATAGAATTTGAAGAATGAGACGGGGGAGGGGGGAGAGCCACAGTTGGGTAATAGAGTGGAGTGAGAGAGAGAAAAGTATGAAGATAAAGATTCTAAGAAATTTGGACGATGAGCGATCAGTAGATTAAAAGTGATATGAAGGAAAATGAGAGAAGAAATAGAGAAGAACTAGAATTAGATTGGGAAGAAAATGTGAAGAGGGGTTTAAGAGAAAGATCGAAACTGTGAGAGGGGGGAAAAGACTTCAATGGAGATGAAGTCTCTCCCTCTTTATCTTTATTATAAAGTCTTTTCCCCTCTTGCATGGAAATAATAGAGAAAACGCTGTGAAAAAGGAAACAAAAAAAGACTTTATTGTAAAATCTTTGTTGGGCTGGCACTGGGGGTTTTGTTCCCAGGACTGGATGTGGAGAGGATCAGAGAAATACAGGGAGAAGAGAGAGGATGAACCAAAAATACAGGGAGGAAGAGAAGAAAATGAATAATAAGAGTGAGAGAGAGAGAGAGAGAGCAGGAAGAACTGTAGCAGTACACAGAGAGTGAGATACAGGGAAGCAGACAGAAAGAACTAGGTTAGAATAGCATTGAGAAAGAGAGAGAGAGAGAGAGGAAGAAAAAAAAGGAGAAAGTAGTAATGAAGAAAGAGACAGAAGGAAAAGAATGAGAGAGAGCAAAGAACAAGAAAGTCAGGATGGAAAGAAAGTGTTGCAGCCAGACGATTTTTAGGCCATGGTGCAATGATTAAAAAAATAAAGTAATGAATAAAAAAAAAAAAAAGAAGTGTTTAATGTGGTGCATTGGTGTCTGCAGCAGTCCGAGGATTATTGATAGTGCTGAGGCCTGCTGGGTGTGGAGAATGGTATCAGTGGGAAGAGCCCTGGGTAGATGGCATAAAAAAAAAAAATCTTTGCAGATGATCAATTTTGCTTATTTCCTGAACAGGAGAGATAGCGAAGAAAATAGAAAGGAGGGAGAGAGAAAGAACCAGAACAGTAGAGAGAGAAGAGAGAGAGAGAGCAAAGAAGAGAGAAAGGATGAAAGAGAGAAGAGGGAAAGAAATTGCGTTAAAAACACCCACCCATGCAGCCGATCAATTTTGCTTATTTCCTTTCATTTCAATGCGACGGCGTCCAAAGTGTGATTGTGCAGTGGATTGTGTTGAAGGGTTATACTGAGTGTCCCGTGGGGGAGGGTCACAGCAGTGAATAGAAAAGGCACCAAGATGTGTGGGTGTACTAATTGTGAACTGGATTGCACAGGTAGAGAAAAAAAAAAAGGGGGAAAATATACTTGTCAGATTGCCTTTTCTATTTTGTATTGACTAGATTTTAAGTACTGTATCTTATGTCGTATAAGATTTGTTTCTTTTTTTCTATTTCAGGAGGCAAACACTTCATTATTTGTTTACTAATGTTACTGTGCTATACAAATAGCCAGCTACAGTGGGGTTTAATGTAGATTTGAATAGATAAGAGCAAAATGAATTAACCTAATATTGTGATCAGGGGGAAAAAGAGGTGTGTTTTTTGTTTTTTAATTTTCTGAGAATATGCCTGCAAAAATTGATGTGTGTTTTATAAGCCACAAAATGTCTGTGAAAAAAAACAAAAAAAAAACCCTATGAAAGCAAGAGACAGGAGTAGAAGGAGATATATATATACATATAATTAAAAATGACAGATGAGTATCTTTTCCCACTTTTGTACAAGTGAATAGACCTTTGATTTCAATAAATATAATAATTGAAACCAAAGATCCATTCACTTGTATGAAAAATTAAAAAAAAAACCCTTATCTATCATTTTTAATGATGAATATGTTATAGAAGAGTATGTGTAATATATATATATATATATATATATATATATAGTAGAATAGTACCTGTAAAAAATAACAGAATCATTTACGCATAGATAAATAATACAAATATATGTTTTAGTATAAATGTATTCATTGCAAAGAAAATGGGGATAGTATTTTCTTTTAATTTAAATCAGAACAAAAACTTTTGAAAGAAATCAGTGAATCTTGGTGAAGTTGTAATGAGAAATGGATTTGCTTTTTTTTTTTTTTATTTCTGTAGAAACTGAGCAGCTTACCGGATGGATGATAGGGATGGGGAATAAAATCCATGGTGACTGACAGTGGGGTATTGGGTTGAGAATATCAGAGGGCAGCCGTATTGTTCGTTTTCTTTTTTCCTCTTTCTTTTAGATTTTAGAAAAAATACATCATGGATTTATGAAATCATTCTCCTCTTTCTCTGTGACTAAGCAGACAAATGAAGTAAGCAACCAATATGATTTAGGCTTTTATATGTTATATATCATTTAATGTATATATTATTGTGTCATCCACAGACAGCTGTTTTGTTGTATTACAACTCTTCAGTGTGGCTATAGACAATCCATTGTCCCGTCCAGTACTAGGAGGCAGGATTGAAATCTTCACTTCAGATATTTAAGTAAATACATTGGTATACTCTGAAGCTTTTTGTAGCAAAATTTCCATTTTCTTGTCTGAAGGTGATAATAAGTAATTTCTAAGTTGGTAATTAATTATTACTTCCAACTATAGAAATCCCTTTCAGTATTGACCCAGCACTCCTTAAAGTAGATTTGTATCTACATAGACATGAATATATACTCATGTCATCATTAATTAGAAATGATATAGTAAGTGCATGTTCATTTCATGGATGTACATGTTTCATTGATGATATGCTGTTTGAACGATTGGGGAGAATTTGGTAATTTTATTTCTATCTTCTCCAAAGACTGAACTGAAGTGTAACCATAATAGAATGCATCTTTGATTTGGATATTAAAATTGAAGATGGTGTATTTGTCTATAAATTGTTTGATCAACCTGATGCATTCCCATTTCATATTGTTAGCATGACTCATAGGGAAAATTGTATTCCACCATGTATTTTTTATGGTACCAAACTATCTGAATATCTAAAAATTATGCATTAGTCTCTCAGATTTAATGACTCTTTACCTAGAGTTTCTTCTTCAGTGAAAAGAATGGTTAGCCAAGGTGGAGAACATCATAATATATTCAGACGATTTAATAAGAAAACGATTAGGCATCCAGAGCCTTTTCAACTTTATCAGTTTAACCCTAATTAAATGAAAATGAAAATTCAAGAATATCTTATAAGGCGGGTAGTAAAATAAAAATATTGAAATATATTAAACATCAAAGCAGAAATATGACAATTTAATATTCAATGTTACCTACTAGATTTTTTTTATAGTTAGAATATTAGTAATGGATTTGGTTGTTTGAAGTTTGAAAGAATACCACAATCATTGAACACAAATGGCTCTGTTCCATTCATTTGACAGTTAGCTGACGACAATGGGAGATTGATCATGGAATGGTAAATCAACAAATGGCCTTGAAGAAATTGATGGTAGAGTCCATTAAACAGTACTAACTGTTTATCCATTACAAGATTACAGTTTGTCTTTGCCTAGACACATGTAAATATCTGAATCTGTTGGAGATAAATTACTTTTATCAGAGAGAATCTGGGATAGTTCATGTGTCAAGTTGAGGTTCATAATCTTTTTGGATCTTGTGTCAGATTCTTCGGTTGAATATGTTGTTTGACATGTGCTTGAAGAAAATGTTTCTTATCTTTATTAGTATTAAGACTGATGACGTCACTGGTAGGTTTGTATCAGTTGGAGTTTAAAAAGGATGATAACAGATTTAATCATCACACTGGCTAGATACTCAACGAGGTGGGACCCTAACACAAAAGTATCATCCATCGTACAACTTCCTGATGATTACTGAATAGGTTCCTTTTCATACATTTTGCATCCATATGCCATATAATTATGACAATGCCTGAAACAAAATAACAAACTACATATATTAAAACCACAAAAACAAAATAATAAGCTAGATATAAGAATCATAACTTGAATTGAAGTGGTACTTGATTAGGAGAGCCATGGTAAAGTAACAGTTTTGTTTTTTAAATTCTCAAAACTGTTGATCCCAACAAGAAAATTTCACTTAGAGTACTATAAGATTTAATTGTGTAGAAAAAAAATTAACAGTTGCATAACAAATGAAATAATAAAATAAACAGAGACAGAAAGAACTTTTGTAAGATCCTTATCTAAACTTTAAATGGTAACATCTTAAATGCTTTGCGACTGAAAAACTTTCTATACTTATAAAAAGGAAAAAAAGTTTTTCCAGCAACATCTTTGGTGAGTAAAACTGCAAAGCTTTCCAGACTATTTATATATTTATGAAATACGATAAACTTGCATAAAGCCACAATAACAAAGTCTCAAGTAAGGATTGGATTTATTCAACTGGTGAACAGTCTGTAAAGACTAACTAACTAGACTAACCATTAATCTACCTCAGTTGTTGAGTTAATATATGTATGATGGAGAGAGACATACGCCTTTATATTTTGGTAGCAAGTTCTCTGAGTGTAAAAACAACTTCTTCTTGTTTGCACAGTACCATTCTTATGGATTTGATGTAAATTGACTCCAAAACTCTCTGGAGAAAGGAAGATCTTATAATACTGATAACTTAGAAGTAGTTCTCTTTATATGTCTCTGTGCTAAAACTTTCTAAATTCAACTGCTTCCTAAATCCATTTTGATTTTTGATCATTATGGCTGTAGTTCTTTGCATATGTTTTCAATGTGTTTATTTGCAATTTTAAATGGCAACTTTCAAATTTGTTCAAATTATTTCCACACAGTACCTTGAAACACCTTTCTGATGTGTCATTCTCTGATGAGTGTCAGTCAAAAGAAGCACATGAAGATTTATTTTTAAAAAAAAATCAAAATTTTCTTCTCCTTTTAATTTATTCTGCTAATTACAGCAATGTTCAAGTTTGGTATCACTTTACACCTATGTATTTGAGCTATGTATTTCTTTGAAGTTAAAGGAGAAATATATAAGCCTGATATGCTACAAGGCTACAAATGTATATGAAATCTGAAAAGGATAGAGCCCACTACTGTACTAATTGTTTGCAAACCATTACTCCAAGGTGAGGCACCTATTTTTGTCTGTGTTTGTAGATAATACAAATGAACCTATTGATTTATTTTTCTATTAGATGGAGCATTGTCAACCATTATTAATTTTTGACTGGAAATTCATTTAGTTGCCTTTCATTGCTGTCAGTCCACTGCAGTTAGTAAACAGCGCTCATTAGGTATAAAAATATTAAAACATATTAAAACTCTAGTAGTTCAATGAGTGGAGCAGTTGCTATGCATAAGCAGGTTTCCAATGTTGAAGGGATGCTAGTTCAAGTCCTGCTTAGAGAATATTTTTCTGAGTAAAGCAGGTCTGGTCTTTCACTCAATAGGAACTGTTACATGACCAATGTCTTTTGGTAGCATACTGTGTTGGGGGTGATCAATTAAATAATTTGAAGAAGAGATGATCAATGAATAAGTTACTTCTCTTGCCCTTTGTTGGGCTGGGATCTCTAAAAACGTCTGAATTTTTGAAAATCAAGTGTGAATACAGCTGGACCTGAACTAAGAGAACAATTTAGCAAAAACTTACGTAACAAATTGCCTCAGTCTATCTGCAAATTTTTTAGATGAGGTATTATTATCATTTCTATTGTTATTCGGACTATCCTCATCTTGGTTGTTTTTCATATAACGTTTCAGCCGTTATACTCTACGGCCTTCATCAGGTATCATCTGGTAGGTGTGGGGAAGTAATGAACCGAACCCTTTATTTAACCGATGGGGGTATATTGACCACACTCCCCTCTTAGCATTAGTAGTATTATTAATCCCAGTGTGAGACAATAATAATACTACTAATGCTAAGAGGGGAGTGTGGTCAATATACCCCCGTCGGTTAAATAAAGGGTTCGGTTCATTACTTCCCCACACCTACCAGATGATACCTGATGAAGGCCGTAGAGTACAACGGCCGAAACGTTGCATGAAAAACAACCAAGATGAGGATAGTCCGAATAATAATAGAAATAACAAATTGCCTCCTCTAAAAACCTTTTTGGAAAGGGATGTAATTTAAAAGAAACAAAAACCTTTTTTCTATACATAATAAATAGTAAATACCAAATTTTTCAGCCCTCTGGCTACACTGGTATGGTCTGTATGCACAATACGTACATACATACATACATAGCCAACCAAATACATTAGAAAACTGAGGAAACCTATGTTGACAGTTCTGGCGGTAGTTTCGGTTGACAGTGTAGTGCCTCACTTCCATTTAGCTGAAATTAGTACAACACTAAATCCAAAACTACTAGGCTAATTAAGAAACTAACTAAATATATAGATCTAAATACAAAAATACTAAAGTTGTCTCACATCTTCTAATGTCACTTTTTTTTAGCTCTTAGCTATAAAAAGAACTACTTCAACACCTACTGGGCCCACTACTCAGCTGGCACTGGACAGTGAAGCCATAGCCCTTGGATCAGTAACTTTTATTTCAGCTCAATCACTGGCTTTTAGCCACATTTAGTTGGGGTGGCAATTTCCAAACTTCCAAAAAAAGGACACTCAAGCTAAGAGTTTCCAACCTGTGATCCATGGACCTCTTGGAGTCTAGAGGACGGTGGGGGAGTTGGATTTCTAAAGAATAGCTGACAGAAAATAACGGACTTGAACAGATTGACTCCCTCTTGGATGTGTTGTTAATGATGAAATACAAAATACTTGGATTTTAATTGTTGATTTGTTAAGTACTACTTTAATATATGAATGCTATCTTGAAGTAATTTTTGTAAAGTTCCACAAAAGAAGTTTTCTAAACAAAATCTGTTTTAGGCAAACTGACTAACCCTCTCCCACTTGTTGACAATGTTACTCTACATTTGTGGCTTATCAGCACTCATTACTGGCAACAGCAACCACATGTGATGAAAATATATTAACAGCTAAGGTAAAGCCAAACGTTGGGCCATTCTACATACAGTATTGCCCTGTTCGCAAGATCAGTCATCTTTCTTTACTGTGACTCTTGCCTCATTCAGCTATGCTATCTTTCTTCTTAGCATTGATACTTTTTAATCCCTTACTTCCATAACATGTGCCTCTGGCAGATGTATTTAGTTCATGTATATATCATGCCTTTGAAGCCAATGATGGTTTTAAAGTACAATCTTTCAGCAAATATATTTGTTGTGTGCTTATTCGGCCTAGAGAGCTTTGTCCATCTTCTTTATGTCATCACTGAATCTTCATTCACGATAACATGTTGGCATTCTGCGACCTCAAACTATCAGAACACTCAATTCAGTATGCTCCTCATAACACTTGTCACATCCCTTTTCTATTCTATTTTTGCTGAACAGGGCAAATGTATAGGTGGAGTGATCTGCTAATTCCGTGTTTTTCATCTGCTCAGGGTTATTCATAACCAATTGTGATTTGTGATTTATGTGACCACTCTGGTCAACAATATTAACCTGTGTGAGATTCCATAGGCTTTTTGGGGTTTCAAATTGTCTGCATTACTCATTCACCTCATTAGTTCTCATGTGGCTCACAGTCTTTAATAATTTTGTCTTGTTCATCCATATTCTTCTTCTTCTTCTTCTTCTTCTTCTTCTTCTTCTTCTTCTTCTTCTTCTTCTTCTTCTTCATCATCATCATCATCATCATCATCATCACCACCACCACCACCACCATCATCATCATCATCAGTCTTTTAACGTCCATCGTTGGACATAGACCTTCCCCAGGATTCACCACAATTCTCTATCGTGGGCGTTGCGGATACAGTATTTTCTAAATTTGTCCAATTCATCTCTCCATCTTGTATTTTGTCGGCCTCGGTTTTGCATGTGATCGCATAGAGGTGCAGTTGGGGCCTTGCATTACAATTCAAGTAACCAGGAGTTATTTGTTACTTTATACAACCAGAGTACATTAAGGAATTATATATATATATGTATATATATATATATATATATAGAGAGAGAGAGAGAGAGGAGAATTGAAAGACAGGCCTGGTTGATGACTCAATAGAAACCATTGTGTGACTCATATCTTATGGCAGCATGCTGTGTTAGGGGTGATCAATTAAAAATTTACAAATAGGGATGATCTATGAATAAGTCACTTCTTTCACCTTTTGTAGGACAGTGATTACTACAAAGTCTAAATTTTCAAGAAACAAGTGTGAATGCAACCAGACAAAAAGGGGCCAAATTATCTTGAACTTGCATTATAAATTAACCCCCCCCCCCAACACACACACACACACACATACACACACAAAACCTATTTAGGTGTGGCATTTAAAAAAAGAAAAACTTATTCCAAAGGAGTAAATTTAAGATTTTCATCCCTCTAGTTCCATTGGTGCAGCTTGTATGCATGATACATGCATAGCCAGCTATATGGCCAGACCAACTTGAAAACTGAAGAAACCTGTGTTGACAGTTTAGGAGAGTTTTTGTTAATGGTTTCTAATAAATAAAATGGGCATATTGTCATGCTCAGCAAGCTAATCTTGAAGACCATCACTACTGCAGTCATTTTGATATGCACTGGGTGTCACATACTTAGCTTGGTTTAATATGAAACAAGTTTGAGTGAAAAAACAACTTTCTGAGGATCAGTGATGGGCACAGTTAACAAAAATGTTGAACTGATAAACTGCTAAGAATTTAGTGGGAGCAAGGATATATGAATTTAACTTCAGTTCATTTTTTTTTCTCTAAAACCCTTAAACAGACCCAGAGAAATTTTAATAGGTTTTAGCTTGGCCATAGAGTTTTACTTTATCTCAAGTATAAACTAATGTTTAATTTCATTTGTACATTTAATCATCTACATACACCTTGATCATCATTGTGATAAACCTTTATGAAAAACTCTGTGTCTGAGCTACAATATATTAAAATTTCAGGTCTCCTAAGTCTGTCTTGAAAGATTTTAGAGAAAAAAAATGAACCAAACTAAAATTCATATAATAAAAGTTGGCGGTTATCTTTGATTCTGCAAAATTTTCAGTGTTTTATAGGTCAAGTGTTTCCATTAGCTGTGCTCACCACTGCTGAGGATTAAAAGACATCTGCAATTCACTTGCAGAGAAAGTATTTTCACAAATTTGAAAATGAAACAAAAAATATTCAGAAGTAACAAGATCTGAAGAGTTACTTCAAGTCAGGAATCAAAAACATTTGGCTGATTAGTCAAATGTTCAATATCCAAGGCTGGATAAAAGCCACTTGATGCCCTATGCACAGCCTAACAATGTTGCCCCCTCTTGGCCAACCCATCGCTTATTTGACAAGATATTAGCACTATTATTAAGACTATGATTACAGTTGTTGAAACACATGATTAAAGAATCAGGTTTCATATAGGACATTCATTCTGCAGTAAGTAGCAGACAGTAATATAAGCAAATTATAACTTATAACCCGAATCCAGGGAAACAAATATAATGCAAATTCTCTAAAAATAAATTGCTATAGTCATTTTTCATTGTGCAACCTATTCTTTAAAGAACTAAAATGAAGTATGGTTCTCTTAGTTTAAGACCTCAAATGAAAAAATGGTTAACAAACAAAATAGGATAAAAAAAATATAGATATACATAATTTTCACAGTGGTTTTACACTAGCTTATTAAGTTTTATTGAAAATATGATCACTACAAAGCAAAGTACCTTCATAGTTTGTCCCAAAATTATACACAAATCAATAAATTGATAATAATCATAAAACTAATAGTCCCAAAGTCATTAAATTTCATTCAAACTAATGCCTGGCAATGCTAAAGAATATCACAAGATCCAAGATCTTATTACCATATCAGCCTGACTAAGGTAAGTAGTTTACAATGGAATTCATGCTAATTGCTCACTGCAATTCATCCAAGCCCCATATCTCCCCATATCAAACTTTTGCAGACCCTCCACCCATTATAATACCAGCATATTGGACACAGTATGATATTTGCATAGTTTTTAAAAAAAATTACACAACTATTTTATGTATCAGTATATATTGTAAAAGATATTTTTATATTTTTATAATGACAAGCAGCCTAGTGCCAATAGAAGTTAGATTCAGAATTTCTATAGAAGTGAGTAAATAAATGGAATAATTCACTTGATTAAGCGCTTGCTACTACATCAGATATCAAAAATGCCCCTAAGATAGAAAGTTTTTGTCTATTAATTTATTCTTTCTTAGTGATGAAACCCAACATCTATGGAGTCAACATTCTTCTTGATGCATTAACTAACTGCATTTTGGAGAACCTGAGGAGAGCACTGCAGTTCCTAACTCGAAATCCAGTTGACAGTTACATCCATCAGCTCCTGGGGCAGTGAATTCGATTCTGCAGTTGATCTTGGATCAAATTGAGGTACTACATAACAATGATACACGGGGGGGGGGGGGGTTATTAAGAACATGTAGTCTTTGGTGATAGGAAAAAACTATGTCTCAATCATTTATTTGATTGTTTGTGTAGATGATTTTGTGCAAGATTCCTTATATGTGTACAATGAAGCTATTCTCTAGAGTTAGCCAGTTTTTTTTCTCTTAGCATTGAGATCATTGTTGTATACATTGTTGGCTAATCTGACTGCTTGTCGATTTAAACAAATCCGACTAAATTGATTTATTTGATCACTGTTATCTTTGGTTAAGCAGAAATGATTTTCTAGCCAGTGTTATTCATTGAATTGAGGAAAAAATGCAACTACTTGTAATCAAATGAATAATTGCCATGATTCAAGCCTTTAATTGCTTTTATGAGGCCCAACATAACGCACATTGATTTGCAATCTGTCTTGTGGAGGCAAAAAGGTTACCAACCCGTCCTTCAGAATTACCCAGGTGACTTACTTGTTCAGATGTAGTTGCACTAGCATCTTCTAATTTGTAGACACCTTTCCTTGCATTTGGGACAACAATCTAGTCGTCTACCACAAAGGAAATAGAATCCATGATACAAGATCCATTGCTTCTCTGCATTTTGATTGCCAAGCAATAGGCATATATTTGTTGTTTCTACCAACCAGAAAGATAATACAGGTCTGGTTAGTCACTTTTGGCAGCATACCTTGTTGGGGGTGATCAATCAAAACATTGGGTGAATTAGTTACTTCTCTCTCATTTTGTTTGTGCAGTGGTCACTAAAGAAGTCTGAATTTACAAAAAACAAGCAGACGAAAATCAAGGAATCAATTGAGCATAAACTTACATCGCAAACTGAAGTCTCCTCTCAAAAGGTAGAGAGAAGAGTTGAAAAAAAAAATCTAGACAAAAGACAAAATGAGGAGTAAACGTTGAAATTTTCAATCCACTTGCTTTATTGATCCAGCCTGTACATATGCTAGCCAGCCAAACCAACATAACAAATGAAGAAACCTGTGTTTAGAGTTTTGGTTGATGGTTTCAGATATAACTTTTTTGTGATCCTTCATGCATGTCCGGCTGTTTTGTTGAATGATTTATTGCTAACAGCACGTAAAGCCGATTCAGAGATTCGTCAAATATTTTCTTCATACAGTAGTGACTCCTTTATTTTCAGTTAAGATTAAATACAAAAACAAATAAATACTAGCTTTAGATACAAATCCTTAAATTTCGCCACATAGGCAATACGTCACTTCCTTTAACTATTTTCCTCGAAAAACCTAGAGCATGTACGAGCTCTGATTAGCCAGTTACCTCTCTCTCTCTCTTCCTTTCCTTCTCTCTAACCTCCCAGCTGGCATAGTTTCCAATTCTTTTACCATGACGATCATCTCCTGTCAACAATCTTCCTTGATGTTAAAATCTGCGAAGGCTTTCTGATGACTCAATGCAAACACTGGCTCTCACTTATCTCTTTTTGCCCTCATGGCTAAAACTGAAGCCCTTTTGAATAACCTAGCAAAGTCAAATGTACCACTCATTACAAAAGGCACCACTGAACAGGCTCCATTCAATAGGAAAAACACGTGAGATCTTGGTTTATCTAAGTAATCATAGCTTTCTCCTGTATTACATTCTAATGTATAGGAATAACTTAATAACTCTCCTTAACAACTCCTCCTCTATAAAGATCCTATGTGGTAATCTAAATAGGCCTCTTCTATCACAATCAATCTTTTCTTAATGTTCCCTTTTCAGCTTCGAATGTAATGCTTATATGTCTCATTTGTCAACTCATTAAATGTACGTCCGGTTTGTTTGTCAACATTTTCATTTGTCTTTATTTCAATTATGAACACTGTTTAATCTCTGTGTCTATATCCATACATGGTGCGGAAATTCTCCCTTCTGTCATGGCGACTAACGACTACTTTCTTTCTCAACACACTTGTGACATCTCAAAATGTGGCAGTAAACTCAAACACACAAGCAAATTCCTTTGTCTGCCAAAGCTATTACTGTTTTCTCACTACACTGAACCAATTACCATTACTCTTCAAAACAGTATAGGACTTCCATCAACTATTAATCCTATAGTACTATTTAGAGGTTAAGAAAATGAAGAAATTTCTGGAAAATTATTCTGTTCTACATCTTAAATAACAACATTGGAAGAATAGGATGATAAAACACATATAACATAAAATTAATTTTTGTAAACGATTGGAGAAATAATCCAGCGGACACCTACAAAAATTTTTTTCTTGGCTTTGCTAGGAAAAAAAAAGCCCGTATTTCAATCAAAAGAAACAAAAAACAAATTTTTGTTAATTATCAAGTAGAATATCACAATGTTTCGAGGTAAATTTTCTATTCACAACCTGCTTTACGAATAAGTTTAATCAATCTATGCTTATACAACTGATGAGGAATGATACGAGAATTTATCCTGACAGAAAATTGTCTCTTGATGAGAAAAAATCTTGCCGATAATGAAAGTAAATAAAAAAATTACTTCAAAATATTGCAATATTCTACTTAATAATTGATGAAAAATTTTTTTTTCATTTCTTTGGACTCAAATTTGGGCTTTTTTCTTTCCAGCAAAGTGAAGAAAAATTCAAATTTTTTTTTTTCATTTTAATTACTTTTAAAATAGGGTGTCTATGTCTGCTGGATTATTTCTCTGATCATTTGCAAAATTTAATTTTATAATATGTGTTTTATCATTCTGTTTGTTCAATGAAATGGTTTAGGATGTAAAATAAAATTATTTTTCAGAATTTTTCCAACCTCTAAATGCTACAAAAAAGTATTTGAGAAAATGGCAGTCAGCAAAAAGCCAAGTTGACAAAATATCACTTTGTCTCACGATGATATTGCAAATTAGCAAAAAAGGCATCACTTTAAGTGATATTTGCCAACAATCAAGACTTTGGAATAATTACTTGAGGGAAATGAAAACATGTCTTTGTTAAAGAAGCTGTCCAACTCCACTCAGATTAAGATGTAAAGGGTGAAGTATATACCCTAGGCAGAGCAACTTTCAGCATAAACTGTTAATCCATTAACTGCAGGTGCTGGTAAAGTGCTATAGCTATCCATTGTGAGATAATCCTTCGCAAATTATCCATTGCTAAATAAAAGTCTTTGTCCATTGCAATATAGCCCACAGCAAATTATCCACTTCAAGACAAAAGCTCTTACTCACAGATAGGACCGAGCTGCTATCAATCACAATAAAATGGAAATCTATAGAACTGCAATGACAAAAATTCTTGTCATTCGCAGTTTAGGGGTTAATGATGACAAAAATGGCAATGAGTTGGTGAGGCTTGTTACCATTTTTTTTTTAAACAATAGAAAAGCAACGATAAAAAATAGACAAACAACGAGAAATAAAACAACAAAGCAAACAGCAGATTGATATGAATATTTTTTATGGCTCGACGAAAAAAAAAAAATGCAGCATTTATTTTACAATCTTTCTTTTCACTTTTTTGTTTTGTTTCAATATTGATTTCGCTCTACAAAAAAGTCTTGTTAACATATTTAGATTATTGTTTATTAGTATTGATATTGATATATATATAATACATATATATATATATATATATTGATATTATATATATTAATATTCTCTCTATTGTAGAAGGCAAAGAGTCAACAGTTTTTAGAAAAAATCGTCCTTTTTTTTGTACAAGGAGTGCTTGTTGCCAATTGTTTAAAAATGTTGGTTCTTGCTTGAACCCTGAAGTTAAGCAATATTGAGCCTGTTCAGCATTTGGATGGGTGGGGGGAAAACGAGCAACCATTTATGAATAAATATCAGGTGCTTGTAAGCAAAAAAAAAATGAGGAAAAGGAATTTGTCTGTTCTTGGAGAAGAGCAGATAACAAGCCTGGAAAAAGAACATGGAGATAGCAACTTTTTTGTGTGTGAGTATGTGTTCCACTTCATATCAGCAAATGAAACAAACATTTGGGGAAAGGATAAATGCAGAGAGACACCAAAATGTTATTATTTCTTAGAAACTTGATTATTTCACTAGTGTACTTTTGAACTATCTACCTACCTACCTACCTATCTATCTATATATATATATATATATATATATATATATATATATATATATATATATATATATATATATATATATATATATATATAATGCTGAAACAGTGAAACTGCCTATGAGAAGAATTTTAATTTTTCCTACAAAATAAATAAACAAAAAATAAATGGATAAGTAGTTTAAATTTGATCTGAAGTTTATCTAATTGAAACAAAGATATGAAACAACTATCATTTACGATCAAAAGTTTATGTAATTTAAGTGAAATCAAACTTGTTTTTACAAGGAAAAATAAGTGAATTTTGCAAATTAGTCAATTTCACCGATTTGGTGTAATATATATATATATATATATATATATATATAAAGTCATGTTAACTTTTCATCCTGAAAACATTTTTTCAGTTAATTTTCATATACAATCCCAAAGTATCTATGATTCTGTGTCAGGCAAACCACCTTTAATGTGATCATTGAAATCTCAACTTGTTTTCTTACAACTATTTCATTATATAAGTTTAGGTTCTTGGGGCATGTAATTTAGTTTTATTTGAATTTGTAATTTTATTCTTCATCATGGAGTTCATCAGGAGTTTCAGGTGTATCAAACATATATATATATATATATATATATATATATATATATATATATATATATATATATATATATTCATGTTTGATTAAAGCCAAGAGATAAGGAATGCTTTTTAAAAATTTTTCAGTCAAGTTATTGTCCAAATGTATGTGATTGAGCCCTATCATCATCAATAATCAATCACTCAGCCTTTCTAAGTCTCTCGTTGGACATTAGCCTTTCCCAAGATTTGCCTTTTTTTTTGCTCCCATGTGTCATGGTGCTCATACATCCTGAACTTGTAAAAAAAACATTATGCCATTTTATTCTACAATTTCACTCATGATCTCCAGAGATCCACATTGTGAGTTGCAATGTACAGTTGTTGTCAGATAGTTCTGCCCATTGCCATTTAAGCTTCCTAATGGCTTCTAGGATATGGACCAGTGGTCTTGAAACTGTGGTCCACAGACCCCTGGGGGTCCATCAGATAATAGTCAGGGGGCAACAGTTGAAAATTTGAATTAATACCTTGAATTTAAAATTATGATAACTGAGCTTGACAATAGGCTTAGTACTACAGTGACTTGTGAACTAACATTGACAATTTTGTAGCAAAGAAATATCATCTATCAAACAGCTATTGAAAAACAGGATTACTGTAAACTGACCTATCATATATAAGAATTTGAATAAACGTAATCCATAATAAATGCTAAAAATATAGGTCTGCCAGAATATTTCCTTTCTAGAAGTGGTTTTCAGTTTTCAAATTTTCAAGATTAAGCAAAAATTGGCACACATGCTTTTTGACCCAAGATAAATTATAGACATAAGCTTCATGCTAGCTTGTTATGGGAAAAAACTATTTTATCAGACAAATAAGTGGTTATTATCTACCAGTGCCCTATTGGTGATACTCACCTTTCTTTTTGACTTTTCATGCTTTTCCATCCTAGTTAAGAGGATATCTATATTGGAATGATGATACCATCCGCCATGAAGGTAACACCCCTGCTTCAGTATTGATCACCCAGTGAAGGCTGAGATGGTCAAGACACCTAATTAGGAAGGAGCCTGGCAAGAACGTTTTTGACACGGAACTGAAGAAGCTTGGGTGGTAACATCTCAAAGGCCGCCCAAGACAATGCTGGCAGAACATCATTACCCAAGACTGTTGGTCACCATATTGGAACCCCAGCAGGGGTCATAAATAAAACAATAGATAATCATTCTGAATCATGCATGTACCTCTAGAAGTAAATATACTGGGTAGCGTACACAATTATTATGAATAAATAATCAAAAAATATTATCTTTTTTCATTTTGTATAAAATCCTAGGCTGCTGCAGGTAGTGTGAATATAAAGAAAAGTAGACAGTAAAACAGTCAAGTTTCTGCGAATTAATTCCAGTTCTATCCTTTTCACATCACTTGATCAAATAGTCATAATAATAAAAAATGATTAAAATAGGATTTATTTATTGAAGAGGATGTCAAGAAGTGAAGATACAGAAACAAGGCATGTAAACAAACAACTGTAAAAAAACAAAAATGTCTTTTGTTTTTGAGGCATGAATTCTTCCATTAACTTCAAATGATGTAAAATAAGGGGAAAAAAATCAAAGTAATAAAAAAAAGATTGAGAAAAATATAATGGTCTCATATTGAAAAAAAATATAATGTTCCTATATTGAAAAAAAAAAAAAAATGTAATGGTCCCATATTGAGAAAAAATGTAATGGTCCCATTTAAAAAAAAAATAATAGTCCCATATTAAAAAAAAAAAATGATAGTATGGTAAAATTTTAATTTAAGACGTGAAGTTTGAATTTTTTTGCCTTTTTAAACTTTTTTGTAAAGGTAAAAATTTGCAATAAACGCAAATAATATTTCTTTTTTATCAAACTGTTCTATAGCATTTTTGGGATTTGCAATATTTGTGAAAAAAGGATAATCGCTATCCCGATTTTCTTTTTTTTTTTAGCTTTTATTTTTAAAAAATATTTATTGCAGATATCATTCCATTCTTTCATGAGACAGGCATTAGCAGAGTGCAAAAAAAATTATATCTACATTATACATAAAAATGAATATATCTATGTTGATATATAAACTGGTGATGAAAAAATGGTGGAATGAAATCATTGTAAAATCAAAAGAACACATGTTGTGCTGAAAAGAAAAAAAAAAATAAGCAACAGGTCAGAAAAATTTACAAACCAACCAAAAAAAGGGACAGGAATTCAAAAAGCGATAAATAAAGAGTGGAATGTATCAAGTATTCTGGGAATTCTTGAACTCTATACAATCGGGAAATTATAAGTGTGTATGTGTATATGTATGTATGTATACACATATATTGGTATATGTGTAAATATGAAAGGTTATGCATCTACATGTTTATAGATATAAATATATGCATATATATATATATATATATATATATATATATATATATATATATATATATATGTATATATATATGTAAATAATGGTGTGTGCAAAAGTTTCCAGCAATCTTTTTTGAAAACTAGAAACTGGATACACAATTGTTTCTTTTTTGTGGGAAACTTTTGCACATGCCTAATATATACACCTTGGTGGTATATACATATGTAAATATGTGTTTATATATATGTATCACCAGTGTATTAGTATGAATTATGGTTAATCTGACAATATGAGAGTGAAATAACAATATGGGAAAACCCCAAATGAAAAAGCCAAGTTGGGCGAAATGTCGAAATAAAAGGAATCATTTGTACAGTGGGCTTTCTGATATTGCTATTTCACTCTCATATATATATATATGCATATACATATATTTTTATACATATATATATATATATATATATGCACACACATATATCTATATCTCACTCTATATATAAATATATACACATACACATTCATATTTATGATATATGAATGCATAAATATGTGTTTGTGTTGTTATCCTTACTTATCTGGGGCTGAAAAAATGTTAGTTATAAAAGAAATGGCTACCTCAGTTTAACTTCAGAGACATAACAACCTTGGTTCAATTTTTACGATTGTAGTTATGATGACATATTGCCTAATATAAGTGGCAGTTAAGATTATGAATTTTTTTTCATTTTGAAAGGAAAGAAGTGAAACAATCAAACAATTGTTACATAATGAAAACTCAAAGTCAAGGAAGAAAAAATGTAATTCAATTTAATTTATTCGAATTATGTAATAAAAAGATTAAGAGGTGCTGATGGTTATAAAGAACATATTGAACAAAATAAAATCAAAAGTTTTGTGCTTTGGTATAAAGCTTCTTACCATGAATTCATCTTGATAAGAAAGAAACAACTCTTGTTAAACTACAAAAGTAGCTATATTGCTGAAGTTAGCCATTTTATAGCTATGGTTTTCTCAGACCCAGATGAGCAAGAATAACTTATATGTACATATAGAGAGAAATGTATGCATGTATGTATATGCATGTGCAGATACTTTAAATGTACATGAGTAAGACAAAAGAAAGATTTACTTTCAGATATATTTCCAATTTGGAGGACCATTTTTCTCGAGAAAATCCAATCATAGTGACTTCACCAAGTTTTTGCAGATCAATTCAGCACATTAAACACTGCTAGCAGAATTGCCAAAGCAATGTGCTTTTCACAAAGGCTGAAACCCACAAAGTCCCTCAGGCTGAAATAAATCTTATAAGAAAAATAAAAAAAAGGCATAAATTTAAGCCATTCAGAAGCTAAAGAAGACCTTAGCTATCACAGTTGTGTGTAAAAGTTTCAAAAGAGTGCAGGAACAGGCACTGGCTATATATATATATTTATATATATACAAGTGTAGGCAGTGAGCATGTGCATTAATCGCTTGTGGTCAAGCTATAAGCACTGATGACCAAGGGTCAGTGAGCAAGGTTCTATTGGTGGTGGTGGTGGTGGTGGTGAAAGAAAAGATACTGGGATGATTTTGATTTTTCAATATGTCTTTAACCTTTAACACCCTGTAGGCAACTTTATTTGCTGAGCAAAATGTTCATCCTGCCACTGCAGTTGACCCCGATCACTTGTTTTCGAATTTCACGATTGTGTTGTCATGGCAATTTCAGTCATACATCATGAAGCTACTAAGTGCACAAAATATTGGCGCCCTTGAAAAAGAATCGCAGAGTGCTAAAGGTCAAAGCTTATTTTCATTATTATGACTGCTTACATTCAGAGATGTTGACTATTATTTTTTTTGAAACATTTTTGTTTCTGCAATTAATATCACATGACAAACATTGAGAATGGAATTTGAATAAGAATGAGTATTTGAATTTGTCAATATTTTCCAAGTTTTCATATTCCAAAATATTAGAACTAATAGCTTCAAATGGAATATGAAAAAAGAAATTATTATTCCATATTTTTCTTTTTTTTCTACTTGAATGATTTTAATTATAATGAAATTTCTATACAATAGTGTACTTTATTTTTATAATAACTTAACATTAAAAAATTACCCAGTGAAAAATTATAACCTTACAAGTTTATTTCCAGAAAAAAAAAGGACCCAAGATTAATAATTTCAAATCCATTTTTATCAATCATATAAAGATTTTCAATCTTTAGCACTCTGTGGGCGACTTCTTTTGCTGACCAGAAAGTTTGTCCTGCCAGTACAGGGGACACTGTATGTTTGAAATATTAGGTTGTCATGTCTGTTTCAGTCATACATGAACAGATACACAAGTTACAGGCTTTCAAAATTCCTAAATGCACAAAATCTTGCCACCCCTGAAAAACAATGCAGAGTGCTAAAGCTTAAAGAAGAAAAGCAGAAAAAGACATACAGGAAACAAACCAAAAATCTGTTAAAACCAAAAAGCATTTCACAATTTTTTTATTAGGTTTTAGGTTTTTATCTCTTTCAATTATGCCAGTTAAATTTTGTCTGATTTGTGGAAGTAAAGATCTGAAATTAGAACAAATCCCAGATCTTTTGTTCATTCTGTTTGCTTGACTATTGTGAATGATAAAGATTCTAAGGGCAGTGCTTAGATTAGAAAATTTAAGGTTGGCTTGTTTTTGGATATGACAGCTAGATGCACGTTTGTCTGTAATTGGTCAGCAGTCGGAAGGAAATGGACAAACCAGTAAAAAGTTTAATAAAAGAAAAAATGGATTCTGGTTTTTGATCCAAGTTTGGTCATCATTTTAGTTGTTTTCAATTGACGAGTGCAGGGAGAGGGGCAGGCAGAAAAAAGATGGAAGGACAACATCCCAGAATGAACAGGCATGAAGTTGAGTGTTGCCCTGAGAGAAAGAGTCTCAGAACAGAGAGGAATGGAGGGAGCTGGTTGCTAAGTCACCTGTGGTGCCTCCAACAGTTGACCAGACTGAGAAATTGAACTTGAAAATTTAACATTGGAGATAAATTTCAAGGCTGCAGAATATCAAGTTGTTCTTTCTTGAGGTTGGTTCATAATTGATGTGATGGGGACAAAACAATTTTATCTAATAAGAAAAGGAAAGATCGGGCATTTCAGGAGAGAAGAAGAGTTGATAGAGTGAGAGGGAGTGAGAGAGATAAACCACAGAATATAACTGTCTGAGTGTAGATATATTAAATATATTAAATATCAAATTCTAAAAAAGACCCATAGCCTCATCCTCTGCATTGTTTGATTAACAAACAACATTGTTAATAGAACAGACCATGCTGGATAATACAAAATATATTTTTGGAGTTGATAGTTAACAATATTTTGTGGATGATCCTTATTTTAAAAAGCAGACAGAAATATTAGTATGAAGATTAGAAGATTGGTTTCTTTTTTTTAGTTTATAATCATTGAAAAAATAGACTATTAGATAATCCACCACACCTAACTATTAAATTTATAATCAATACGCAACCCTGGATGTTGATGATTTTTTTCCAGTTGAGTACAAATCCAAACATTAGGGGCCATTCCAGAAAGATCTTCAAGTCATCGTTTAACACATTGCAGCAACAAATGACTTTTTCCCCCAGACAGTAATGCCCACGGAACTCCCTCCCAGAGACTGTAGTACCATACTGAACTAGTCCAAAGCGAGACTGGGGAAAAAGCTGGAGAAATGATCCAGACAAGTTGGCAGAGACTTCTAATCCTTTCTTGCTTCGATGCAGGAGATCCATGTCAGAGAGGTACATGAGCTTTTAGCTTCAATGCCTCTCCACACAAGGTACTCAAATTAATGATGACTGACTTCAAGAATAACAGGCCTGGTTAGTCACTCACTAGAAACCATTACAAGACCCATGTCTCTTGGCAGCAATTTTTGTTGGGGGGGGGGTGATCAATTAAAAAATTGGAAAAAAGGGTTGATCAATAAATACGTTACAACTCTTGCCGTTTGTTTGGCAGTGATCACTAAAGCCTGAATTTTCAAAAAAAAAACAACAAGTAGACACAATCTAGAAGATCAATTTAGCATAAACTTACATTTCAAATTGAACCCCCAAGATAAAACTTATCAGGGAAGGGGGTCAAAAGTTTGCTTTTTCTTTCTCTAGATGTAATGAGGAGTAAATGTTTCAATATTCTGCCTCAACCTCAATTGGTGCAACTTTTATGCATGATACATGCCTACATAGCCAGCCAGCCACATGGCCAATTGAGGGTCCCAAAGAGCATCAGGGAAAATCAAATTCTGCTTAGGCCTCCATAAAAGCTTGGGCTGGCCCTGAAAGTAGACAAGTTGATTGAAATTTCAGATTTTTTCCAATAAACTGACATCGAATCAAGCTGACTTGTGTCAAATTGTAAACCTCTTTCTCCATTCGCTTTAATTGAGTCAAGGATTGGTCACATCTAATATGGAGGTGAGAGTGTTCTAATGAGTGGAATTGGCAAGCCAAGTTCAAACAATGGCTGAGGCTCTGTGTGTTCATCTCACACTAATACTAATGCCTTTGGGAAAGGCATGAATCCATCTCTAACCCCATCCCTGCTGCTACGCGTAAAATAGCAGGGTGAACTGGGCTTACTAATCTTGCAAATAAACCAGTTTAGGTGGAAGACAACTCCAAATTCAAAACCAAGAGCTGGAGTCCCTAAGTCCGACGTTGTCTCCAGCCTCATATGGGTAATTCTTGTGGTGACACTGGTGCCAAGCTGTTTTGGCCTTTGCCTGTCCCTAGGACAACATCATTGCATGGGCAACTACCTGTCTTCCATACAATCTTATCAAGGCCTGAACCCTAGAAAGACTAAAAGCAAGATTTCCCGGGTGTGGAACCACAGTCTTGCAAGACAGATGGCTATCACCAGTCACATCTATAAACCAATAACTTAAACCACTTTTGTATTGATATATCTTCATGTAATAATTACATTGTCACATACTTTACTTTAAAAAAATATTTATTTCAAGGCTTTGTTTTATTATGAATAATGACTGAATTCCTGTCATGGTTGACTACACAGCTAACAGCTATGCTAGAACTGGTCAGGCAGTTATGGGAGAGTGGTTTTCTCAATACTCATTCAACCCTTCTATATCAATTTAACAAGCTGTGATGAAAACTTTTGCTACGTTATCTGGTGATGGAACAGAATGTAGGGAGAAGCGGATTTATGCCTTTTCTATGTAAATAATAGGAAACAAAAACTCAATAATTTTTTTGAATTGGAAATAGGTTTACAGCAAATGTACACTTTACATTTTTTTTGGTTATCATGAATGTTATTCTGTAATGAATAAGTGTGTATCCAACTTACACTGATAGAAAGCTATATTCATTTAAAAAAATAAAAATGTTCAGCACCAAATAAAATACATTTCCTAGATAAGTTATTCCATATATTTTTCAGGCTTTTGTCTTCATTGTTGTTTTCAATACAACAGCTTGATACAATTTTTGGTCTTCCTGTATTTTCTGAGATGGAGTGTTTTCATTATTCCACATATGTTATTAAACTTTTGTTTTCATCATTAACAAAATGTTACAGCCAATATACTCTTCAACATTGAGGTCTGAAAGGTGGGAATTTATGTAGTCCAAGGGGGAATGTTTTTGACTTAAGGGTAACTGGAATGTCTAATACAAGATAGAATCAAAGTCTGAATTTCCCTTATCAGGGTTGTTTCTTTAAAATCATTTTAAATTCAATTATGGTGTTAGCTTATATTTTGCTGTGTTTAACTGTTTTTATCAATTTCATGAAATTTTTGTAAACATCTTGTTGCAACTTAAATGGAAGGGAAGGAAACTTGTAATCTCATTGACAAAAAGATCAGGAACCACTAATCAAGACAATATATGGAACAATGAAAATACATACATTTCAAAATTTGTGTTTTGAACTTCTATTGAAAATATTCAAACATGGACCAGACTATCATTCTTTAAATTGAAGTTTGCAAAATACAAGAGGACCCACTAAAAAAACTTTTACAAGGCCAATTGCCAATTACTTGTATTTCATTATTATTCATTTTTGACTATTTTCCTTCATCTTAATATGTCAGTTGCTTTTTTAAATCACAACTTGACTCAAGCCATTGATCTACAGTAAGGAGAAAACAGCGTGGATCAGAAATGAAAAATAAGCTCTCAGTGAGATTCGAACTTGCATCCCTTTTGTCCAAGGAAACCTGGGAAATGCCCAGCTGCTCAAACTCCACAGCTTTGCAGAAGATCAAATCTAACCTTTAAACCTACTCCGCATTTCCGATCTCTCCGACACCATATTTGTTTTTGTTTCTGTACTAGTAGTATCAGTAGACCAATAATCTATTATTATTTGATAGGTATTGTAACCCATTTTTATCAATTTTTGATGACTATTTTTATTGCTTTTATATTAAAAAAGATCTCAAGGAAAATAGTCATCAAAAATTAATATTAGGTTACAATACTTTATCTGATAAAATAAAAAACAAGAAAAGATAATTACTTGTATTTCATTCATCAATAAACATTCAGCATGTTTTTATAAATATTAAAGATCAAATGAGTGGCCACATATGATAAACACCCGATGGACCATTTTTTAAACAATTGATATTATCATTATTTTCAGAGGTACGATGCTCAGTTTATTTTATTTCAAAGCTTGAACACTCTACATTATGATTCAGAAAGTGTTCAAGCTTTGAAATGAATTTAAAAAAAACTGAGCATTGTAGCTCTAAAGATAATGAAAATGTTAACTTTAAGAAAAAATATTTTTGAAAATGGTTATTTGGGCACTTATCATGTGCATCCACTCAAATATGATAAAACATTACTAATTTTTGACCAGCATTTCTTTTTATCATTATTTGAGTTGCTTTTCATCACAATAACTCAGTTTGTCAGGGTACATCAGTGAGTAAACAGCATAGAATGGAAATTAAGAATAAGCAGTGGGCATGGCCAGAACTAGCATCCCTTGTACCACAGGAAGCCTACTTATATACAGCAACTGCTCCAGTGACTGAGCTATTAGAACTCTTTGAGTCTTGCCCTAAGCTTGTTTTTGATTTCCCATCTGCATTGTTTACTCACTGCAGTAGACTTTAGGTCTGAGTAGTTGCAATGAAAAGCAACTAAAATTAAGATGAAAGGAATCATAGTAAAAAATTAGTAATAATAATGGTTGACAATGCTTCATCTGATGAAAAATAAATCAAATATAATAAAGTCATTTCATTTTACCAAATTATGTCTTCTGTTTTATTTCTCTCATCTTTCTGGCAAATAATGTCATATTTTGAATAGTCGGCCATAAAATAAATTAATTTGCTAATATTATGTGTTCTTCAACACATAATTCCTTTCTACTGAAGAAAAAGTGATAATGAACCAGAAAGAAATATTTTGTAGAAAATCTCAAGTTTAAATTCATTCATATTCACACAATTTTGCTTTTTATGTCATTCAAATACTCATATGTATACAGCCATGCATCGGCTTGCGTCCAGGTTATGTTCTGGTAGTATGTACACAACTCAATTCAGGCTTATGTTGACCATTTCGGATTTGAAAAGTAGGCAGATAGGAGAGGATGATGGGGTTTATTTTCCAGGTTTGGAGTGTTTTTTTGCTCTTCACTAAAGATCATCCATTATGTTAAGTCATTAATTCAACACATCAAGGTGTCTGTTATTTTACCTTCACCTGTGTTCTTTTTAGCAAGCTAACAATAACATGACCGAAATTTTCATCATTAGCATTGAGTTATAGAACTGCTATAACCAAAATTCCTGTCATCAGCAGTTAATAGGTTTCAAAGTCTTATTGGGATATATCTGTGATATCTGGAAATTAGTCGGTGGGGTGTAAGTTAATGTGTAACTATACAATTTTTTTCCTTTAAAATCAAATCTCATATTGTATTCTTTTCCTAAGAAACTAAATGAATCTTAGCCCGAAAGTTGGTATAATCATTTTTTCATCTTTGAGCTTTCATAACCTAGATTCACAGGAAGAAATGACAATGTCTAGCAACAATCAGATGAAATTTTACTATGCTTATAGTCACTCTAAATGAAGAAGTTGAACACCTAATAGGTCAAGCTATATGTACTGGATTTATTTAGGGCTAACTGATAAATTTCAGAAGCGGCTCATTAAATTCTTTGGAATTTATTATGGCAGCAAAGATCAGGTGCTTGAATTGAATAGAGCCAAACTTCATAATAGTACTGGTTTTATGTTTTTTTTCTAAAGTTTTTTCAGGCCAATAATTCCAAACTCTTGAAGGAGTTTGAAGAGAAAAACTGCAAGTTGAAGAACTACAAGGCAAAGCCAAAAAATGTATGATGTTATAGCGAAATTATAAAGAATAATTCACAATTTGAATAATGAAATAATTTTGCAAACTAGAAATTCCTAAACACTTTTTCAGGCTGAGTTGGTTGTGCTAGCAGATGAGCCTTAAATATTGACTAAACCGAAAAGCTTTGGAGAGTTGTAAGATGAATTCAAGGTGGGGTAAGATGGTTCAGGGTGTGGCCAAGAGACTTCCTAGCTCTGGTTTTCATCGGCTAATTTTTGTCAGTCAGAATAGAAAAGGGATGGTCACACTTTAGTCAATTTAGTCGGTCATTGTTAATAATTGCGGTACCATCTGGTCACTGGTCCAGGGCTTGGAGAAGAATTTTCCCAGTAGGTACAAAGTTTCTTTCAGCCCCCTACCCTTCTCCATTAGTCATCCTATTTTAATCAACTTCAATAGATGCAAACATTTTTAAGATCATAGGAAATATCTGGGTTACCTTTAGACCCTCAGGTTTGAGTACGATGGTTTTCTAATGGGTCCTGCACTGGTCATTTACAATAGAAGGACTTTGATTTGCTTGTTGAAGTATAAGCAGTGAGGTCGGTCTGTCAAATTGAGACAACCTTAGGTTATTATAGATAAGCCATCCTGATTGGAAGTACAAGTGACATAACAGTTTTCAGTGTGGACATTGGAATCAGCGAGCTGAGTTCAAACTCCGGCCAAGGTTGTTTACATTTCCTTTGCATAGGAAAGGCATGAATCAATCTCTTCTTTCCCAGCTATAGGGTAAAATAGCAGGGTAGACTGGGCTCTCTGGTGTTGGGAAGCAAACAGTCTAGGAGAAGGACAACTTAGAATTCAAAACCAGAAGCTGGAGTCCCTCAGTCCAACATTATCTTCAGCCTCATACCGACAACTCCTGTGGTGACACTGGAACCAAGCTGTATCAGCCCACGCCTTTCCTTTGGACACAACCTTGCCCAGGCCTGCATCCTGGAGAGACTGTAAGCAAGACTTCCAGAGTAGAGATCCATAGTCTTATGAGACTGACTGATGCCACAAATCATGATCAGTAGGGCACTCTTGGACAATATAGAAGTGTTTTGTTTTGTTGGTCACAGTAAAATCATGCAGGCAAATTGGGACCACAACTCACATAGTCATAATTGGGTCACCTAGATTAGCAGGGCATTATTGGACAACAATAGTAATGTTAGTAAAAGTACGGTCTTGGTCAGTCGCAGTAAAACAAACGTGGTCAGATATTTAATTTAGAAATCCTTTTATGTGAAGTTTTAAAATCTTAGTTTTTCTGTGGAGACAAGTTGTTTTAAAACTGTTCTTTTTTTTTCTGTAAAGACAAGTTGTTTTAAAACTGATTTTTTATTGCATAATGCTGTATGTTTGCTGGTAGAGTAAGTGATTTTAGAAAATGGACAGGGAAAGAATAGAACTTTGAAAAGTGTGTATATTTGTAGAGAAAAGTTTTGAGAATGGCCAGACATCAACTCATTGCAAAGATCATAAAAACCGGTTTATATATGAGCAGATTTGCAGGCACAGTTTCAAGGGCCACACATATACACAAGCATACGCACTCATAAACACACCATCCTCCACATTATACATATGTATATATTTTTAAGATATAAATTGTTACATATCCCTATAATTATATATACATTTGTAAATGTTCTTTTGCACAGATATGCACAAACATAAAATCTCTATATTTGCATATTTTCATCAGTCACGCACATCATATATATATATATATATATATATATATATATATATATATATATATATATATATACATATATATATACATACATATATATATACATATATACATATATATATATGTATTCATCTATCAATAACATTTTACTAAAGAAAAATTATAAGGTATAATAGCAAAGGAGAAGTATTTATAGACCACTTAGAAAAAAAAACAAAAAAAAACAGAAAATGTGTGTGTTTCTGCATTTATATATTCTTGTGCCATTAAGGTTTTGTTACAGAAAATTTATAGGGTATTATAGCAAAAGATAAGCACTTTAAACCTCTATAGAAATACAGCAAATGTGCAGGTTTCTGTATGCATTCATATATTCTTGTCATTAAGGTTTTGCTGCAGAAGATTTTTCCATTAAGCTATCATAGCAAAGGATACGTACTGGTAGACTCCTTCAGAAATACAGCAAATATGTGTGCGTGTGTGTTTCTGTACATAGGGAATGTCCATAAAGTTCCTATTTTGTTTAAACCATGTAATAAAATAGATAGAGACCTTATGGACACTGTGTTTTAAATATCCTTTTATCTGTAAGGTTTTGCAGCAGAAAAGAATGAGAAGCAACATAGGCAATTCTCTTTTGACAAAGTGAAATAAAGCAAAAGTATGCTTAAGATGATGAAAAATTTGTGGACACGGAAGGCAAAAGCTGGAGGGTAGCGGGATGCTGAATGGGGTGGCTTTTCTACTTTTCAATAAGGAATAAAAGAAAATGTTCCAATGGTAATATGAACATAAAGAGTGGAATAATAAGGCCAGTTAAGTAAGAGTTCACCGGAGTAAAGGAAGAAGAATGAGCTGAGAGAGAGAGGAGAAAAGCAAATGACGGAAAAGAAACTGGAAAGGAAGAAGAGAGAAGAGAAGAGGAGTGAGACGTTCTTATGCATGTGTACATTGAAACTATAGTATAACAGGTCTGGTTAATCTCTCAATAGAAACCATCACAAGACCAACACGTCTTATGGCAGCATGCCGTGATAAATTAAAAAATTGGGAGACGGTGTGATCAATGAATAAGTTACTTCTCTCCCCCTTTTTTGGATGACTATAAAAAGTCTGAATTATGAGAAAGACAAGCCTAAACACAAACTGAGGAACTAATTTAGCATGAACTTACACTGTAAATTGCAGCCTAAAGGGGAGGGGGTGATTGTCATAAAACAAACAAACAAAAAAAACGTTTTTTTCTAGACATAAAAAGGGGTAAATGCTTAAATTTTCAACCATCTAACCCATTGTTATGGCCTGTGCATATGATACATTGCCAGCCAGATCAACTTAAAATTGAAGAAACCTATGATGAACATTTGGGTAGACAGTTTCTAAGAGGCATTCTTGAAATAGAGACAGATAGAGTGAGGTGAACAAGAGTTGTCACATTTTTCATCATTTATTTTTATCAAATAATGTATTGTTATCTATTACCAAGCATGTATACCTGCTAAAAATGACGGGGCTATTCCTGTACGGATCAGCACTAAGGCACCTAAAGCTATTTCATCAGATAATTTTTTGTTTTAATTCAAGTATCCTGATTATATTGGAAAAAAATCTCAATTCAGTTCAAGCTGTTTTAATGTGTGCTCAGACAAAGTCTCAAGAGTTTTTAGTGTCCTAATTGGAAGGTAAATTAACCAATCAGATGAGTGAGTGCTAACAGATGGAGAAGGAACTAGCATATAAAAATTAAATTTTCAACCACTTTCCCTTCATTTAAAAAATTTTTTTTAATCACAACTCAACTCAGGACGTTAATCTACAGCAACAAGTGAAACCGGATAGGAAATAAAGAATAAGCTCCCAGTGTGATTCAAATTCACATCCCTCTAGCTGGAGAGAAAACTGGTTCACACCAAGCTACTTTACCACTCGGCCTCAGGAACTTAATGGTTAGCAGAAGTTCAAATCTTACTCTTTAAACCTAACTTTAAACTCTACCATGTTTGTGGTTTTTGTAGCAGATTTACTAAAGCTATTATTTTATTATTAGATGAAGTATTGTAACTTATTGTGTTAATTTTAACTACTATTAACCTTAATTTTAATTTCTTTAAATAAAAAATCAACTAAGAAAATTAAGATGAAGGTAAATAGTAGTCAAATCTAATACAATGCATCACAATACTTTATTTAATTATAAATATAAATAAAATAAGAGTTGTCTCTCTCTCTCAAAGGAAAAGGGAAATTTGATTGATGAGGGAGAAAATCAGTAGTAATTTGGGGTGTGGGTAAGTACTGATTGACATAAGGGGAACGTCTGACTGATTGCCAGTGACACATGCCAAATACTGCTTTTTTTCCCCCTATAGTGAGAAAGTAATTAACAGGGGGACTTCAAGCAGAAAGAGAACTGAGTGATCAAACTTGTTAACCTCTGGATAACAGCAATAAATCTGAATTAATCTATTTGGGTCGGGGTTTGATTTCGGTCAAGGTTATTACAACCAGCTGGTAATTATGCATGTCAAATATCTATAAACGAATGCATAATTTGTTTATTGTCAAGCACTGCCGGCATTAGATTAGGGCAAGCCTGGGCATATCTTCTAAGAAAGATAACTCCTGGTTTATTGATTTCTAATAACAGTTTTTTTAGAAGAAAATAAGAGGAATAAGCAAATAATTAAAATATAAATTGTATCAACCAAAAGTGACATCGACCCTAAAGTTTGCCAAAGGTAGCTTTTATGTGAGTAATTTATAATGTTATCATTTGTTCATTGTAAAAAGAAAGGACTTTCTTGCATTACTAATATCTTGATACAAATAAGTTAACAAGAATTTGTTTAAATGTTTTTATAATTCTTAATATTACAAGTGGCTGTGCACAATAAATGCCCAATAAACCATTTTTAAAAAGTTGATATTTTCATTATTTTCAAAGCAACAATGCTCAGATGTTTTTTCAAATTTTTATTTCAAAGCTAGAACACTCTGCATTATGATTCATAGGGTTTAAAATTCAAAATAAAAAACTCAAAAAACCCTGAGCATTGTATCTCTGAAAATAAGAAAAATATCAACTTTTTCAAAATGGTTTGTTGGGCACTTATCATGCACAGCCACTCATATGGTAAATACAACTTGTAGTTATGTGCTGATCACTAAATGATCACATAGTACAGAACAGTTGAACACTTTCCAGCTATGGTCTGGGATGCTAGTGTAGAATCTAAACTATCATGTTTTTATCTTTGAGCAAGTTGCAGCATAAACAAGATGAGTCTAGTTGTGGGGATTTCCAACCCTGGGACAACGCCTCCCCATCGCATTATAAGGGAAGGGTTGGAGGGACATCTCTGATGCCTTTATGACATAGAAACTGGTCAATTTTTGTCTTTGTTCCCACGTTAAATTGACCTGGTGTCACATTCCATCTTCGAAGGGAGGTGGTTAAATAATCTTCAAGGTTGGTCACCAAATTAAGATATTATCTTATCATAAGATTTACTATTTTTAGCCAATTTCTTTTGAGTTGGCAACACCGATTTTCATGAAGGTCAGGGTTATTGAGGCACAGGTCTAGGGATATATTAGAATTTGAAGAAATACAATCAGCAGAAGACTACAAGTGCGAATGTGAATACTTATCTGCACAAGCGAGTGATTTGTTGTAGCTTAATATCACCATGTGATGACTGGAAAATTTAAAGAGTGAAAAGTTGAAAATAATCAGATACATTGAAATTCTTCTTCAGAGGCTTTGCTAGACAAAATTTGACGAATGCCCAACGATAACAACTAACTCTAGAGAGTTTAATTGGACACTGATAATGAATTTTTAATTTCTATTCTTTGCAGTTGAGATGAACACCAGCTTTAACAAAAAAAGAAAAGGCAGCAGCAATCATTTTCTTCTGTTAATTTTCGGAACAATATTAGACAATATGTACCTATCCCACACATTTAATATACTTTGGTTGTTTGATACAAAATCATATTATGTTTAATTCATTCTTAATTCTTAAATTCACAAACTGCTTGATATTGCTCCTAAAAATTGTTACCTAAAAGTAGAAGAGAAGTAACTTTATCTGTTAGTTATTCCCCTTTATAACATTAAAAAAATGAATGAATTTAAGAGTTAATATAATATCCTTTCAAACCAAAATTGTAGACAGACCAGTGGAGAAATAAACAGAGGAAAAAATTTGAAACTAACAGAATTTCTTTACTTATGTTTATTTGGGTTGATTTTTTTCAAGAGGATTTGTTAGATCACTTAAAAAAACAAGTCTAGTTAGTCATGTGACCAATGTCATTTAGGGGGTGGTGATCACAAAAAAGTCTGATTTCAAAAAAAAAAAAAAAGAAAAAAAAGGAGTTTTTCCTGTATATAATAAGGCATGTATGTTACAAATTTTAGTCCTCTAGCTTCATTGATGTGACCTGTACAAGTGACAGATAGATAAATAGCTAGGCAGAACCAACTAAAATAACTTCAGAAATCTATGTTGACTGGTGAATAGTTTTAATTGGCATTGACGGTTTCTAAATATACCAAGAGAGTCATGAGATTATAATAACAGATTTCGGAGGAAGAATTTTCAGAATTCAGAAACATTTTTTGCTTTGCATTTCTTTCCTTCTACATGACCAGAATAATAACAATATCTACAAGGAATGATTGAGGCTATTTTGTGATGGTGTTAGTAATTGCAGGCCCATAAAATCTGTTAATAAAACAAAGGCTAAGGGCAAAATGTTTCCAAAAATGGAATTTGTGAAGAGATTGCGGTAGGAATTGAAAAAAAAGAATACTCAAACACATTGCTACAATACGGGACCATTTATCCAGATTCCAGACAACTGGAATTACAAGAAAAATGGCTACCTTTGAATCTGGTGGGCTTCGTATCAGTTTGCCACTTAGTTGCTTTCTGTTTTAATTTTCATGGCATGGTTGACTTGTCTTCTGATGGAGATTAGTGGATTCGATATTGATTAAACAGACCCTGGTTTCAAGGAGGATTAATTAGTATATGTTATTAATAGTTTCTTCTTTGCTTTTGTTTGTTCACTTTTCATTGTATATTTTATATTTCAAGAATTTTAAGTGGATTGATAAAGATCAAACAGACCCTGCTTCAAAAGTCTATTAATTTGTTTCTGTTAAATAAAATTTAGTTGTTTACTTTTCATTATTTTATAACTCAAATATATAGCAGTGTACCCATGCCATCAAAAATGATGGAATATACGAAATATATGGATATACATTGCGTTTTATGTACATATGTATATAGATCAAGTAGGTTACACTCCTTTAATAATAATGTTTATTTAATTGATTTGGGCTGGTACAGATAAAAAATATATATACAAATACAAATGGCATATTATCATAGTAGATTAAGCTCTGGTCCAGACATCTAAAAAATTTAGAAATCCGAATCACTTCAGGTCCCAATTTTGGGGATAAATGGTCTGGTACTGTAGTTTCACACACACATACACACAAGCACCCAATGTATAAATGTATGTATATCAATGCACACATGTCGAGTAAAGATCCCAAAGGTTATATATATACAATTTTTGAACTCATCAAACTTTTGGTTATGAAAATTTACAGCAAAGAAATTAATAATAGTAAAGATTTCTAATAATTACAGCATATGTTACATTTTCAAAACAAATAAAGGAAACAGAGGATAACAAGAATATATAAAAATGAATGCACTAAACTGAATCACACACACACACACAAATGAAGTGTATATGCAAATATTACATACAAATTTTAAAACTCTCTCGTGCTAACAAGCATACAAATCATACCCAAGATGCTAAGAATCATCATACATTTACTCCAAAGAGGACCACACGTACACAATTAACTTTTAGCGCTCTATTCACAACTTTGTGAACAAAATATTTTTGTCCTGCCGATGTGGGCGACTCCGATATGTAAAACATATGGATACATTGAATATATATATATATATATATATATATATATATATATATATATATTGATAAGTATTTACATATACCTGAAACCATACATATATAGATGTGCTTATGTGGATGTAAGGTAATTCAACAATATGGTAATAGTAATTTGACAAAGAAGAAGTGGAAGATTTAAGAACATAAAAATCTTTTTGAGAAGTAACACTCTTGTTATCAACTCTTTCACTTCCACATTGTCAAATTACTACCAACATATACAGATCTCTATAAACACATACTGATGTTCATCCTTGGTGGTTGATAATGATCATGGCCTTACTGAAGTCATGACTTGCGATTGTGATGGATTAAAGTGAGGGAGAGTTGCACACTTCATCAACCTCTCTAGTCCGTGTCTGCCTGGGTACAGAGACCCAAAACACAGTCAAGATGGGCAGAGATTGACCGGGATGCAGTGGATGACCAAGGCACTCAGTGTGTCACACAGAACTCATCACACTCCTCAATGAATCGCAGTTTGTCACCTTTCTGCCCATTGAACCAACAGATGGTTTCCTCTGAGCAGTCCACCAGAGTCAAGTGAGGAGTTGGACTTCCCCAGTTTTAGATTCAGAGCACACATACAAATGCATATATAAAGATGGACACATACATTTTAGCACACATATTACATGCATGTAGGTGTATAAATACATAAATTTATTTGCATCTACAGCTAATTGTTGGAGATGCAAATATATTTATATTAGTTATATATATACATATATTAGAAACATAACTGCATATTAGGCACATATATATTCAATCTATGATTGGATCCTGTCAAGGTTAGTAATGGGTGTAAAAGCCAGTTAGTGGTTTGCTACATTACTCCCTCACTCTTTCCCCAGTAAACAAACATGACAAGCCAGCAATGTTTTGTCAAGGTAGTAGGCCATGGCACAGAGAGAAGTGGGTTCATGCTTTTCACTATGGCATAAATGTAAAGTAAATCTAAATAACTTTCAGTTTGTTTTAATATAAAATTACATACATATACCATAGTCAACATGAACAGTGAACAAGTTTAAAAATTAAATTGTAAATGTTGTCAGAATTTGAACCTGGTTCACAGATTCCATATCAAAGACTGTTATGCCACTCTGCACTTCCACTATAATCTATGCATATATAAACATTTAGTAGCATATACGTATGACATTGTATATATGTATGTAAACACACATCTTTTAGATATATGTACATGCATATATCATACATATATATATATATATATATATATATATATATCCTTCAATCATATGTGCATGCATTTATCACATTATGTATGTCTACACCAATGTATACATCTTTATATATACAGCAATGTTACACATCTTTATATATATATCAATGTATTGATACCTATACATGTATACACACACACGTAAATACTTTGAACACATTATTAGACAATCATACATTTGATTACACAGCCAACAATCGTATATGAAGGTGAACTGAGACATGCATGTACAGCTGTGAGTACATATGTTGTGATATATGTATTACATACATTTATATCTATCAATATACACACACATGTATTCACATCCAAGCATTTACAGATTAACATGTACACAAATACCAAGGCATATATGCATGCATATCCACATTTGGGATGCATATACCCACATCTCAATATACACACGCACATACACACATATATATATATATATATCAGTATACAAATATACAAACATCTATACACATTTGAACGTATAAAGTTACCATGCACACAAATAGTCATATATACACACATATTTATTCACACAGTTGCATGATGCTGCAGAGAGAGAGAGAAAAAGAGAGAGAGAAAGAGAGAGAGTTACATATTGAGGAATAAATTTAGGGTTATGCATAGGCTATAGTGTTACCCTCCCATTCACAGTTATTTTCATCATCATTTTGTATCCAACACTTGTTTTGCTAAACAACAGAGGGTTGGTAGGTAAGGAAATTCCGTGGTGCTGATTGATGATAGGAGCAGCAAAATAATTTTTTTTTTAATAAAAGCCATTTTTTTCTCTTTTCTTCTGCTTGTGAAACTGCCAAATGCAAAAAACCTTTCAGGCACAATATTTTACAAAAAAAAAAAAAAAATTTTTTTTTCTTTCTTACTTTACCTGGTCCCTATTTATTTATATATTTTTAACGAATTTCTTTTTTTCATTTTTTGGAGGGAATCATATTTAATGGAGGTCAAAGTAAAAAAAAGAGGAAAAAAAAAAAACAAACAAAATAATAATGAAAAAGAATTCATTTTTGTAAAAAAATTGAAAATGTAACATATATATATATATACACACACATATATATATATAAATATATATATGTATACATAAAAATGCTTAACGCACCAGTTTTTAAAAAAAGTTGATCTGATTTTAATTTTTAGAGCTACAATGCTCACTTTTGAAAATAATCCTGAAGCTCCAACACTCAGCATCATAATTCATCGAGTGTTCCAGATTCAAAATAAAATAAAAACTGAACATTGAAGCTCTAAAATAATGAAAATATCAACTTTTTAAGAACTGTGAGTTGGGCAATATGCATGGCCACTCATATATATATGTTTTTATACGTATATATATGTATATATACATACACACACACATACATAAGTATATATATATATATTTATATGTGTGTATTTATATACATACATATATATATATATATATATATATATATATATATATATATATATACACATATACAGTTATATATATATATATATACACACACACATATATATATATATGCATACATTTATTTGTATATATACATACATTTATAAGCATATATATCTATTCACATATATATACATATATTTTCATATACATACATTTATATGCACATATATATATATATATTCATACATATACATTTATATGCATATATATATTTATAAATTTATATATATATATATATATATATTTATTTTATACATACATACATATATATATTTGTATATTATTGTATATTTATATAAATGTATATCACAGGATCAGTTGAAAATCTCTTGCAGTTCTGTATCAGACATTTCAAGATAACATGGAGTTATCTGCCCATTCGTGTAGGAGGGGGAACTGTCATACTGGTATTCCTCAACCTCCACTCCAACACTTCTCAAGATGGTGATCACTGCTTGCTTTAACGTATAAAGGACAAGGACACACAAGCAGATGCAATAATTATCCATAGCAAGAAAATATTCAGGTTGCATAATGGCAGCTTCAAGGAAAGACAGTGCTGCCTCCTCATATAGAGACAACTCCATCAGCGAATAACCAAGCAAAGAGTGAAGCAAGGGATCTTGAAATAAGTATGCTTCTTCCATTAATAAAATTATATATTTCTCCGCTCTGGAGGGCCGGTTCATCAGTCTGTTACACAGAATGAGAAGATAGTAAGCGAGCGAAGAAGCAGGAAGCACAACTTCCTCTTGAGCGTCAACTTCTTCCTGAAGTAGTTCTGGTAGCGTCACTTTCTCCAGACCACCATACACGATATTAGGGAAAGGTGTTTGGATTTTGAGACAGTCCTCAAGGTATAAGATGGCGTCATCATAGTTTCCCTGGCTGTAGAGAAAGTTTGCATATTTCACGCACACACAGTGGTTCATCTCCATGGTGAGAGCATCCTGGAAGTACTGCTCGGCCCGCAGAATCATCTGCAATTCCTGGTCGATGTCTTCACAGATGCAAGCCTTCACATAGCACATAGTCGCAAGGTTGCCCAGTGTTTCACACATTTCTGGTTCTAGCTTGCCGTGGATTTCTTTAAAGATTTCGATGCACTCGTTGTATGACTCGATAGCCTTGTCCACATCGCCCGCCATCGAATGCATCTGGCCAAGTTGTTTCAACGTGCTGACCAAGTCGCCCTTGATGTCCTCCTGCAAGATGTCTTGGATGTCCCTCGCCTGCTCGAGATAGTGCACCGCATTCTGATACTGCCTCATGCTGATGTGAGCGTCTGCTGACCGGCTAAGTAACTGGTTGTGCAAAGCCATGTCTTCGGAGCATTGATTTGGGTCAAAGTCATCCTTCTCACTGTCCTTCTCATCAGCCAACCCAAGGGCTTCGTTGTAAAATTCCAGTGACGTCTTATAATCGTACTGGGCAAAGTAACAGTCACCAAGGATTTGCAGGATTCTCATATGCTGCCTCTTGTCAGCAGTGTCCGTCGACATCATCAGCGATCGTCCTAACGACAGATACTTGATCGCCTTGTGTTGTAAGTTTAGCACGTTGTAAGAGTTTCCGAGGACGTATAGGGTTTGGCAGACCAGCCAAAATTTGTGTTTCGGTAGGGAGGACAGGTTATTCTGGTAGAGGTTTGAAAAAATCTCAAATGCCTGGAAGCAAACGGAGACACATTTGTGGTAGTACTTTAGTTTGTAGTAGGTGATTCCTAGGAGTGACAGGATGAGGCCGACGAAGAAGTTTTGCGTGGCCAGGCCGTAGACATATCGAAGCATTCTGTAAGCAAGTTCAAACACTGAGACGGTACGTGGATACACATGCAACATGAAACTGGAAACTCCCAACATAAGAAGCACATGTGCATTGTCTAAAAACAGTGCCCTCCCAGCGGACTGCCCTTGGGAATTGAAGAGCGTCCAAGATTTCTCGAAGCAGATGAGGGCCTCGTTGAATTCCTTCATCATGAAATGGCAATCTCCAAGCTTCAAGTAGGCTTTGGCCAGGACGTCAGTCTCCTTTTCATCTCGTTGAGAGACCTCTTCCAATACACTGATTGCCTCTTCAAAATAGGAAACAGCTTCTTTGATGTTCTTGTCGTCGATTTTTTCCTTCTCTCTCTCTTCTTCATCTTTGTTAACATCCCTCTCGGTCTGGGAGTTCTGACTTGAGGATGTTTCGTTGTCTGGATCGGAAAATTCTTTCTCAAAAGACTCGGCAATGACAGAGATGACGATGTCAAAGAAGGACTCGTCGTTCCACATTTCGACAATGTAGCCATTGCCAAGTTCAAACATGACAACCGAGACATCATTGTCAACGTCACTGTCTCCGAGGTCCCGGCACAATTGCAGACCTTTCTTCAGCATCTTCAAACCGACCTCCCCTTTACTGAGTTTACACTTAAGCATTCCGAGGTTCTTCATTATGCTAGCTCGCAGCCGCATCACTGACTGGCTGGAATCCTGAATCTCAAAGAGAATGATGTAAATCTGCTCATATAAAGCTTCAGCTTTTGAGTAGTCTTCTTCCTTGGCTAGCCTCTCGGCAAGCTTGACTAGCGATCGGACAATGGTGAGGCTTATGCTATGCTCATGCAGTGGAGAGATCAATTCAGGTTCCATTGCCCTTGACTCAGATTCATCGGTCAGCTCTGTGTCAATGATGAATGTTGAATCATCTTTCTCAGTTTCAGCTCTTGGTGACATTTGGATCACACAGTCGAACTTGTAGTTTTTACGTTCTTCAAGAAAAAAATCCCACCCTTCGACATCTACATCGCTGGAGGCAAGTTCGTATGAGAGAGAGTACTGACGCACAGGGGAGTTGACATTGGATAATTCTTTTATGTTTCCAATGTCACGTACCTCCTCGACGTCAAGGTAAAAGACATCCTCAAACTGTTTCTCATTGTTATTGTTCTCGCTTCCCGGACTGTCGTCAGGCGTCTCAAAGTTACTCATTTCTTCCTCCACCTTCTCCGAGAGTCTCTCCAGGATCTCTTTAAAATTCTTGTTTCGCAGTCTGTCTCGGCAGTAACGCCAAAACTTGGCCAGCCAACGTAAGCGCTCAGCAAAGTTGTCCTTGTTGGAAGCTGTATCGGAGGACATGAAGCAGGGCATTCCAGGAAACGGATTTTGCCGTGGTACACTTGGCGTCAGGGGAAAATTCTTGCTTTGAATTGATGGTGTTGATGCAAATAGAGGCCGTAGACTCTCCATCATTTTCTCTTCGTTTTTCAGCCAGTTGTAGAGGATCCGACTTTGGTTGTCCTCCACTGGCTTCAGTTTGGTCGTGATCGTCAGTAGGTTTTGTTGAAACCAGGGTACGTCTGTGTGCTCTGACTCTTCCTGAAGGGCCTTTTCGCAGATTTCGCTGGCATTCTGAAGCAAGGCGATGGCATGCGTACACAGCCATTGTTTTTCCATGGGGTTGTCGCGGCATCGTCGGCTGCGTCGAACACAGATTTCTGCCAGGTTCATAAGCACACGTACCAGAGACTGGCGCTGGTCGACAGGGCTGCACAAGGCTTGCCTGTGCAGCCGCAGGAACATGCGTTCCGACTCATCCAGCTGGTATTCGTTGAGCAGCCGCGTGGCATTGTCAAATGTATCCGGAATCTGAGGCTTTTTCTGGATCTCATTCTGCTGGGCCTCCTCGAATACAGTTTTCTGTGGAAAAAAAATAAAGAAATAATGAATACTTGCCATCACAGTCAAAATTTGAAGTCATGTAAAAAAAATTCCATCGAAAAATGAATATGGTCAAAATAAAATCTACTTATGACATCACTGGTGTTTTCCACTGGGAAACAACTAAAATAGCATAAAGAAACATCTACATTCTGGAGAATCTAGATAATATTATCAAACCCATCAAAATATATCCAAAAAGAGCTTTTTCTGAAGGTGTTTTGTGGAGTACTGATGCCAGTTTTCAAGTGTGAAGACAAAAAGGTATGACCAGGAGTGGTGGAACACATGCATACACACAAATAGGTCCAAATACATAGGGGGGATTTTTTTCACCACTCAGAGTCCTTGAAACATCTAATTTAGGTTTCTGCCTGGTAATAGGCTGAAATAATGTCCCATGAGGTTCATTTTTAACTTAGTATTACACCTGCCATGAACCCAATTGTGGACATATTTATGTTTATGCAGTTTTTGTCCTGAAATAGAGTTGAAATGTTTTTGAATTGATAATTTTTTTACTAAACTGTATGGAAAAATGTGTCCATTTGTCAATGTACGTTGTTTGTTTTAATAGTTATACAATTTTCTATTCTTTCAGTGTCTGGGTTCAGATTAGCAGTAGGTGTAATACAGTTGGAAGAGGTACATGTATTCAATCTTGTTTGTCCAAACAATAGCTCAAAAATTCTAAATGAATTTCAATGACATTTTGGAAGAAAGAATTTGATCAATATTTCTTCATATATTAAGGAAAATCGAAACACATCATCATATGTATCTATGCATCGTATATATCTCCACAGCATCATATGTATCTATGAACTGATTCCCAATCAATATTCAGTAAGTGTATGACAAAGGCAGAAGTATGCCTTCTGAGTGCTTTTTAGTTTATCTATGTACTATTTGAAATAAAATAGATTAAGTCACAGTCTAAAATTTCAATCAACAACCTGTCCATGTAATACTTAGAGATGTGAAAACTTGAAAAGATGACCATTACTTACGTTCGCATTGTGTGCATCTTCAGCTGATTTGGTCGACTTAGTCTGTTCGTTGGTGGCCTGCCTCATCTGGGTGAGCTGCTGGACCAAGTGATTGGTCAGCAGGTCTTGCAGCTTCTCCCTCGTAATTTGACCGCTGCCCCCCAGGTCAGCCTGATGCTGCCGAATGAAGTCCACCAGAGAGGGACTTTTATATACATTGTTGTTGTTGTTGTTATTGCTGGCAGGGTTATATATTAAAGGATCTGAAACAAAAAAAAACAAAAACAGGTCAGGATAGGAATAGAAAATGTCATGTGACCAACATCTTTTGGCATCATATAGTGTTAGGGGGATCAATTAAAAAATTGGGAAAAGGGATGATCAATAAATAAGTTACTTATCTCACCTCTTGCTGAATTGGGATCACTGAAAAAGTCACAACTGTGAATGCTGTCAGACACAAACCAAGAGACCTATTCAGCATAAGTTTATACTGTAAATTGTAAATTTTAGTAGCTTTAAAATTAAGTACATCAAGAATTTGTAAAAACTCAAGTGGGCACTGGTTAGGTATCTTTGGATTTGATTTATGAAGTCTATCCAGAAAGTATCTAGCTTTTTTCAATAACCCCCAAGAACAGATTGTATCCATTTGATGTAACTAGGAAACTAATTAGAGGCATCTTATTATGCATGTATGTAATGGATACATGATGAATTATTGTTTGAGCATAAATATGTGTTTATTCTTATATGTACAGCATATTAACTGCAGTGTACAGTTTGCAGTTATTTCGGACACTATCCATAAAATCCATATCAATTTAAATGGCAATGGGCAGGCACATTGCAAGAATGTCAGACAACTCAGAAATCAAATGCAAAATTGTGGCCAGCAAAAAACAATAAGATGGCGAGATGATTTATAAAGTTATGAAAACACTGATACCCTGACGCCAATGATTGAGAGGTCTGGTAAATCTTCTCCAACATGAGTTGTTGGTAACAAACCTGATCTACCAAGCAAGAAAGCTGAATCATGAACTTAGTGGAATTAGGTAACAATGCTCTACCATTGAGCCATAACCTAGAAACCTGATGAATGTTTTTAAAAATATCTGTTTCTGTGGCACTAGTGGCATAGCAAGGATTTTTAGCGCCTGTGGGCAGTTGTACTATATACAAGTGGAAGGCATAATTATTAGTTAACAGACTTCACAGGCCAGGAAATTTTGCATCCTTTACCATCAGCTACCCCCACTCTCTCTCCTTTTGCTATGCCTCCATTCTGTAGATTTATGGGAGTTAGAGTATGATTACAATTATTCTGGAAAGTTTTCCCTTCATAACTGGAGACATTTATGACATTTTCACTGTGTAGGAAATAAATACCACAAGAGGACACCGACAAAAGATAAGGTTTACAGTGAAAACTACAAAAACCCTAAGTGAGCACATATGTCTGCCAATGCCATTATCTCTAATAATTGAAAAATCAGATAACCGATCATGTCTTGACAAAAGTCAGTAATAATCATTCAGCGGCATCCATTGATCTTTGATTATCTCCCTCAGACTGAATAACTTTGTCATTACTTTTAAATTACACCAACAAAGTCGGAAAATTCCCTTGACCTGCAATGTTATCAAGATAAGAAAAAGAATTCCTAGATTTGCCCCTAAATTTAATCAATTATTATTTTGCCCATGGACCAACCTTCCACTGAAGTTCATAGATCACTTTTGGATATATTGCCTGAATAAGCAAAGTGACAAACATAGCCTCTGTCCAACTTTATTGATAGAGGTCATCAAGTTTGACCCACTTAATCCAACAGTGAACTTTCAGTGTGAATGATATTCTGTAAGAAGAGCCATTGTTTTTCCTTATGTATGATCCCTTCATCCTAAAAATACTTTGGGAGGCCTCTCCTATATCTTGTTACAAAAGGTGGTACAGGTTGGATAATGTAGGCAGTATTAATTATATAAGCTTTATTAAGAAAAAAAGCATCTTTGTCCGACATGATAACTTGTAATGGTTGTCATTTTCTAATTGAAAGTAGGGGCAGGTTATTTGTATTGATATTACAAGAAAAGCTACTTCTTAGTCAAGATAGTCAATCCACTAACAGGCATATTCCCATCCTATGTGAAAAACTCAACTCACATTGAGGAGAAGATGAAAGATGCACCCATCATTTCTAACCAGATGGTGAGTTTTGATATGGTGAGCCTGTTTAACAAGGTTCCCTCTGATGAAGCCCAATTAGTGGTCCAGGAGAAGTTTAAATCTAACCATTCCATAGAAAATCCTGATAGAAATGTAACCTTCTGTGTGAAAACTATGTACTTCACAATCGAATCCAACATATCACCAGGAAGAAGGCATGGCTATGGGGTCGCCATTATCTTCAGTGCTGGCCAACACATGTGGATGAAACTTTCATCTTTTAACCTCACTAGGAAGACACACAAGTACTACAGGACCATGTGAACTCAATAAGACCTTTGATCTAATTGACAATGGAAAATGAAACAGACAATACATTAAACTTCCTGGATGTCTGAATCACCCATAAGGAGTAGGGTTTCAGGACTTCTGTAAACCCACTTTTTGACAGAACCTGAAGTTCAACTCCCACTATCCACGTAGTGTGAAAAAGGGAATTGCCTGTGGCCAACAACACTGGGCCAAAGAAATATGCCACAACCAGAGCACATACCAACAAGTATTAGTGAACATTCAAAACAACCTCCGCAGTAACCATTACCCAGCAAAATTACATTAGCTCCTACAGGCAAAGGCAAAAGGGTATATGATAAAGACAAAAAACCATCAAGGTATGTTTACCCTACATCAAAGTGGTATCTGGAAAGATCCCCAAAGTCTGAGGTCCTTAAAATATTAGGGCAGTTTTCAGGAGCACTTTTACCCTTGATCATGAGCAAACACTCATCAGATGTGAACCTGACCAAGAATTGCATATAATGTATTTCATGCTATAGCTGCTGCTAGTACAAAGGGGAGACTGGAGACCCTTTGAAATTTAGACTAGACGAACACTGGAAAGCTTTCACCTGTGGAGAGACAACTAAGTCAAGCTTGGCAGATAACATTTAGAGGGAAAACAGGAGTCAACAATCGCTATGAGATGAAACAAAAAACTTGAGAATAGCACTGGAGAGTGAGATGCCAAAAGAAGTTAACCTTCTTGGCAGACTGAGTGCAGAACTGAACACAATATAGAGCCCCTGATCCTGAGGGTATGCTCAATGCATTCAAAGCCCACGCACCCATCAATGAATACATCACAAAAATTTAGTACAGGCACATATGTTAGTATGCATAATGACATTCCTTCATCAAAGAAATTCATAAAGAGATTCTTCTCACTTTGAGTGTCTGTCTTTGAGGATGTGTGTGTGTGTGTGTGTCTCCAGGCACATTTTGAGATCTTCAGATGAAAAATCTATTTTCTTAGTCAATTACTTCTGGTACAAATGTGGGCTACAGTGATTCAGTTATGCGAGGTACATATATATATAAGATGATCATGTAAAAAAAATCTTTGAAAGTTTAGAAACTCTATTTTCAAAGACATTTTACTATTCTAATAAAATCACCCCAAATTAGGCTGTATCAAACTAAGGTTTCTTTCAAGCTGGTAAATAGACAAAATTATTTCAGGGTGCAGTATTCCATTTTTTCCCCTCAAAACAAGTGAGTCATCCAAACCTTGTTATGGTGACATTGCTTTTCTCAGAAGTAATTTTCAACAGTTCAAAGAAGGAGAAAACAATTTTCTACATTTTTTTAAAACCACTTCCTCTACAAACTGGTAATAAGGAGTGGTGCTTCAAACTAAACCATTAACTGCTCCGAGTCATTTATGTGTACATGCAAACTTGCACATTTTTTTCCTTCGTTTTTAACTATCAAAATATAGTTCATACTCCTGTGTTGGAATAATGGGCTTGGCTGAATGTGATTCTTTGTTTATAAATTCAAAAAGATGTCCATGTAAGGTTTTTGTTTGTTTAAATTCAGACTTGTATTCATAAAAGTAAGAATGTAATGAAAAAAAAAAAAAAAGAAAAAGCAAGTGTATATACTGCAAATACATATGATACATATTTTAAACACTTGTGTATGGATATTCCTGAAAAAGACCTTGAGAAATGTGTCTTTAATTGCTGGCAAATATATTGTGTGTACATATATATATATATATATATATATATATATATATATATATATATGGTTGAATCAGCAAGTCCACAATCTGTTGCATAGTTATTTGCAGAATTTTAATCTGAAATTTCCACTGAATAACGTTTGATCTATCACCATAAAATTAAGTGCAGAAGAAGATTAAGCTGAAAAATGAATACCTGTTGTGTAAAATAAATGGGTGGCTACACATATTCGTTGTGTGGATGTGAGATGATCCCAGAGAATATATATATATATATATATATATATATATATATATATATATAGGACTTAGAATATCATAGCAGCAAGACGTCCCTAGTGGAGTAAAAGACACTGCAGAAGTAAAATGAACTTTACTTCATACTGTGATAGGCTTAATCAGGTGTACCAAGAAAACTAGATATCCTTTGTTGTTTCATGGAAGACATTTACCAGATTCAGAGGAGTGGCATACAGTCTACCAACAGGATCAATAAACCTTTGGGCTATACATACAATTCTTTCTTTTTTGGTAGTTGGTAGGGCAAATATGTATGATAAAAATCACAAAACTACTGCTGCAAAAACAGCAGCAGTACATCCAACCAAGTCTTTTCTTTATCAGTTGATGACTCTTGGGACAGGCATGGTTTCATATATATATATATATATATATATATATATATATATATATATAAATGTATATATAATGTACACACGCACATCGCATATATATGCATATATATACTAGTGTGAATGAAAACAGACTTTCAAAAAATGCCAGCTAGCCTTGTATTGTCAGTAGAGCCCTAATTATGTTTTTGAGAATTAAAATTGAAAAAACACGCAGCAAAAGTACTGTCATCTAAACATATAATTAGCATACATGCAAATTAGTTTATTCATTAGATTATCTGCAGTATTCACGTTCCGGTTATTACCTAATGTCTATAGTGGACCTGCCATAATTTGATACATTCATGTCTATGGGATGACAGAGGGGGTAATGGACCGAATCCACTTGTAACCTTATTATGACATAAACAATGAAGATTATGTTATAGAAAGTCTTTAGACTTCATTTCTGATCAGACATTAAAACATCTTGAGTCAAGTAGAGGCTTAAAAGGTTATAAATTACCTCATAAAATAGCTTTATGCTCCTTAGAGCTGATACATGCATAAAAAATGACAGTTATTTTTTACAGGTATATTCTAGTTATAGTACTGATAGCTTATAAACAAGGTTGTCTGTGGCAGTGCCTGTATAATACAAAACACCAAATCAATAACATTTTGTAAGCATGAAATCTTTTTTTCAAGAATTATGACACCAATTTCTCTATCTAACCATCTTAGTTTGTACCATTCTTAGAATCAAACATGTTAAAAAACACCATATATTGATGAAACCATCCCATTGGAAGTAATGCAATCATAGGTCAGCATCACAAAGATTTAGAAAGGTTCTTTGCATCTTTAGCAGGTTTTCAAGTAGCCAATGAGGTCTATGGTTTCAGGAAAATGTCTTGCAGGGGAAGTTCCTGCTGCTTTTCTTCTACTCTTGCTCTGTGGTTTTGCTTCAGCAAGGGAGGTTGCCTGGTAGACATTGTGCTGCCATGTTTCCCTGTCATCTGTCTCTCTTATCCACTGACAATGAGAGTCCTTTTAAGGAGTCCTTGTATCTCTTCTGTGGGGCCCCACTTCTCAGACACCATCAACTAGTTCTCCAGAGAAGAGGGTCTTTAGCAGCCAATAGTGCTCCACGTAGCCTGCTCACTGCAGGTGGGTCTTTTGCAGGATGGCCTCAATGCTTATTGTAAATCTATTGTTATATACCTAGTTTTAGACAATCTGGGATAGGAAAAACTGCACATGAGCCTCCAACATGTTGGTTTCATTTTTTTTTATTACTTAAGTACACTTACAAAGATAGAAACAACAATGATTTACATTTGGGAACAAGAGGCTGCTCACAACCATAAAACCCATATACTTAGTGGAATACCTCATGATTATTCATAATTATTAGAAGTATAGACGATAAACAGATATGTATGGACTTATGTTATCATTACAGCACATACGGTTCAGGCTGACCTGAGCATCTTGGGCTTAGTGATGTAATCACTTTAGTGCACATTGAGAATGGTACAGAGGCAATGCTGATGGAAGTGTTTGAGTAGGCATAGGTGACATTAGTATATGAACCAAGATCCGAATGCAATAGCAATGAAAATATTGATTGCTCTACATATGCATATACTGTATTTATACAAAGTTTGTCTAGTCTTCATAAATTAGTCATTTCTATCTAGTATTATAATTTTTTCTTATGAAGAGACCAAGATATGAACAGACTCACATAGATAGGTGGATATGAACAGACTCGCATAGATAGGTGGATATGAACAGACTCACATCGATAGATAGATTCCAATAATAGCCTGCAACCTATTATAAACCAAATTGCAGTTTAGAGTCAATTTATTTTTTCATTTGGACTCTAAGTCTTCGCAGAACACCTGCTCGGCCATGAAAGAATAAGCAGATGGTATAATCAATCAATTGATGGAATAAAAGGAAGAAATACCCATTATGTCATTCTCTGTGATTAGAATTGTACAACAAACCTGTTTACCAAAATAATAGTGCAAATGATTTTAGGAGTATTTGATAATAATTTTATATCACATATAAAATAGTGCACATACAAATAATGCGGCTGATAGAAAAAACCCAAGTCCTTTTCAAAGAAAATGGATCAAACTAAAATAAAATTAACTACAGTGTCACAATTTATATGGCAGTTATGTATGTGTATTTTTATTCATAAAACTGCACAATTAAAAAAAAAAGACAGTTCTGGTTCATGACTTGATAGAAATAGCTACATGACCAATGTCTTTTGGCAGCATGCTGTGTTGGGAGTGATCAATACAAATTTGAAAAAAAAAAGGTGTAACTAATAATTAAGTTACTTCTCATGCCTTTCATTGGGTAGTGATCACTAAAAAAGTCTGAATTTTTAATAAACAAAGGTGAATGCCGTCGGGCACTAGTCAAGGACCAACTTAGCATAAATTTACTTTATAAATTGAATCCCCCCCACTGAAAACCTATGCACGGGGAGTTTCAGACATAAAGAGTAAATGTTTAAATGTTCACCTCTCTAGCTTCATTTGTACTATCTGTATGCATGATACATATATAGCCAGGCAGCCAGCCTGATCGGTCTAAAAACTGAAGAAACCTAGGTAGACAGTTTTGGTTGATGGTTTCTAATGAACATTGTCCTCCATCAATTTAAATACTGTGTGTGTGTGTGTGTGTGTGTGTGTGTATTTGTTTGCTCATAAAATTGCACAATTAAAAAGACAGGATTAAAAAAAAACTTGTTTTTCTTCTTTGAGAACAGGAAGAAAATGGAAAATACAAAACAATTCTCTGAACTATACATAAATTTATTTGAACTATTGTCCTTATCTTTATTGTTTATATGTTCACAGCATTCTTTAGTGGCCAGTTACTATAGAAAATGATTTTGAAACCTAAAGTTGCATTCCTACATTGTTTTCAATAGGAAAATCTATCTGAAGAAGGCTGTAGGGTACAACAGCCAAAATGCTGTGAACATATAAACAACACATGTGGATAACAGTCTGAATAAATTTATATAGATTAATGATTCTTCATCTAAAAAATTAAGACAGAAATTCTCAGAATCTCAACAACCAATGGATTTCAGAAATAAATTTGATAATAAAAAAAAGGGTTTGGTTAGTGACTCAACAGAAACCATCATGTGACCAATATCTTCAAGCAGCACGCCGTATTGGGGGTGATCAATTAAATGTTCAAAAAAAAGGGGGTGGTCAATGAATAAGATACTTCTCACCTTTTGTTAGACACTAAAAAGTCTGAATTCTCAAAAAACAAGCATGAACACAGCCCGACACAAACTAGCGACCAGTTTAGCATAATCTTACATTGGAAATCCCTCACTAGAAACTTATTCAAGGGAGGAATTTTGAAAAAAAAAAACGAAACAAAGCAAAGACATTTTTTTTTGTAGATATAATGAGAAAATGATGAAACTTTCAGCACTGTAGCTCCTTTGATACACTCTGTACAATGATACATACATAGCCAGACCAGCTTAAAAACTGAGGAGACCTATGGTAACAGTTTTGGTTGATGGTTTCTAATTGACGCAGTATGAAAATGTATTATGTTATATGACCACTATACAGTAAATGGGTCAGTTGACGTTGTGGCCAGCTTGGTGGGTTACACAGTTTCATACCACCCCTTGCAAGTAGTTGGGGTTCAAGCCCAGGTAAAAGGCAGGATTTTGAATCAAGAGAAAGCAGACTGTCCCCCACTTGACAAAAATTGGTGCAACACAATCTTCTTATTCTCATTTTCACAGTTTGGCATATTGTCACACTAAGCTAAAAAAAAAAAAAAAATGACATCCAGTTGTTGTATAAGAAGAGATTGTAGTGCTATCCGACTCCAATTTAGATGAATGTATTTGAAAATGAAAGCTCTGGGAAGGTAAGGTCATGGCACATGCGTAGGTAACGCAGAGCATAAAAAGGTCAGGACTAGTGAGTAAGAGAAATGCGTTATTTCTTGACTTTACCATCCTATATCGCTTTGCAGTAGGAGTAGCTGTTTGGATTTAGCTGTGTATGGGAATTGTTGTTTGTAAAATTAAGAACATAAATGAACAATACTAAAGATGAATTCAATTATATAATTCATATGAGTTAATGAAATAAGAAATCTTGAAAGATATCATGGCTCTTGTTATAGACCTATTACTGTTTTGAAACAGTCTTGTTGAGGATCCATAATGAGTTGGAAGCATAGAGCAACATGTAAGCCAACATTAGCCATTTAACAACTGATTCCCAATAGAAACTTAAATCCAATTTTCCAATTAAGCTGAGCATGTTTTTGGCCATTTTTGGTAATGTTGATTTTTGGGGGGCCATATTTTTTCATTTTTCAAAAAATACAAAATAAATACAAATACAAAAATGTGGACCTTGGAAAACTTCCAAATCTCATAAGAAATCCTGTTTTTTTCAAGTTAGATGATCACTGCCTAAAAGGGGCAAGAGAAATAACACATTCATTGATTACCACTTTTTCAAATATTTAATTGGTCATCCCCAATATGGCATGCCGCCAATTACCTTGACCACATGATAGTTTCTGGGAGTAACTAACCAGATCTGCTCATTAACCTATCTAAGTGCCACAGTCAGTTCATATCTACAACATCTATCCTAATTACTTTAGATGTTCATGGTTAAGGACATAAAAAAAAGAATGCATTATGGGTGTATTTAAAGTAGCAGATGTGAATCTGTGATCAATAAACTGTGAGTGTGATACTGCATTGCAAAACAGAAACATGAAAGGGATACAGGAATTCTATGAAGAAGAACCATGTCTCTTGCAGAATAAAACATTGCAAATGAGAAGCAGAGGTTGCTGACAGGCAGACATTGCAAGGTCTCCAAAGCAACTGCTCTTATTGAATCCAGCTGCAGAATCAGAACAGAGCAGAAGAATCACAAATCCTTCTCTTGCATCCGCTGCAGAAAGATTTGTCAATCCTGCATGCGCCTTGCTGGCCACTGTTGGATTTGCAGTAGTTGTGGAATCCCCTCCAAATTCCTTGTTTGTTGGGGCTAGCTATGATGATATATAAGAGAGGGAGAGAGGCAATATGGTAACCAGGTCTTTTTGTTTATTTTAAAAGTAAGCCTTTATCCCCATGACATGTTTCACTTTAAATATAAAAGCATTTTCAAACTGAAAAAAAAATGAAAATATCAAAAGGGTGGAATTGGATATAGAGAGGTGTGCGGAGATGATGGATGCAGGGTTCAATTCATCCCTTTTTATATTTTCAAAATATACATTATATCTTGCTAAGTGTGCTGAGATTGCATCGCTCACTCTACAGCAAGTAATCCAAGTTGCACTATGATATAGCAGTGAGCAAATGATGTTTAAAGGTAACAGTGATAAAAATAAGCAGTGATAGGAGTGCTGTATCTCAGAAGCACGCCTTATGTATTCCATTTTTTTTTTGTGTTGAGAGGTTATGTGAAAATACATTGAAATTTCATTGAATGAAACTAATTTTCTTTATAATAATCGTTTTCGTAGTATCATGATATAATCAAGCCGTAATTTATTTTCAAATCAAATAATAAACACTCAGAAACAAAGATTATGACAGATTGATATTAATTATACAGCAATAATTTTGTGCCATTCATAAAAATAATAATTGGAGAAAATTATGCAATAAAAATCTTTGGTGTCCAATGAATAGACCTGGAGAATTTTATCTTATGTAGAGGCTTATCCTCCACCTACAACATTATAGCATCCAAGATAATGTTTTGAAATGGATAGAAAATTTCCTCAGCAATAGAAAACAATTAGATTGGAGATTACTCATCACAACTTCATAAGGAATCATTGTAACAGCAGGAGTACTGCAAAGATCAGTTTTGGGACTGGTCCTTTTAATGATCTGCATCAGTCACCTCCCAAGTATGACACAAAACTTTGCATCTTTGTTTGCGGGTGATACAAAACTGTTCTACTGACTCCAGGAAATTGATGCAGCATTCGACAACCTACATAGCTCAGATTCAATCAGAAATAACATTAACACACTTGCACAATGGTAAGAGAGGATGCAAATGAGCTTCAACATAGATAAATGTCACTCTCCACATTTAGAGTCAAACAAAGAAAAAACATCAATATACCATTTCCAAACAAACTAATATAATATCTGGAAACAATAACAAATACATCTACACATTCAACAACCTAACACGAGTAATTGAAGAAAAGGATCAAAGGGTGATAGTAAATGAACAGCAGAATTTCAAGACTTCATAATGAAGAAGAAAATCAATAAAACAAATCAGATGCTTGGTATAATTCAAAGCACAATTGAACACATAGACAGCACTGTAATAAGAATGCTTTATAAAACCTTGGTTAGACCACATGTAGAATATGCACGCAATATCTGGTCTACTCACACCCAAAACATACCAAGAAATGCTAGTGAGGCTACGGAGAAGAGCTACCAAACTGGTATCACAACTAAAAGACCAGCCATATGAGAACCAACTGGAAATACTACAGCTTATCATTCTACTGAAGGTTGAGAGGTGACACATTAACAAAATAACACACAGCATGGTAGAAATGGACTCTGTAGAGTAAACCCATGCTAGTAAGAACAACAAACAGGTCACAGTAACAAATACTAAATACATCATCATCCTGGTATTAGAGACAGATTTATGACATCAAGATCCTTTTCATACAGAAACTTCTTATAGCCACCCCCAATAAACTCTACTGATATGAACATCTTAAAAAACAAAACAAAAAAAAAACACCTATCAGAAGGAACTAGCTTATCACATAAACATAAACATTTCTAAAAATACCCACAGCTTAAATGCCAACTGTATGTTTGATGTATCTTCAGTGGATAATATTTGTGACAACTTTATGGTAACTTCGAAAAGTAGTTTACATTATGCAATAAGAATAAATATTGGTATGGATTATGGTCAATCTGAAATGAATGACTACATTGAAATTTTTGTATCACATTACTGAAATTTTGTTCTGAAGTTCCGTCCATTTTCTGGATCTCTTCTAAAAGCAAATGAAGAGAGAATACAAGGAGACACTTTTCTAAAGCGAAATTGAAATGTGTGCCATTTTTTGGAACAGTTGTGTGCTTCTGGTCTGTATCAGGCGTTAATAAGAATGAATGTGGAAATGTTGAATATATATATACATGTATATATATATATATATACATACATATACATATGTATTGTACATCAATAAGTTCAAGCGATATGGTATTTATCAATTCATGTGAATGCATGTACCATGTGTGCGTTCAAGTAACACATCATTTTTTTTAGTGTATATAAAGTCAATTCAGAGAGAGTATCATAAATGTGAATTAAATAAATTAAATCATCTGGATGGATAAACTAACGATACCAACTTGGCACAAAATATTTTTTCTGTCTCCACTTTAAAATTCATGTATAGGACAAAATTCAGCTCTATGCAATTTATAGAGTATTAGAAATTCAGTTAATTTATCTATGCACGGCAATTCAATTCTGATCAGTTGCAATTTGTTATGTATGAATTGGAAAGGTTATAGTTTCTGATTTTTTTTTATAGATATTTGGGGGCCTGGGGAAGAGTTGGCCCCTTGAAGAGCACCTTCCAACGCATAATGAAATTTGTCAGTAGAGATGCAATAGTGGGTGAACAACTATTTCAAAAGCTTTTGCCTCCAGCCCCTATATTGGGGACACCGGGAGCATTTCAAACTGGTCCCCCTCCTCACTTCAACTACGTCTCAGGAGTAGTAGTAGCACACCATGTCCTAACAGTAACCACCATACGCCTCTGATATGGCAGTCTCTTGGCAGATGTACCCATGCCATTCTTAGCTATTTGAACCATCGGCGATACTTGCCACGGAAACAGTGAAGCATAGATAAGCATGAAAATCTCTTTTCAATTCTTCGGATTATTTACATACACACACACGCACATATATATGTGCGTGGGTTAATACATACTTGTTGGAAACACATAGTGCTCCATACTTTAGAAAAGGACCATTAAAAGTAAATCAATCAATTACAATTGGCCGATATGCTTCATGCGTTGAGCATTTGTAAAAGCAATCTTTTTTACTTGAAAAAACGCTCAACGCATATCAGCCGATCGTGTAGTTATTAAAATTAATTATTATATATAATTCCCATGCCGAAATTTATTTTTTCGTTAAATGTTTAGTTCTTATTTGCTTTAAACATGTATGTTAATGAATATATATTGATAATTTCAATGCCGAAAGAATGTCTAGTGAAGATTTTCTTGAAGGCATAAGAAATGTATGCGTATCCGTTGAAAAGATCGCCAATTCGCAGTGATTTAAATATAGCTGGAAAGAGCATGGGCACTAACTACCTCTGTCGAAAGATTGCCATTATCATACACATTGCGTTTTATATATGCAGATGAAATAAATGAATAAAATCACAGCTCTGATTTTATTAACAGATTAAATCAGCATAAAATCTGAATGAACATCGGTACATACAAAAAAGAATATAAAGAAAAATAAATTCAGAACAAAACAACACTAACAATAAACGAAATCGACCATGAATGGCATAAAATTGTCACTTTGTCATAGAGGGTTATATTGACAGGGAGATATCGATACAATACCGGTGATACTACTTGATGATCATTCAATAATCCTTTTAAATCTCTTCAATAATTTAATACTAAATGGATTAAAAATGAATGTTGTTAAATTTTGATAAACTACAACAGTGCACGTTCCAGAGGTGCATGTTTGGAAGAGGTCAGCCTACCATAATCGTCAAGTAAAATAATTCGTACAAAACTGCAACTTCGAAGTATTTGAGTGAATTGCCAATTAAAAAAAAAAAAAAAATAGATAATTTTCAAAGTAAGTTTTATTTATTTTCATTTTTATTTCTCGAGAACCCCTGATCCCCAAATGCTTCAAACTCGACACTGCACTACCTTGTGTGCTGACTGACTGATATATCCGACGAATGTCAATTTCATACACTTGCCAGTCGTCGAGTAACCGCAATGTACACACACACACACACACATACACATACAGGCAACAGAGATTTATCCAACAGTAATAAAAGATGGATAAAAAATATTGTTGACTAGTAGTAAAGACGCATAGAAAATAATTGAAACTTGATGAAGCATAAATATTTTCTCCGCATAGACACGCTAGAAGGTGAAATAATGAAAAAACACTATTTACACCCAGGAGGAGGGCTGGATTTAATATTAATGGAGCCCAATGCACAACATTTGTTGGGGGCCTTCAGTTTTGTGTTTATTTTTAGCAATTTTGAAACAATCAAAACAAAAATGAAATATTCATAAAATTATGATGTTTAATTTAGCGTATAGTCCTTCGTTAAGGATCAATAATCTATCTTTATGCAACATATTACATGAAAAACATAAGATAAGAGATATTCGTAAGACCGATTTTGGGGGGCAGGTGGAAGACCCCCCCCCCCAATTTTGTGTTGCACTGTTTGCACTGCCTTTAGTGCAACCCTGTACACATCAAAATTAAATATAAGATGAAGTAATTTTATCCTCTGAGAAATGAGTTTTATCGTAATAAATGAACAAGGAAGAAGGTGGCTGTTTTAGCGGCATCTTTTGGCCTTCTTTTAAAAACAGTTTTCTGAGAAAAAAAGGTATATTTAAGCTACCATTCATTTCAATAATCAAATAAAAGAAAAGTATGTAATTTTCACTTACGGGAGTTCCATTTGAAGAGAAATATATATGAAAAAAAAAAGTAACGGAGCTGTTGGTTTTATTCCGAAATCCGAATTCGATTTTGTTGGTTTTGAGTGGAAATGCTACAGTTGTATTTTTCTTGACATTTTAACGTTTAAAGCAGTTCTCCTCGCCAATCAGACGATGAAAAAAGGTTTTTCGTAAGTAATTCCTCTCCATGTTTTCATAAATAACATAATTTTTTTTGTTTTAAATAAGTGGAATAATGAAAAGACTATGGGATGTTACCGTGAAATGTATATTTCACTCAAATTAGATATACCCAAACATTAGGGATTCAGTCAAAGTCAGTTACCTCCCTTCGCTTTCAACCTCCTACCATTTCACTGTTATACCTTCTACTCTCCTCCAATGAAAAAGACATCTGTTCTCTCAGGAATTGATATTACTATCTACAAAATTATTTTGCTGGTTTCTATTAGCTTTCAAATGTTATGCTCTCAGTAATATCATCATGGGAAAGTTGGGCAGTTTATAATAAAAGGTAGGAAGAGAGAGGACAGAAAAAGAAATTCATGTATTCGTGAAGAGGGTGGCTGAGAGAGATGACTGAGAAGGAAGTTAGATATTTTAATAAAAGGGTTGGAAGAGAAGGGACAGAAAAAAAAAGTTTGGATGTTTAATTAAGGGGCACAAATGGAGAGGAGAGAAATGAAATTTAGATAGTTTAGTGATGGGATGGGAATAATCGCACATTTTAAACAAATCTATAATTGTATGATATTTTCATAAAAACATGAACGGGCAACAAAGATTGGAAGAGATAAGGGAGTAAAATACAGTGAGATAATGTATAACTTAAATCGTCAAGTTGGTTTTCCCTAGGGTTCAACTAGTTTTCCTAACTGATGGTTCATCTTTTAGGGAACATTTATGTGTATAGCCCAGTGGTGGTAACACACAAAAATATAGACAAATAAATCCTAAGTTCTATTCTGACGACCAAGAGGGGGTGGGGTCTAGCAGAAAAAATTAGAAAAAACTGGCAATCCAAGGAAGATTATGGATCACTGCCACCCATATATGCTGCTTTTTATCTCATAAATTATGCAGTGGTGGTGGTAAAATCACGTTACTTTGATGAAAATACTACCAGCATGGTTTGAAACATGAACTTATGATTAAAAAAAAACAAAAAAAACCAACAAAAACAGGTCAGGTTAATTACTCTATAGGGTAATGAATTAGAAAAATTGGACAAAAGGGGTAATCAATGAAAAAGTTATTTTTCCTGCTTTTTGGGGGCTGTGATCACTAAAAAGTATGCATTTTCAAGAAACAAGCATGAATACTGCTGGGCATAAACTAAGGGACCAATTCGGCATGAACTTTCATTGTATATTGAACCCCCCAGTAAAAAAAAAATATTTGGGGGAGATTTAAAGGAAAAAAAAATTTTCCTTAAACATTTTTGGGGAGTGTGTGTTTAATTTCAAGTATCTACAATGAATGGTTAGGGCTGGATGAAGTTCAGATACATAGATAAATAAATAGATTGATAGATAGGTATATAGTTAAGTTAAAGCATCACGTCTCTCAAGAGACAACCCAATGGAATATGATGGTCAGTGACAAAGTCTCAGTTTCATCATAGCCTACGCATCTACCAGAAGTTAATCTTTGAAAATTATGAAAAATTATCATGAAAAATAGATCTTTTATCTAGAATTATCTAAAAACTACCAGTCAAGCAAGAAAAAAAAAAACGTTTTTAGATGGTGCATTGTGGTGTATTCAGTATTATGGTATTATGGTCACTTGTCTGTGTTCCACAGAGAAAAAACTGCAGATATAGTGACATGAGATTTAGTGACATAGAAATCAAATACAAGTCAAGGAGGCTCATTACTACCACTTCTTTTAAGCAGAGTCATTCTGAACAATGTTTCTTGTACTCGTGAGCATATGGGAATTCTTTGGTTAAGGAGGACAAATGTCTTGATTTGCCCCAAAATTTGTATGGTTTCACCCAAATTACACTGATTTGCCCGACATTTCTAGACTTTTATCTGTATTTAAGAGGGGGTATTTGCCCCTTTCCCACCCTTTGGCTTGTATACCTGAGCTTGTACATAAAAAAGCTGCAATGGTCATGTGGAATGGATAAGATATACAAAGTTCTTTTCTTATGATAAAGAATTAATTATGATATAGAAAATCTATGAGCAGCTAACTGGATCTGGGGAAATTCAACAGGTGTTGACAACAAAAATATAATTCTTATTCCTACAAAGGCTTCAGACTTGTATGGGGTTGGGGTAGTATTAAATGAAAAATAGTTTTGGTGAGGGTTAAGTTCTTTTTGCTCCCATTCAAGCATAAGCACCCTCTTTCATTCTTACACTTTTTCATTTAATTGCTAGGGTGGATGGGGATAGAGAAGAGAAAGGATGGAAGATATATGGAAAATTTAAATTTTATTAAAGTAAGTTACTATTTTTTAGCTTGAATGGACAGCAATTGACTCCTAGTAAGCATCTCTAATTTTGGTGATCTCTGCTTTGACATATATAAGCCTAGGATGCTATTTAACCAGCATAAAGGGGCTCTAAAATTCATACAAAGGCTTTAAAAAGTATTTTTTCTATTAAAAAGTATAAATAAACAACATATTCATCAGAAATTAATGCCATAATGTAATTGAACACATCTTTTCATCAGTTTGTGCACCATGAGCTGAAGAATTCAGACTGAGTGCTATTTGCTACAGAATAGCAAATGACTGAAATATCTGTCATCAAACGGGCTTTTGGTGTAGCAGCTACTCTAAGAAATACTTTTGACTTTTGCTCGCAAACCAACTGTAAAAATGAAAATGAATTAGACAAAAACAGTTCGCTAATCAGTAACTGAAACTTGAAGAAATTAATTTGAGCTTTTCCTCCATCGAACTCAGAGGCAGGGTATCTGAAAGTACATTCATAGGTTCAAAATGGTCACGTCATTGATGTGAATATGTAAATATTTTGTTCCCAAAATATTCTGAAATTTGGTATATTTTATGATATATAGTAGTTATTTTGCTAGTGCAAAAGTAGTTGATCAAAGAATGAGTTATCTCTCTTGTCTATCGATGGACAGTGATCATTAAAAAAACCTGAATTTTCAAAAAACAAGCGTGAATGCTTCCGGCACAAACTAGGGGATCAATTTAGCCTGAACTTACATTGCATTTTGAACTCCACCACTAAAAAGCTAGGGGAGGGGGTTTCTAGGAATAATAAGTGGTAAATGTTTAAATTTTCAGCCCTTTAACTCCCTAAATATAGCCCGTATGCATGCATGTATACATACATAGCCAGTCTGAAAGACTAACTTGAAAAATGGAGAAACCTGTGTTGACAATTCTGGTTCATGGTTTTTAATATCCATGCAATGAAAATTCGTATGGATAGTGTCACACCATCCTTACTCCTCCAAATATGGTACCAATGAATTTGATTAACAAGAATATTTTGGGTTAAAAAAGTTTCATACTTTTATGGTTGAGGGCACTTGATGCATTATATTTTCTCCAATACAGTGCACTAACAAATCAGAAAATGTGACAGGTCTGCATTCTGCACATTTCTTTGTGATTTTGCCAGATAAACAACAAAATCTAAACATGATTAATTAATTAAACAAAACATCTAGATAATTAAACCAGTCAATGAACTTTTTTTGGTTATTTAACTCCAGACATTGGCACGTCAACATGCAATCTCACCTTTGTACTCAAATGTCTACTAAGATTACCTGTAAAGCTCAATGCAACTCTTCTTTGATTCAACTAATTACATACTGACATTTTAAACTTGTGTCAAAAGTTTAGAACTGACATGGGAGTCTTCAGAAAGTATTCCTAAATCCTTGACAGTTGCAACCAATACAATTTTATGCAACTAAAATCAGTGGCTCAGCAAGGATTCTCAGCACCCAGGGACAAAGACAGCACCCTGGTTGCAGTTGGTAATATCCTAAGGTGAGGGTTATGCATGATTATTAATTAACAGGCATTATTGGCCAGAGAGAAATTTGCACCCATACACACCTGTGCCCATGGCAACAACCCCTCTCTCCTCTGTCTTGTTATGCCTCAGTCTAAAATCAATCACCATCATCATTATCAATCAGCTTTTTAAAGTTCATTGTTGTATGTATAACTTCTCCAAGGTCTGCTAGTTCTCTTTGTTCCTGAGCATCACAATGCCAATACAACTTGTCCTAATGATAGGAGTTATAGGAAGAATATTCCAGTACCTGGATAAGAAAATATTTCTACCCCAATATAAATACTTTGTTCGAACCCATCTAGAGTATAAAAATTTAGTCTTGGTAGCATGCAAAACAAAACACATAGAATTAATAGAAGGAGCTCAAAGGAGAGCAATGAGAAGTACATGGAATGGCAAATCTAACTTATGAAGATCACCCCCTTAACCCAAAGCAAATTACTCTTGGATAGAGTAGAGTAAGAGGAGACCAGATAAGTATATAAGATCATGAATGGAAAGTATGACAAGAGAGTTGATAGTTTCATCAAGGAATGGGAGGAGAATACACAGAGAGCAGGAAACAGGGAGAACAACCCAAAAATATTCCAACAAAGAGCCAGGCTGGATATGTGAAAATATAGTTTAAATGTCTCAATAGTCTACCTGATGAAATTGGAGTATGGTCAAAAAATGTGAATTCTTCCAAGAACAAACTTGAGAAATATTGGGTTAAACAGGAGATCCTATACAATTACAAGTCCACAATAAACGTTTGGAAGTCAAGAGAAAATCTAAAATGATTACAGGAGTCTTGAGAAGAGGATTTACTATAAAACCCATCCCAGAAAATATTCCTGAGCTAAGTTGAGCTAACCTCATGCTATTTTATTTTTTGCTGGCTACAATTTTGCATATGACCTCGAAGGATCTACATTGTGAGTTCCAATGTCTAGCAATTGTCTGATATCCTTGCAACATGACCTGTCCATTGCCTTTTTAGTTTGCTAGTGGCTTCTAGGATGTCTCTGACACCTGTTTCCTCTCTAATATTTTATGCTGTTTTATAATCTTTCCATGTGATCTTTAGCATGGTATTCTCCTGTGAATGTTGCATGGTTTTTAGTTTGAGAGCCAATTTCTTGGTCAAGTTGCATGTTTCAGCTTCTTTAGTGATTATCGGGAAGACACATAGGTTATAGACTCTTTTTTCAATACCAATATTATTCTGTGATATATTTGCTCCAGTTTAGGCATCTTGAGTATCTTTATCATTATGTTTTGATTAACACATTTTTGGATCTTCCTCTATGTTTAAAATTCTGAGATGAATTATTGTCATTATTCCATACATTGTTTAGACAAGTGAAGCAGTAAAATAAATTCTTAAAAACTTTAATGATAAAATTGTTCTAACCTATTGTTTTATATCTTTCTATCTATCTATCTATCTATCTGAATCTATTTCTATCTATCTATCTATCTGAATCTATTTCTATCTATCTATCTATCTGAATCTATTTCTATCTATCTATCTATCTGAATCTATTTCTATCTATCTATCAATCTCAGTCTATTTCTATCTATCTATCTATCCCAGTCTCAACATCTATCAATTTATTTCAGTATCTATCTATCTATCTATCTATCAGTCATTCTTCCTTTCTATCAGTCTGCTTCTTTGTTATCCTCACTATCTATCTATCTCAGTCTGTTTCTATCAATCTACATACATCTATCTACCACAGTTTGTTCGTTTGTTTGTTTCTATCTATTTGTTTCTTTCCTCCTATCTATGTCTGTTTCTTTCTCTCTATCTACCTATCTGTCAGTTTCTCTTTCCATCTATCTATCTCATTCTATTTCTTTCTATGTTTTTATCTATTTATCGATCTATCTATCTATGTTTCTATCCATTTATCTAGGTCTCTCTCTCTATCAGTCCATCTATCTACCACAGTTAGTTTCTTTTCTTTCTATTTGTTTTTTTTTTACTTATAAGTCTGTTTCTTTCTTCCTATCTATCTATTTATCTATCTCTCTTCCTCAGTACGTTTCTACCAATTTCAGTCCATATCTATCTCTATCCGTTTTTATCTATCTACCTACCTCCGTTTATTTCTATTGCTGTTTCTTTCTTCTTATCTCTCTTCCTCAGTATGTTTCTATCTATCTATTTCAGTCCATATCTATCTCTATCTATCTATGTGTCTGTCCATTTCTATCTATCTTCCTACCAACCTCTGTTTCTTTCTGTCTTACTATCTTTCCTTCTATCTATTTATCTATCTATCTATCTATCTAAGTCCACTTCTTTCTTTTTTTTCTATCCCAGTCTTTCTTTATATATATCTCTTGGTTTCTTTCTCACTATCTGCCTATTTTCATCTATCTATCTGTCTATTTCTTTATTTCTATCTATCTGTTTATCTCTCTCCCTTCTTCAGTATATTTCTATCCCTATCTAACTATCAATATTTATTTCAGTCTGTTTCTATCTAGCTATCGCTGTCTATCACAGTTTGTTTCTATCTATCTATCTATCTATCCATTTTCATCTATTTATCAATCAATCTATCTTACTAGCTATCAATTTCAGTTCATTTCTATCTATCTCAGCATCTATCAGTTTCTTTCCATCTAGCATTCTAACTGTCCGTTTCTATCTCTCTATCTCAGTCTGTCTGTCTGTATATGTATTTATCTGTTTGTTTCCATCTATCAATCTACCTACTTGTTTCTTTCTTTTTTTTCTATCTCTCTCTCTCTCTCTATCTATCTATCTCAGTCTATCTATGTCAGTTTCTATCTATTTACTATCTATATATCTATCTATCTCAGTCTATCTACGTCAGTTTCTATCTATCTATCTATCTAGCTAGCTAGTTAGCTAGTCCTTTTCTTTCTTTTTATCTATCACAATCTTCCTTTCTATCCATCTCAATCTGTTTCCTTTGTTTCTATCTTTCTTGATAAATAATATTCTGACTAGTTGTTCTGTCTTTTTTTCGTAGCTTTTCATTGCAATTCTCAGATTGTTTTTACATTCTAGAACCGTTGAATAAGCAGCATCTTTTACTTCACCTTATGTCTGCCTGTACAAGCATAACCCCATAAAATATTCTGACCAGTGTGATTTTTAGCAAATCAGTTTTTGAAAATCCCTCCCAAAACAAATGGAGGGGGGTTGATTTACAATATAATTTTTTGCTCAACTCCTCTTTCACTTTAAAAGCATTTCTTATATGATGTGATGTTGTCAATTAATGTTATTGATATGGAAAAATAAGAGGCAGTAAAAAAACAAAATGAAATGAAAATGCTAAGTTTCTCACAATATTTTGAAATTAAAAAAAAAGTTTGAGAATGTATGTGAAAAATATTTTCATTTGTAGTATTTATGTTTGAAATTGAAAATAAGGATGCTATTTTACATAAAAAATACTTTGTGAATTGGTCACCCACTTGAGAGCCAATTCACTTGCTTCCTCTACGAAAGTTACTTTTTCTCAAAAATGAAAAATTTTCTGGGAAAAATGATGATCAAATTTTGCCAAAGTTATTTGCGTACATTGGCTCATATGAATATTGAGCGGAATGCATATGTGTTTAACATTTTTTTAAATGAACAAACTCTGAATTATGACTTTTAAAAATACATTGTCTTATTTTCATCTATCTTTCTATGTATTTTATTGATCTTTTTTTTTTCTTTGGCAGCAATTCATCATGTTTTTTTGGGTGGATATTCAGCTAGTGGATTAGGAATAATGCAATAGCTTCTGACAGGATTTGAATCAACATCTTCCCCAAGTTCAAGAAAAACTTGTCCCCACCAAAATAATGGTAATGTTTCATCTGAGAAATTCTGACAGTACATTGATTAAATTACAATAAATGTTTCCCTTTCCGCAGGTATTCATTTTACTCACAAACTGATATTGTAGCCCCACAAATGGCCCAACCAACCAGTGAGCTATAGATTTTTCTCTCTTTAAGTATCTTTGTTGATGGCCTATCCATCTAAAAATGTTCTGTTCGTTTTTTCAAAAAAGTGTTTTTTGGAGTTTCTATGCTTATTTTGGACCAACAATGCCTAAATCTTTGGCTGGTATTTTTTAAAAATAATTTCAGATAAAAGATCTATTTATGTCAGATAATTTTTTTAGATAATTACGTCTGGTACATGCTGGGGCTATGAATACAAGGTTGGGATATATTTTTCATTTCTTCTCTGATGTCTTTTTATACTAATAAAATTTGTTAATCTATTTATCTTGGTATGTTTTTCAGTTTTATTACTACTTTCCCCCTTCAATAAATAGATAAAGAAGGCTATTGTTGTCCATTAGAATTAAGCTTTAGTATATGGTATATAGTAATGAATTGGGGTAATAGAAGAGGATGCATATGCTTGAATGTGAGCAAAAGCCACAACCTTCACTTTAACTCCTCTTTCAAGAGTCTGAAGCCTGAAAACTAAGTTATTTACAATTAGCAAAGGTAATCAGTAGTATTATATTATTATACTAGTTTTGTTTGCCCTTGCCTGTTTTTATAGTTAATGTAGATACAAGGTGTGTCCAGAAAGGAACCAAATTTTTTCATAAACAAATTTGTTACTCTCCTTACAAGTATACAAGACTTGTCTCCTCCAAAATAGTTTTCTCCACATCACTCCCAGCATTTTCTTCCAATTCTGGATTTCATTCTGGAAGTTGTTTTAGGGGATAATGTGCAGGTCATGTGGCACTTTTTCCTTTATCTATTCTATTGTCTGAAATCGATGACTTTTCAGGGTGGATTTCAGCTTCAGAAACAAAAGAAAGTCCACATGAACCAAATCTGTCTGGTAGGGAAGGGCAAGACTTGTCTTGTAATTCATCCAAAATTTTGTCAATGTCTGTAGATGTGGTACAAAATTTGGGGCAACATGATACATCCCCGTACAGACTTTCTGTTAAAATAATGTGAAGGGTCATCCAGATTGGGCATCATCTTTGGTTGATGTTCTTCCCAATATGAAATGCTAGTACCACTTGTGGCATTGTGTATGGCTTGGTCAATCCTCACCGTAGGTCTCTTGCAATATTAGAAAAGTCCCGTAAAAATTTTTCCCCGGTTTAAAACAGAATTTCACACAAACGCATTGCTCTTCATTATCCTTAACTGTTCAACTTTGGGGAAAAATGTTAAGCGCCCTGTACACACATTCAGTCTGGTATGTGCAGCTCAAAAACTCACAAATGCAACTTGATGGAGTTCTTTTATACAAAAGTTTGAGATTACCGCTAGATAACATTTGGGTAATGAACACTTTATAAAATTTATATACTTTAACTAAAGTTGGATATTACTTTTTATTTGCCTACTTAGCGTGATGGCAAACCTTTTTAGTCCAGTGTTTCGAAATTTTTATTTCTTTCCATAATCTTGTTATTAGAGTGTCATCAACATGTATATATTACAGTTAGATTGTAAAACTGGTAATTTCAGGAAATCCCAAGGGATTTTGTGAAATTCCTGAACATTTCAGCAACTTCATGAAATCCCTAATTTACATCTAGCGTAGTGATTTCAATGGGCTTGTGATACTGATTATTACTACAGTAATTCAGTTCAAACATTATTGAGTGCCTAATATGTTCAACTTTCAAAATTCTATGTCAAATTTAGTGATCTCTTTATAAAATGATATTGCAGAGAGAATCTTTCTCGAATTCTGTGTCATCTAAAAACTTCAAGCATGTCACTGCTGACACGCGTGTCATATGTCCACGATTAGTGGCCTACGACAATGATATATCTGATGCATTGGTAAATATTAATAAAGATATATCTGTACCTTGTATAACAGGATCACCATAGCCCACACATGTACAAAAACTAATTGTCTGAGTAATTATAACAAATTATTTTAAAAAATAGATCTTTATTTAAAAATCATCTAAAAAAAAATTGCCAGTACAAGATTTGGTTATTGTTTCTACAAAATGATCATAGAGACAAAGCACTTTTTCAGAAAAATGAAAAAAAGATTTTTAGGTGAATAGGCCATAGACAAAGGCACTTGGCAGGTTATTTGGTAGGATGACTTGTGGAGCTACAATGATATGACAGTTTACTTTACAGCTTAGGCAAGGGTGGCCATTTTCAAGTTTCCAGGACATTCCAGACAGAAAAAGTGGACTTGGTTAGGCTGACCCTGTTGGATGTGCTGACAACATTACGTACACTGCGGCTCATCAGCAGTGCTGATAATGGCAACTACATTTAATGAAAATACACTTAACGGGTGTATTGGATATCATCAACTAAAATGGTCACTAAAACTATCAAAATAGGTTTTATCAGTTTTCAAGTTGTTCTTGCTGGCTGGATGATTGGTTAGCCGGCTGGCTATCTATGTATCACATGAATGAAGATAAATGGTGGAAATTTTCAACATACAATCCTTATAATGTCCAGAAAAAAACGTTTTGTTTTCTTTTTGGAAAATATCCCTCCTAAATAGGTGATTAGTGGTGGGAGGGTGTTCAATTTGCAATGTAGGTTTATGTTAAATTGAATCTTGGTTTGTGTCACACTTGTTTTTTGAAAGTTCAGACTTTTCTAGCAATAATTTGCCAACAAAAGATGGAAGCAGCATCTTATTTACTGACCACTCTTTTTTTTTAATTTTCTAATTGATCACCCTCACCAAGGCATGTTAACAAAATTCCTGTCAGTAAAGCTTTCAATTCCCACTTTTTTAAGCAACATATTTCTTTATGTATAGCACAGAAAATTTTGTACCCAAATCTATGCAAAAATTGGGGTGTTGTGCTACACTTGAATGTATGCAGAAAAAAAAATTAAGCCTATTTGATGATAGAGGTGATGCAACTCCCCACCCCACCCCACTAAGAAATATATTTGACTTACATGGATAACCAACTGAAAAATTAAATGAATTAGACAAAAACATTTCAGTAGGCAATGGAAAAAACTTTTGAAAATATCAATTTGAGCTTTTCCTCTCAAGAGGTGCAGGGCTAAGGACCAAAATGATTGACCATAGTTTTGAGTACAACAAAATTCATTTCCTTCCAATGAAACATGTGCAACACAAATACCCAAGAGATAATTGAAATGAATCAGAATAATTAGATTAAAAAATAACTAAACTTGAAAACAATGGCTTTGAATTGAGTGCACAAAGTGTACAAAGGTAGGTATCTTTGTTTTTTTGCTATGTGTCATTTTGATTGATAAAAATAATGACCATTGTTAACAGTACACAGCATGAAAATCGTGGGCACTTATTGTGTTACTACAGTATTGCAGTACATGAACGTATAACGTAATAGCAAAAAAACATGTGCTTCTCCCAAACTGTAGTGCCAAATCAAATACCCGTATTATACAAGAGGCTACAATCCAGTATTTGTGTTATACACAAAGAAATAGTAATACATTCAGAGGTAGCCGTTTATTATAATCATAGGTGATATTATCAAACGTTTATTGTTATCTAAAAGATCCTGTCCGAAAGAGTTCACAATATATCTGAATAAGATTTTTAGTTGGATCCCAAAAAAAGTAGGACAAATGAATGTTCGGCTTGAAGTGGTGTCAGTCAAAGGACAGAGTGCTCAAAAGCCAGGCAACTAAGGTGACATTTTTGGTGAAACAAGATTTCTCTACACCCAAAATGTAAATAACACTAAATAAACAACAAGACCTTTATGCTCCATCTTCTGCTACCCTAATTTTTGTGCGAAATGTCAGGCCATGATAATTCTGGGATAAAATGCAACGGTCTGGTAAAAACTATTTATAAACTAAAAAGCACTCCAAGAGTGCAGACCTCTGCAAATGCTCTACACAAACTGAAAATTCATGAAAATCAGTTCATATAAAGGTACGATGCAGGGGAGGTAATTGTGTAAGTTTTGATTTTCTATATTTCATACTATTATCAAGGAAAAAATTTTCCTCTAATTGAAAACATTCTTCATGAATTTCAAAGAAAATTTCTGGAAGGACGGGCCCTGAGGTAAAGAAGTTAAATTTGGGGTTGGATCCAAATTGTTTTTTCAACTGAAAGATATTTTGAGGTATTTTTACATCTACTCACTCATGTTTTTCAATTTGTCCACACAATATCATAGGAAGTTCTCTATGAATTTCGATGACATCTTATGGAGACAAGGGTTAGGGATCAGTTGATTACATTTTGGGGCAGATCTAGGAATCTATTTTTGATTGGAAGATATTTTTCCATATATTAAGACAATAGTCTGGAATATGGAATTACAAAACTTACCCAGTTACCTCCTCCACATCATAGCTATATTTAAACTGATTTCCATTTAGTTTTTAGTCAGTGTGTAGCATTGGCAGAGGTACACGCTCTCAGAGTACTTTCTGGTTGATCTTATTTTGATTCTTGATTTCGATATTTTGTTAGAGTCAAAATTGATTTAAACCACTTCTTAGCATATCTGCTTCTTCTTATCTCATTAAGATGTTTGGGTAGTCCGATGGGTCCAGCCTTTGCTACTTGATTGATTCAACACCAACATTGAAGAGACAACTTCTTAAGAGGATTATATCTTGTAACAAAATAACATGATCACTTAGTTCCTAATCTGCTTTTGATCTCTTCCTAAATCTTCCTGATGTGGTTCTTTTTACTGATTTAGGGATTACTCATTGAACTATTTGTGAATTATTGTTTTCATTGGGAGACTTTGAACCACATACTCAAGCTATTTGCTTTTTGTTTGAAGTTATTAATTCTAGTTTTTTTTCAATTTTTTTTTGTATATGTCATCATCATCAGCCTTTTAGGATCCATTGTTCGACATAGACCTTCCCCAGGATTCACCAAATCTCTTTATCATTGGCGTCACGGAGCCAAAACATTCTGAACTAGTCTATTTTGTCATCTCATATTTTGCCAGTCACAGTTTTGCTCATGATTTCTGGGGATCCATGGTGTGAGTCATGATGTTTATCAATTGTCAGCCATTCTTGTAACATGACCAGCCCATTGCCATTTGAGTTTTTCAATGGATTCTTTAATATCCCTGACTCCTATTTTTTCTCTAATATATTGTGCTCTCTCCATTTGATGTTGAGCATGATTCTCTCATGTGCATGTTGCATGGTTCTCAGTTTGTGGGTCAATCTATTGGTTAGGTTCCATGTTTCAGCTCCATTACTACCGGGAGGATGCATTGCTTCTAGACCCTTTTTTTAGAAATGATTAGATTTTCTTGTTCTCCAAGATTGAGCTTAATCCAATAAGTTTCTCGCTGATAACATTTTCCAGTTGCATTTTCCTGGTCAAACAAGTTACCCACCACCTGGTAGGATTTTCCTACTCAAGCAGGTTACCCGAAGTCAACATGTCCTTGGTAATGTTTTCCTGGTCAAACACAGACACATACACATACACATACATAAATACTAACACAGACATACACACACACAAAAAAACATGTATGCATGCACATACTCTCAAAGCAACACATGAAAGTACATACACATAAATGGATACATGGATACATTGATATATATATATATATATATATATATATATATATATATATATATATATATATATATATATATGTACATATATATATATATGTATATATATATATATATATATATATATATATGTACATATATATATATATATATATATATATATATATATATATATATATATAGGCACACTAACTCATGAATGCACACACATACACACATATACATACATAATTGGACATACACGTCCACCAATGCATATACACACATACTAAAAAGACACATGTATATACATGCACATTAGCACATGTAAGTACATACATATATAACACATGTGCACACTAACAAATGCACATATACACACTCAATAACTCATGTCCTTACAGATACGTATACATATATATATGCACACTAACAGATGCATACACATAAAAGTATTCATGGATATATTTGCATATGGATGTACACACACACACCCATTGATGATGGAAAACCTACTTGCCTGGGAAATGTTGTCGGAGGATAACTTGTTTGACTGGGGAAAATGCAACCAAGAAATGTCGTTGAGTAACTTGTTTGACCACGAAAATGCAATCATGAGATATTGTGGAACTAAAAGAGAATACATTACATATTTTCCATATATCACAACCTTTAATTGTGAATAATACACACGCTCAAAGCAAGCTTCATCTGATAATAAAATCCCATCTTTTTGTGTAGTGAATACATGACATCCAGACAAGAGTGTTGGTTGCTGTTAGCTTTGTGAACTAAAACATCTCAACAACAACCTTACATTGTCAACTCAGATAATTTTTCTGTGAGTTCATTGACTGCTTCATTGACTTACTCAGAATTAATACAAAGTGATTCAATTTTTAAAAATACTGTTCTGCACACAATGAATAATTGATATCAGTCTAGACATCTCAATACAGATCACTGACATACTCAAACTTTTTATTTAAAAGCCATCAAAATAAATTCAAACAACTCAAGGTTCATGGTCTTTTTTTATAGCCATTTCCATTTCAATTTAAAACTATTTTTAGATGTATTTATTTAGATCACAGCTTAAAACAGGAAATGAAAAGACAAATCAAATATGGAAGTTTAAATGTTTTTAGCACTGAGTAATTTAAAAATACCAAAACTGTCAACGTAGGTTTCTTCCCCCTTTAAATAGGTTTTTAGCAAAGGGTTCAATTTGCAATGTAAGCTTTTACAAAAGTGATCCTTTAGTTTACGTCTGGCAGCATTCATACTTGTTTCTTTTTTAAATCAAGACTTTTTTAGCGATTACTGCCCCACAAAAGATGGGAGAAGTAACTTATTGTTTTTAATTGGGAGACTCCAATTGTTTAATTATTCATCTCCAACACAGCATGCTGCCAAAAGACATTAGTCACATGACAGTTTCTATTGAGTGACAAAGTATATAGATGTATAGCTGCGTAGTGGTTTTCCAATAGTGAGTGGCTGATGATATATCAGATGAAAAAAAAATTTTGTCTTGGGTCTTCTTACTTTCAGAATGAATCAAATAGTAATTCAAGACTGTTCATACATGGTTAATGAAAGCAGTGAAAGCAATAATTGTCCAGGAGTGGCTGATGAGATATTCCACCAATATGATGTCACATGGAAATAACCCTGTCTCTAGCAGTTAATATGGGGTTTTAAAATAATCTTTGATTTTGGTCCTGAATAGGTGATTTACAAACACATCTTTCAGCTGAATTTAACTTCTTCTTCAGTGATATCTTTATATTTCACCCCCTAAACATTTGTGTACTCTTTGGAGAAGTAGACCACTACATCTACCTAGGACAATGAATCTCCATGGAATTCTCAAAAGAAGATGGAATCAAGTAAAGAATCCCTCTAGGATGGCAAGCCTTTGGAGGAGCAAGCTCAACATTCAAGAACAAAAAATCCCATTAGTCCTATAAAGAAGAGCATGCAACCAATGCATTTCCTGATGGTTACCTATGGAGCTGAAACATGGAACATAACCAAGAATGAGAACTATGCAACATGCACATGATAGAATCATGATCAACATCACACAGAGAGACCACAAGACAGCACATATGTCCAAGATATCAGAGAATCCATTAGGAAACTCAAATGGCAATGGGCTGACAATCAATGGACATCATGACTCAAACCATAGATCCCCAGACATCAAATATGGAACCAAGGCCGGCAGAAAATAAGATTCTTAGATGAACTGGACATGTCCAGAAAATACTGACAACATGACAACTACGATAAAGAAGTGTGGCAAAACCCAGGGAGGTTTGATGATGATGATGATGATGATTTTGCTTCTCTCTCCCCACCCACTTCACAGTCTTTGTGTTGCAATTCCTTCTGCAGAACCTCTCCACTACCCCCCTGCCTTTAAATCCAAAAATTTTGTCTTTAGAATGTGACAGATGTATGGACAGAAAGGTTTCACAGATAAACAGACACGTTGCTTATTATAATATGAATAGATAGACTGATGCGTTGGTCCTAAATAGGTGCTTTCACTGATGGATCTACTATAAAACTAAAGAAGCTTAAGCTTCAGAGCCCTTAATCTCAGTGGGGTCCCAGAAGTAACTCTTTTTTAATGAGTGTATTCTTCAATAAAATTGATGCAGTTTTTCTATAGTTCAAGTGCAGAGATGAGTTATCAGTCTTCAAGCAAGATAATGAATAAGCCAATATGCTTCTTGATGATAACAATGTTGGGCGTTCAGGAGCACTGTTGAGGTATGTCCTACATTCAATGTGATCACACCCTGGTACTCCTTGAAAATGCTTTGGCATTCAGGTACTTTGAAGTAAACTACAGTGACTCAAAGAAGCAAACTGAACATCATAATTTTCAATCCCATTTAGTAAAACATGTTATGTAATAAATAATGATAAAAATTAAAGAGTTCTACTTTACCAATACATTACCAATATTTTATTAATATTCTACATTATGAATATTTTATTATTATTATCATAATTTTATCATCTTTCTTTCTCCAACATTATCAAATGATTAAGAATTTATAATTACTTTTTATGAATTGAAAACTTCAAAAGCAAAATAACTGAACTTCAAAAATTTAATTGATATAGCTTTCTTTATTTATGGGTAATATGTGTATTTTACAAACTCCCAAATATATTTTTGAAGATTCAGAACAGAAGCCTAGATAGAAACAAGATGCAAAGAATTTATACCGCAAATTGGTATGTTATTTCAACAGTCATTTAGAAAGAAGTGCTAGAGCATTTAGACAAAACAAGAAACTCCAAACGTCTGGTTTCTAAGCATTTGAAGGTTACCTTCTAGTATTATCTTTACTTTCGTTTGTTGAAGAATTCCAAAGAAATTCCGCTGACAGGATTGCATACCATGAATCAGAATGAAAGATTTATCTGCAGATATCAACTTAAGTTATTCTGATGCTTCCAAACACATTTTTATAAATAAATTTTCAGATGGAACAGGTGGTAGTGCTTTTTTTTTTCATTTGACAAAATGCATGTGAATATGTTATGAGAAAAAACAGAAAAAAGAATTTTTTGGAAATTGTACTTCATATAGTATATATTCTTATTGGTGTTTAAAATATAAGATTATATTGACTGTGGTCCTCACTATGTTTTATTTCATCATACCTTGATGCATGTATATAATGTTTCCCTAACTCTTGATGATTCTGAATCTTAACACCACACCATAGACTTAATAAAATGAGAACAAAAGAGAACGATCCACTTTTTTGCAAATCTCAACACCTGCATAACCTAAAAATATAATCACTGTGGTCAATGTGTACCAAAATAAGCTTTACGAATTTTCCCATCAAATTGTTTTCAAAGCAAAAAATAAATAGAAAGCCATAGATTCACCCAAACCCCATGGAAGAAGATAACAGTGTTTACCCAGACCTCATTGTTAGTGAGAAGAGGCTCACTGCATAACCCTATTTTCAAGGATTCCACCCCATCTGTTAGGTTATATATAAGGCCCTTTGGATCTTGTTGGATATTGCCTTACTATTGCAAGTTGTGAAAGACTCCCCCTCAACAGTTCAAGCTTCAGGGCCCCCAAAATGTATGTCTGTCACTGGGGGCTCAAAAGAACACAGTCCTGAGCAAAGCTAGACTTAATAAAAGGTAATGAAAAGAAATATTATAAAACATAAAAAAGGTTTTTATGATCTGTTATTAACAAACACATAAAACAAGTGTCTGTGGCAACATGTTCTCCATAATATCTGTGGGAAATGGATAGAGTTGTCCTTCAGAAAAAGGAAAATGACATATCTTGAAACTGACATTGTTCCTGTTCATATACGGTCAAAAAGCAGTCAGGTATTTTTGAAGGATAATATTTCAGCACTGGACAAATTAATTTAGACATTTTCTACCTATTTCATCTATTAACTTCTTGCATTGCTTTTTATATATTTTTTCATTTTCATTGTTTACTTTCTGAAATAATTCAGATTCTAAAATACAAGACAATGAAAAAAAGAACCTTAAAAGCTATCAACTGTTCCCACCATGAGAAAAGCAACACTTGGGAAAATGTCTGATTAGGTTTGATTTATGTTGCCGCTTCAAAGTGGTATGTTCAGTTCAGGAGATGCAGTGTTATGGATTATTGTACATATTCAGCAGGAGAGACGACAATAGAAACCTGTATCTGAACAGCCGAATTGTACTGTGGGTATTTTTGGCAGCATTTAAAATTATGGATTTCTATAATGCGGTAAGTGCTGTTAAGATGTATGCATTTGTGAAAATGTGCTTACAGCTGAATATATACGATAAATAGAGGCTACTGATTGTTCAAAGTGTATATATAGGCCTGTATACTAGTATCTAAGGAAGAATATATGCAACTTGAGAGGTCAAATCAGTTCCCTAATAGTCACCTATGGAGCTGAATGATGCAACTAAAGCAGATGATTGACCCTCAGACTGAATACCATGCAACATGCACACAGGAGAATCATGCCCAACATCACGTGGACAGATCACAAGACAGCACAGTACATCAGAGGAAAAACAGGAGTCAGAGATATCATAGAATCCATCAGAAAACTCAAATGACAAGGGTCTGGTTATGTAGCAAGACTGTCAGACAACCGCTGGGCATCACAACTCACAACAAGGTGTGGCAAATATTGGATAAGGTCTATGTTCAACAACGGATGATGCTGCTGATGATGATGATAACAATTATTATACCAGGCTGTCTGAAGGAAGTGATGCTGCCTTATTCTACGTCTCGGAATGGTTGACTTATTTGATGAATATAGGCCTGAACCTGAATTAACAACTCAGAATTTTGTGCGTCAATTCATATGTCGGGTTAGCTTATACGCTTATATATACTTGTTGAGATTCATCACCATCATCATCGTTAATATCTGTTAGACATAGACCTATGTCATGATTTGCAAGACCTCTAGATCATTAACGTTGCTCCAGAACCTGTCCAAGTCATCAGGCTATCTTATTTTCTGACTGTGACAAGTTGTATATGATCTATGGGGATACACATTGTGAGTCGTGATGTCCAGTGTGAGTCTGACATTCTTGTAACATAGCCTGCCCATTACCATTTGAGTTTTCTAATGGATTTTATGATATCTGTGACTCGCGTTTCTTTAGATGTGTCCACACATCTCTATTAGACACTTTTCAGTCGATTGATCAGTTGATCTCTCAGTTTCATTTACATAAACATAAGCAAGAAGAGAATGTTTGATCTCATTAAAAGAACATCTATTCTGATCAATAGATGATATATCAAGCGTTAGTTTTTTACAATGTTGCCAAGTATCATTTGTTATTAATAGCTAAAACTCTTCCAAAATGTCTAAAATTGGTTAAACTTGTCATATTTTAGCCAACTTTATAGCTAAAGATGTTACAAATATTCATTTAAAGCTTAAATAAAAAAAATTAAAAAAATGAAAATAACCATACACCGAGACTCCAGAATAAAATTTTGGTAAAAAATTATTTGACACTGCAGCAGTCAGAGACATCTTGAAAATAATTCTCTGGAATACTTGAAAATGCATCTAGGATAGTAGTTTGCTGAGAAACGTAAAAAGTTTTGGAAGTATCTGATCATGGAGTTGTCTGAATATGTTCATTGTACATGGGTCTTTTGGACTACTCTCCTTATCTTTGTTGTTTTGTTTTTTTTCACAAATTTTCAGCAGTGTACCCTGTGGTATTCTTCAGGTATCTGTTTAGTTCAGCCAATGTTGGCTGCTGGCTTTACAGTTGACATAACAAGACTGGCTGCTGCACTGTCAAACTTTTTTGTATTGTATTCATAATAGATAATTTTTTTTTCTTGGTAAAGATGTATTTATTTATTAGAATGCAATAAGCCCTAGTGTATCTGTATGATACAATTTCGTTAAAATCAAAGACTTGGCAATCAGTTGATCATGAGTTCAAATCACAGAAGGGAAATGTGAGTTTTACATCCCTCATTTTGAAGAGGATTGTTTTTGTTGTAGTAGGAAAACAAAGTCAACTCCAGAATTTGTACTGGAGTTTGACTTTGAGGTATCAAAGATGAAGAAATTAAGAATTGATCAGAACACCCCATGTAACAAAATTCAGACAAGGTAAATAACATTTGTAGAAGCGTGGACCATGGGCTGAGGAAGAATGGGATGTATTTAGGATTTTCTTTATTTGATTTAGGTATAAATTTTCATATATTAAGACAATAATCTGAAAATTAAAAATTGAAAGTCACAGTTACCTCCCTTGCACTTTAGTTATTTATGGTAACAGATTTTCATTCAGTATTTAGTTAGTGTCTGGCATTGGCAGAGGAAAAAACACTGTCTGAGTGTTTCCTAGTTTATAGTTGTACAGGTTTGTATTGAATGTTTAGAACATGGATTCTCAACCTCATTGGTGTCACCGCCCACTTTTACATGGAACATTTTCCACTGCCCGATTGTATAATAAATATTCAAAAAGATGCCAAGAAATTTTCAGCTCTTAAAAAACAATGAAAATGAACAACTTTTGCAGTTTTTTTAATTAATGTAATGCAGTGTAGTAATAACAAATGTTCAGCATGTACATACACTTTGGATATCATCGATACGATCCCTGTGTCTGATAAAAAATAGCAAGTGCCGACAAATTGGATTTACCTAATGTGTAATAACACTGTGCTGCTCGGTAATTATTGAAAAAAAATGTTGCTGTTGACTCTTTCTTTATTGCCAATTACAGACTTTGATACTCAAAATTCTATACCACCCACCAAAATTCCAAAGCCACCACTATTTCCTGCACAGTTGCTCACCGCCCCCCCAAGAGTTGAAATCATCCACCAGTGGGCGATAAAGGCTAGGTTGAGAAACTTTGGTATATAGACTGAATTACAATATCAAACAAACAAGTGAAATTGTATTTTTAACAATTACTGGATTACATGATTTGAATTACAGGAAACATTGCTCATTAGTGTCTCTGTGTCAGAATCATCAAAGCTTCAGTGAATCTCAAAACTAGCTGAGTTCCAAAATTACATCATTGTCTGTTCGTTACTGGCCTTAGGCCAGTTGCTGCAGCTGCAATACACAGGAAATGAATTTTGATTAAAATTTGATTTATTTTCACTCATTTGTCACACATGGAGCTGAGTTTTATTTTGCTTCAAGGAACAGAAAAATGAAAATTACTCTTGTGGTGACTATAAAAACATTCTGCAATATTCAACCTATGGACATGTTGCATAATTTTAAAAAGTAATGTATATTCACTCAAAATAAGCATGCCAGTAATACCCCAATGAGTGTAAAATCCAAGGTTGAAAGTGAAAAAGCTCTGGTGTGTACAAAGTGTACATATCTATTGTAATTTGTCTATTGCTACAGATGGCTTCAACTTCAATTTCTCGCGATGATTTTCAAGGAGAATCGGACATTAATTGACCAGTATGTTCATTTATAAGGACTTTATGTCTAAACCTGCCATTATCTTATTTTTCTTGTTAAAAATCTTCACACAAACATACCAGTCAATGAATAATTAATCGTCCTTAGAAATCACTGTAACAAACTGGAATTAAAGCAATCTCTACCGATAGATAAAATCATAAAAATATGCACACATTGCACAAACCAATAGAAAAGATGAAACCTAAAAAAATAAATATAATCTGAAAATGCCAAAGAATTCACTCTTTGATCTCTCAGTTTGAAGTGTTCTACAATAAGAAAATAGTCAGGTACTGATCTTGAAATTGGGGTAAAGTATTTAAGAAAGTTGGGTACTGATCTTGAAATTATGGTGAAATATTGAAGATAATTGAGTGTCGATCTTGAAATAGGGGTAAAGTATTTAAGAAAGTTGGGTACTGATCTTGAAATAGGGATAAAGTATTTGAGAAAGTTGGGTACTGATCTTGAAATCGTGGTGAAATATTAAAGATAGTTGGGTATTGATCTTGAAATAGGGGTAAAGTATTGAAGATATTTGGGTATTGATCTTGATATTGGAGTGTAGTATTGAAGAAAGTTTGGTACTGATCTTGAAATTATGGCGAAATATTGAAGATAGTCAAGTACTGATCTTGAAATTAGGGTATAGTATTGGAAATAGTCAGGTATTGACTGAAGTATTGAAGATAGTCAGGTGCTGCTCTTGAAACTAGGGTGAAGTATTGAAGATAGTTGGGTACTGATCTTGAAATTTGAGTCAAGTATTGAAACAAAGGAGGTGTGAAGAGGTGTAATGGCTACAGTCATGAAAAACAGAATTGGTAGAATGTACTTGAGTTTCAGATGGGATTGTTTACTATCACTTATCATTATTGCCTTTGGGAAAGCCATAATCAATATAATATACAGAATATATTCAACACTACAGCTTGGCAGTTGCCATAGCTGGTTACAAGCATGGATAAATAAGGAGGGTTGAGCGTAGGGTAAGCAAGTAGTGGCAGTTCAATGCTCCAATAAACAAAAAAATTGGTACAAAACTCAGTCTTATTTGGATTCAGCCAAGCAATGGCACAACTGTTAGATATGCTTCTTGCTGAGCCTTGAAGATACACCGAGCATTCTTATTTTGATACTTCAGAGAAGAAATCAATCATCTTTTCTAAACAGGTGATTGCTTTTGGTGAAGATGAAAAATGCATTGGTTGTACTGCTGAAGGTAAGTCTTCGTAAAATGGAGGCATGGCAAGCATCTGAGAGCCCCACCAACTCAATGGTGTGCTAAGTAGAATTTGATTTGGATGGCCAGATTGTCTCTTTGGGACGCTGTGCTGGCCATTGGGCCATGAGCAGTCACTTAGTTTGCTTATGTGTCGGGCCTGGTGCACATGCTCTAAGGGATTAAGGTTCAGGGTCTTGGATAGATTGGTTGGAGGACGCTGTTTGAAGTGGGAGAGTGTTGTGAATAAGCAAACCTAATTGAATTCTAATTAGAAGATACTTGTTATTTTTGATAAGCAAAAAAATATCTGAAAGAAGTTGGTTGTATTCTGCATTTTATATACATACACATACATATATATACACACACATACACACACACACACACATACACACACACACACACATATATATATATATATATATATATATATATATATATATATATATATATATATATACACACATATATAATGTATACTTATATATGGAAATGTTGACAATGTTGAAAAGGAAAAAGACTTGAGACTAATTAGTCAATCTAAGATTTTTATTAGAAAGTATAATCGATCATGAATGTTTCATCCATGCAGGGCTTTCTCAAAGCTTTGAAAGGGGAATTTTGTTTGAGAAAAAACATGAAAACTACAGAAATGCCTAGATGGTAATTGGGGCAAAGAAATTATTTGGTATTGGTGAAGAAAAGTGTTTTTATTACTGTGTAACCCCCTAATATTCTGATTTTAAAACAAAATCACTTACACACAATACACTACAGTAGCAACATACAAGGTATTGTCTAACAACTGACAGTCAATTCAAAAAATGGTACAAACACTTTTACAATACCTCTTTAAAAAAAGTAAAAGTTTTACCCACTGTTAACCAAAAAGATTAGATAAAAAAAACATATCTACTTCCACCCTGCCCAACATATAGCAACACCTATCCATTAAATGCTAGACACCACCCTCTCCATCCTATAATGAAATAACAAAATCAACCTTTCCATAACAAATGACCATTCTAGCCTCTAACTGCCTTTCTTACCTAAGACAAGCCAAACACCTACAGAGACAGGAAAGATACACCCTCTGACACCACCTCTCATAGAACCATCTCACTTCAAACCAAATGTTACCCTTATTTACACAGATACAAACCCCTCCGCTGCTCCGTCTAACCAACCAAACACAGAAATATTCACATTCTCCTCTTCAGCATCAAACATGTAAACAGCAAATTTTTTCTGTGTGAACCGCTGTAAACATTTTTGTTCTCTGAAAAAGATGGCTGGTCCCTGTTGCAATACATTGAACTATACCCATGGAATAATAAAAAAAATTTGAGATGTAACACCTTTCTCATGAGTTTTCCTCTACACCTTCCAATTTTCATTTTCATCTACATTCTGTTGGATCACTTCATATCCACTATACAAACATGTACATACATATACATATACACATATATTCATACGTATATATGTGGGATATTTGTAGAGACATTTTATTAGGAAACATATTTCTTCTGGCACTGATTATAACTGAGTAGCAAATCAAATAGCCGACCATGTAAATGAATAAAGAAAATAGACACTGTGTAGGACCCCACCTGCATCCACTAGCAGTCTTAACTTGACTATGCTCTACCGAATGAGCTCACAAAACTCTTGGTAAGTAGGAGTCAAAAACAATGCACTTGAATTGAACGTTTTGGATTCCTGCTTAGCAAGAGCGTTGTTACCGCAGGGTTAGACAGGATCATATTAAGACTGCTTCCTGGTGGATGCAGGCTCAAGTGCCATAGAGTGCTCATTTTTTTTGATAAAATGTCTCTACAATTATCACATTCTATCGGATATAAACTGTCCAATCTAATGATGCACACACACACACACACACACATATATGTATATATATATATATATATATATATATGTATATATATATATATATATATATATATATATATATATATATATATATATATATATATATATATAACAGAATCTTAAGCTTTACTCAAAAACAACTAAATGTTTAAAGTTGAATGTATCGAGCACTTTATGAAATAAACCCGTAATACATCATATATTATATTATATCATATTGCATCCCTCATTATTGTGTATACATATATACATGTATATATATATGTATACATACATACATATGAATACACATACATATACATATATATAAATGCATACATACATATGAATACACATATATATATATATATATATATATATATATATGTATATATACAAATACATAAAAATAAAAATGTGTTCAATTTAGCATGAATTTATATCGTTAATCGATCCCCCCATATTGAAACATTGGGGGGTATTTATTAAATGCTAAAACTTGCCCCAATGTTACAATGGTGTACTCGTGAAATTTGATACGGTCATGTTGTGTAGTTTTTGCAGTAGGCTGTCACGTATGGACTTTTTGTGAACCATCACAATGAGATGTTCAGGGATTTCACAAATCATTAGTATCACAATCTTACAGTAAAATATATGTAATTACACACACCTATATATAATACATGGACAAAGGACAACTCGATGCGGCTGACTTGATGTAGCTACTCGATGCCTGGACAACTTGATGTGGGCAACTCGATCCCTGGTCAACTCAATGAATATTTTATCTTTTAAGGATGTTCCATTAAAAATCTCAAATGGCGGTGGGCTGGCCATGTTGCAAGAATGGCAGACAACCAATGGACATCACGACTCACGACACGGATCCTCTGAGATCACAAGTGCAACGAGCTAGACGAGTTCAGGAAGTGCTGGCTCTGCGACGCCCATGATAGAAAGGTGTGGCAAATCCTGGGGAAGATCTATGTCTATGTCAAACGACGGATGTTAAAAGACTAATGATGATGATGATGATGATGATGATGATGAAGGATGTTTTGATATGATAAAGTAATAACATAATTAAGGCATATATTTATTACATATTCATTAAATTACAACAAAAGAAGGATATTCAACAGAAGAATAATAAATAGGCATTACTTTGAGAGTGAAATTAAAATTTATTTAGAATTATAAATAATACCTTGTAAGATATCATAAATATCCTCCCAATGTTTGTACACATGTGCATTGTTGGTTTAGTGTTCAATGTGGAAATTAAGAATAATTCAATTTCTATTCATAATATAGTTTTAAACATTGAAGAAAGGATCCCTCTGGAATATTCACAAATATTTTCATGAATAAATAAATGCAACCCAATTAACATCTTATGGAACAAAATCTGATAGAAATACAAAAATATATTTTTAGTTTTCTGAACAACTATCTTTCAAAATTTTTTGTAGTTTGTCATCAACTCAGCTTGACGTCAAGTTGTCCTGACATTGAATCGGCCACATCGAATTGTGCCTAATCCATAACACGTCTGACTGATATCTAATGATATTGATAAACACACACACACACACACACACACACACACACACACACATCCATTATTGATTTATTACATTCTAGCAGAGTTACCAGGTACAACCTGAAATCAAATATTTCATTAAACTTTTTAAAACAAAGTTTCTCTTGTCTCTGATAAGTAATTGTTGAATATGTAAACTAGCTGAATACCCACCTAATGATTGTGATTTTCTGCTAGTTTATATAAATTGCTATTCAAAGAAAGAATTCTTCCTCTTTCATTTTTGAGAAAATTTTGGGGGTTTCGGAGGGTAAAAAGTTTTTGGGAGTTCAAACAATAGTTTGGAGAGGGGTCAAAAAGGCTTGGGATGGTGAAAAAATTTTGAAAGAGTCAAAAATATTGGGGGAGGAGATTAAAAAAAATTTGGGTGGTGTTCAAAATATGATTCATTCTCTCTATCCCCACCTCTATTTTGAAAAAAAAATATTCATTCTCTCTATACCTCTTTCTATAGTAAACAATAGATATTCGTAATCTCTACCCCCCCCATCCCCCAAATGGTTTTCAAAAACTCCATCAAAATGATTTGGGATGCAGACTGAGTCATAAATAAGTCACTTCATACCTTCATACAAACATAAAATAAATGTTGATTTCAGGATCAGTTAACATGATAATTCGACCATGCCCCCAACAAACATATTATGGAGAGGTAATTTTCCCAAAACTTTTTTGATAAAAACCTCACCCAGGGTCATATAGGAATCCATAGATATTTTCATGAGTTTATGTCGTGTAGGTTTTATGGTAGGCGAGAACATATGGACAGACAAAATTTTGATGAATCATAATAAGATGATGTGAAGAGGAGAGACTTGCTATTTTGACAGTGCAGCACGAAATCTTTTTTTTGCAGCCTTTCAGTTCTATTTCTTGTGTGTTCTCTTTTTCTTTGTGATGTTAAGAGGGACAGCAAGGTTTCTAGATCACCTTAAAGCATTACACATATAGTTTTTGCATGTACATGCACACACATAGATGGACACAGTAACACATATATATATATACACGCATGTACTTAAATAGGTGAATGGATCTTTTTCCACACAAACTCATACCCTCTTATGGACCTTATACGACATACACAAACATGCAAAAACTTAAAAATGTGCATATAAATAACCTTATACCAACAAAGTCACACACTCTAACACAAACATGCACACATGGATCTTACACCACACACACATACATAAACGAGATATGTGCACATATGGATGTTATGCCACAACCACACACTCAAACACACAGTTGCACGCACACATACACACACATATACCAGTAAGAAAAAGGTGTCCCAATAGAATTTGTTAATCTAATTGTAATCTAAAAAAACACTGAAAAGAAATATCTGTATATAAAAAAGACAAAAAATATTTATTCAGAGGGACAAATAGCCTTTTTTTTTGTGTACCCACATGTAACTCAACTTTGTAAAATCAGCAGCAGCAGCCTTTAGGCATCCATCATTCGACATAGACCTTCCCCAGGATTTGCCACACCTCTCTATCATGGGCATCGCGGAGCCAACAATTTCTGAACTTGTCTAGTTTGTCATCTGATATCTTGCCATTTTGCGTATGATCTCTTCAGATCCATGTTGTGAGTCATAGTGTCCAACGGTTGCCTGGTATTCTTGCAACATGACCAGCCCATTGCCATTTGAGTTTTCTAATGGATTCTTTGATGTCTCAAACTCCATTTTTTTCCCTAATGTACCATGCTGTCTTGTGATCTCTCCATGAGCATGAGTATGACTCTCTCATGTGCACATTGCATGGTTCTCAGTTTGAGGGTCAATCTTTTGGATAGGTTCCGTGTTTCTGCTCCATAGGTCACTATCTGGAGGATGCATTGGTTGTATACCATACCTTTTAGGACTTATTGGATTTTTGCCCAAAAATGATATTTTTCCATCTATTTCATGTCAATATATAGTATTTTTGAAGTTTGTATTATCATACTAGCAGATACCCATAAATAATTATGGTGTTATCTATTAATGGATTGGCACCAAGTTATTTTATTTGGTAATTCATCTTTATTAATTCAAGCATCCAAATTTTAATTTTTTTCAAGTTTCAACTCATCTCAGGCTGTTTCAATGTGTAATCACACATAGAATCTTAAGATTTTCTATGACATAAGTTTCAGTTTTATGTCATGATAGAGATTTGCATATATGTTCATTACATTTAATGTTTTAATGACATCCGTAATAACACAGTAATAATAAGTATACATATATTTATTTTTCTCTTTGGTGAATGTGCATTACATTGTTTGATTTCTATTGGTAAAATTGGAGGAGAAGTGGCTTCATGCCTTTCCCAATGGCATTAGTATGAAGAGAATGCAAGCAGCCTTGGATGAAACTTAAACTCAGTTTGTCGATCCTGTATCCAATGCCACTAACCATTATACCATTGCACATCACCAAATATCTTTTTTGTAATGATTACTCGGTCCAAATTTGAATATTTATCACTGAATGCCATAAAAAACATCAAATAATGATGCAAATATGTCTTCTACAAGAGAGAGCATATTAAGAGGTTTTTATAATAGAACAAGTCAAAATGATTTGTTGCGAAGATGAACCAAAGTTTTTGATGAGGGAAGATCACAGAGTTGGTTAGTCACTCAATAGAAACTGTCACATGACCAACTTCTTTAACAGCATGCCTTGTTTGGGATGATCAATCTAAAAATTTGAAAAAGGGGTGGTCAATGAATAAGTAACTTCTTTCACTTTTTGTTACAGCAATGATCACTAAAAAAGTCTGAATTTTCAAAAAACGAGTGAACACAAACTAAAAGATCAATTTAGCATAAACTTACATTATAAATTGACACCCCCCACCCCATTAAAAATATGTTTAGGAGGATAGTTTAAAACAACAAAAAGAAAATTTTTTTCTTGATATAATGAGGAGTAAATGTCAAAATTTTCAGCCCTCTAGCTCCACTGGTGCAGCCTATACCCATGATACATAACCAGCCAGTTGGACCAATCCAAAAACTGAAGAAACATATGGTATCAATTTTAGTTGATGGTTTCTAACAAGCAAGAAGGAGCTTTTTTTTGGTTGGTTGATTCTCAGTCTGTGACTGAACAATCAGATTTGGTTGGAATGAGTTCCAGGCATGATTCGGTGCTCCAAGATCTCCAGACTGAATTAAATGCTGTCTGAAGAAAGAATCTGACAAATCTCTTCGGCTTTCATTCTCTAAGAAATGAGGGCTTTTATAGAGCGAGACAGAAATTTCAGTAAGTCTTACCATTAATCTTTTTGGAATGATTGGAGAAATATTCTGCTCACTCTAGGTCATTTCTTCAGAGCTATCTGCTACTCTTCAGGAGCAATCTACTTTCTACACATGTAATATTTATAAGAAATTCTTTCTTTGCAGACAATCAAACTCCAAATGAGATATCCTTTTAGTTACTTCAGTAACAATAATTTTGCCAGTGACGGGGCTAGGTCTGACTGCAACACCCAGTAAGTTTTTTCAAGATTATTTGCTAGATATTTTATTGTCATTTTTCATATTTTTTTCACATTATTCTAAAATTTCTCCAGGACTCCTCAGATGTATTGTGCCCCCAGGGTTCTAGTGCCCCTAGCACACCCCCAGGGCTCCAGCATCCCTACTGCTCCAGCACCCCCCCCTGCAATTGTGGGGTCTGCTGGTTGCACATGCTACCTCTGATTTTGCTGCAGTGTAAATGCAAAACATTGACACAATTGCTTTTAACCTTTCTCTCTTTCTGTTTGCTTTAGCATGACAAAAACTAACCAACACACAAACAAAAAATAACAAAGACTTTTATATTATAAGATGTATGTGTGTGGGTGTGTGATGGAGAGTTGGTGCAATAGTTAACTGAAAAAAGAATGGCCTGAATTTAAAGGCTTTATAAAAATAAACCTAAGAGCACCAGAGTTCACTCTTACAAGTTTATTTTTGAATAGTCGATAGGTGTTGGTGTGGGTAGATGTTAAAAGTGGCAATTAAGGAAGAATGCTGTTTGTTGCCCATCCTTGGGTGGAGTGCTTGCTTACAATTGGGACACTTGCACTGCTAACTTGGATCCAGTGGAGGAGGGAGAAAAATCACGTCCAGATTACAATGAATGTGAATTCTATTTGGGGTTTTTAGAAAGGGAAAAATATCCGTTTGAAGAAATTACACTGTAGGTCCTTCCCAAAATCAGTGTAAATAAATGTGAATTCACTTGGTAACCATAGCAATGAAATAGATTCTAATTATTTCTCTTAGAGACTTTATTTTCTCATTCAGTACATAGGCTTTAGGCATTTAGGGAGCTCAACTTGGTAGAGTACATGGCTACATGGATAGAACATCCAAGGGAAAAATTTATTATAAAATTATGTTGCAAAATGAACTACCCTTCTGCCAAGAGGGAAGGAATTTTCTAGAAACAAAGGAGACCTTTTTCCTAGACATAATTAGGAGAAAACATTGAAATTTTCAGCCTTCTAGCTTCATTGGTGCAACCTGTACATGTGGTACATAGCCAGCCAGCCAGCAAGGTAGCCAGCCAGCCAGCCAGCAAGGTAGCCAGCCAGCCAGCTGGACCAACTAAAAAACAGAAGAAATTTATATGTATTGTTTAGGCGACAGTTTATGTTGCTGGTTTCTAATTAAGGGATGAAGAAAGAAACAAAAAGAACAAAGGAAAAGTTGAGAATAGGAAAGAGAGAAATGTAGAGAGAATCATAAAATGAAGGAAGAAGAAATGACTCTAGATGAGAGAGAGAGAGAGAGAGAGAGAGAGAGAGAGAGAGAGAGAGAGAGAGAGAGAAAGAGAGAGGAAGGAGAACTGAAAAAAAAATCTTGAATCACTTGAAATACAATCAACACAAGAATAAAAGTGGGCCAAACTGTGCTGGAATTAGACTTGGCAAGGCAGTCAGTAAGCTGTGTTAAGCTGGGAGGCTTCTTGTTAAGGAAATATGTTTGAAGGTCTCACAAAACTTGGAAACATATTCAGATTTTCCCCTGTGCTGGAGTGTGACTCGGGCATGTGATTGGTAAACTAAGTTAAGCTTTAAGCCTTCTGGTTGAAAAAACATGCAATCTTACAAAACTTGAAAACATATACAGATTTCCTCTGCTTTCAGAAAATAAGTCGAAATGGTATAAAGTGAAAAAGCAACAGTCTGGTTTATTACTCGATTGAAATTGTCATGTGACCAACAGCATGTCATGTTGAGGATGATCAATCAAAAAACTGGAAAAGAGGGTGATGAGTGAATAAATAACTTTGCTCACCTTTTGACAGATCAATAAAGAGTCAGAATTTTTAGAAAACAATCAAGCACAAACTAGAGACCAATTTAACATAAACTTACATTGCAAATTGCCCCCCTAAACCTATTTCAAAAAACAAAAAAAAACACTTATACTAGAAATGATAAGGAATAATTGTTAAAATTTTCCACCCTCTGGCTCCATAAGTACAGCCTGTATGCACCATTCATACATACATACATATATCTACGAATGTATCATATTATTTGAAACTATTTGAAATGACATCCCATTGTTGCATGGAAAATGAATCACTTGGGCTAGACAGTGTCAATAGAATGAACAATTAAAGAAAATGGGGATGCTCCAAGAATCAAACACGTGACTGATAAGGTAGCTATTTCAAAGAAGCATTGCTTTTAATCATTGGGCTAATGGAAAAGCTTGATGGAAAACCAATGACCCGAATAACCACTTTATAACCTTACTCATCTCATCTTGTCTATTTACTGTCCTTGTTGAATTTCAAATAATACAATGCATTCATAGATATTCTCTTGGATTGTATATTCAATTCTTAATAATACGATTATCCATGTTAGAAACAACAGTATATCCATTTCTCAATGATACATATATATGTAGCCAGCCAGACTAATTTGAAAACTGGAGAAACAATTTAGATAACTTTGGGTGGTTTCTAATTGCCATGTAATTTATACTGGAAACATTTTTGAGCATTCCCAGACTCCCAAAATAATGATGATGGTAGGTTATGCTAGGTTTTCAGAGGCAGGGGTGGTGGGAGGTACACGGGGTCGGGGAGTAAAAGAGAGAGGAAGAGAGTATGCACTGCTTCTATGATAGCTTCCATAAAAGTGAAAAAAGTGATGTTAAATAAATTTTGAAAAAGTGAGGAATATCAATATCGAAGAAACCATAAACCAAAACTCTCAGCATAGGTTTCTTCAGTTTTTAAGCTGGTCTGGCTGATAGCCTGGCCATGCTTGTCTTACACACACTGATAATTTGAAGGCTGATAATTTGGATATTTACCTCTTATTAGAAAGGATTCAATTTGCCATGTAAATTTATGCTAACTTCATTTCTTTGTGTCTGGCAGTATTCATACTTGTTTTTTTATCATTTCCCAACAAAATGTAAGAGAAGTAACATATCATATATTTCATATATGCCATAATTTTTAATAGCACGGATAAAGTAATCTATACTATAATGATCAAATTTTCAAAGAGACATAACTCCAGGTATGCTAATAGTTTCTCTTGTTTCTAAACCCTTCCAACTCCGAAAAGGAGTAAGACAAGGTGATACCAGCTCAGCCAAACTCTTCACAGCCTGCCTCAAGATGATCTTCCAAAACCTGGACTGGGAGAATAGAGGAATCAAAATAGGCAGCGAATATCTAAGCAAACTAAGATTTGAAGACGACATTGTCCTTTCTGCAGAGAGAACCTACATGACCTACAACTAATGCTAGATGCACTAAGTGAAGAAAGCAAAAGGGTTGGCCTACACATGAACTTGAGTAAAACAAAAATCATGTGCAACAATCACACTGAGAATAAGGATATAACTGTCAAAATCAATGATGCAAAACTGGGGAAAGTAAACCACTACATCTTCCTAGGACAACAAATCTCTATGAAACCCACAAAAGAGGAAGAGATCAAGCAAAGAATCACCGTAAGATGGCAAGCCTTTGGCAGAGCAAGCTCAACCTTCAAAAACAAGTCAATCCCAGTAATCCTAAAAAGAAAAGTATACAACCAATGCATCCTCCCAATAGTCACATATGGAGCTGAAACAAGGAACCTAACCAAGAGACAGACTCGTAAACTGAGAAGTATGCAACGCACACATGAAAGAATCTGACTCAACCTCACATGGAGAGATCACAAGACAGCACAATATATCAGGAAGAAAACAGGAATCCGAGGCATCATAGAATCTATTAGAAAACTTAAATGGCAATGGGCAGGCCATGTTGTGAGAATGACAGACAACCAATGGACATTATGACTCACAACATGGATCCCCAGAGATCACATGTGAAACCAAGGCTGACAGAATACAAGATTGAGAGATGAACTAGACAAATTTAGAAAATACTGGTTCCATGAGATCCATGATAGAGAAGTGTAAGAAATTCTATGTCCAACAACGGATGTTAAAAGACTGATGATGATAATATAAATTCTATAAATAAGAAGTGAGTTAATGATTGCTGAAAGCAGGCTTTAAGCAAGTAATTACCAAGATTTTCCTTCTCGGAAACATACAGTTAGGACTGTTTTCATTATCAAAGGCTTGTCAGAGGAAGGCAGCTAACCCCTGCACTACTGTACATAATTACAGAAGCCCAGATAGAGTGAGGCAGACTGATTTATATTGAGAAAAATGAATGGAATAAAATGAACCATAATTATAAATATAAGAAAAATATCTCCATTTGCTAAAAGCTAATTAAAGGTAGTAGTTACTGCTTAAAAAGAATCTAATGATTAAAGACAAATTTAAAACTAAAAGAATTTCTAAAAAACTTAAAAAGAAATTGTTATTTGTGGTATGCTGATTTGTTATTAATTATATCCTGATTTGTTATGTATTGTAAGTATTATATGATGAATTTAGTTTCTTTGTTGACTCATTGTAAAGCATAAGGCTTCAATCACATCATGCTAGATAATGTGGCTGCAGTTACAATAGCAAGTAGGTTTTTACCCTCCTCTTTCACTCATGTTTGGGACTGGCAGGATTGCCATAGCTATTAACCCATAGCTAAGGAAAGTGAATTCATGCCTTTCTTAAGGACATCAGTGTGAAGTGGACTGTAAACCTTTGGTAGAGAAAGCTCCCATTAGTCTTAAAAATAAGGGTGTACAATCAATGCATACACCCGATAGTAACCTATGGAACTGAAACATGGAACCTTACCAGGAGACTGACCTGCTAACTGAGAAGCATGCAATGTGCATATGAAAGAATCATGTTCAACCTCACATGGAGAGACTACAAGACAGTACAATATATCGGGGAGAAAACAGGAGTCATCATCAGACATCATAGAATCCACTAGAAAATAGGCTGGTCATGTTGCAAGAATGTCAGACAACTGATGGACATCACGACTCACCACATGGATCCCTAGAAATCAAATGTGCAACCGAGGCCAGCAGAATACAAGATAAAGAGATGAACTAAACAAATTCAGAAAGTATTGGCTCCGCGACGCCTACGATAGAGAGGTGTGGTGAATCCTGGGAAAGGTTTATGTCCAATGACAGTCATTAAAAGACTGATGATAATGATAATGATGATGGATGCGAGCTTCCTCAGCTGAAACTTGCACTCAGTTCACAGATTCCTATTTCTGAGCCTGTTACTATTACACAACTCACACCTTTTGTAATATGACCTTACATAACACAAAAAAGAACAGGTCTGGTTAGTCACTCAATAGAAACTGTCACACAGCTGATGTCTTTTGGCTGCATGTCTTGTTGGAGGTGATTGAAGGTGATCACTAAAAGTGTGAAATGCTGCCTGACACAAACTGAGGGACTAATTTAGCATGATATAAACTTGCAAAATGAACCTCTGCAATCTATTCAGGGGGTGATGTTTTATAGGGAGTAGATGTTCAAATTTTCTGCCCTCTAGCTCCACTGGTATGGCCTGTAAGCATGATACATACATACATAGCCAGCTTGTCAGAACAACTTGAAGGAAAACTGAAGGAACCCACTTTGACAGTTTTGGTTGATGGTTTCTAGCATGGTTTTATTCAGCTCTGTGTCATAAAAATACTTTGTAAAACTATCAATCATCAATTAGTGATGCGAAAATCTAAAATTGCCATTCAATTGAAATCTGATAGATAGTTCCTATAGAGTTGTATTTGGAGTATGAGATCAGCTAAAAGTAACAACGCACTTATTTGGAGCAAATGATTTCTGCTTGTAAGACTTTGATCTGAGGTTCAAGAAGAAAAACTCAAGAGAAACTTTTGTCACTGATCTGAAGAAAGAGAAGAAGGAGGAGGAGAAATGGGTCAGGGTCAAGCTCATCCAATATTTTTGTGTAGACACAAAAATAACATTATTACTATATTTTGGCTTATCTAGTCATAAAAGCAAATGATATTTCATAAATAAAAGCTAATCAAATATTGCCCTTATACTGAGTATAATGAATCAGTCCCTGCTTTTGGATCACATATCACCAGTTTTCCCTATGCTCCTAGGCTCTAATATTTTACGAGGTTTGTGATACATGGAAATAGTCTTAGAGTCTACAAGCATCCAAAGTGGCTTCAGTCACTTCATTTGTGGTGAGAAGCAACAGATTGATGCCTTTTCCAAGAACATTTGTATGAAGTAAGTGCATAATATCTCACTTGGGTTTCAATGTTCGGTATTGGATTTACAATAAACTATTATTCATTTCATAAATCTGGCACCAAATACCCGAACAGAGTGATATTCTGGTACTTCACTACAAGATACGGACAGTATCAGATGCACATCTACCTGGGACTGAGCTCACTATCTAATCATTTTACAATTTTTGTTACCCCCGGTTCTGTGTTTTGAAAAAAAAGGGTCTCTCTTGGTCAACTTGAAGAATGAAGTACAAAAAGTTTTTTTTACTACACAGTGCGTTTGCCTTCTGCCTTTGGCTCCATGCTTTTACGACTTGTGTATTTTCATTTCATAGTCCTTCTTTTTGCAGATCTATCAGTATCCGCTTCATTTTTTGAAATTTTTTTAGATTAAACATTTTTACTATTTCATCAGTAGTTTTACTCCATCTTATTATTGTTGATTTCTTGTATCATAATATTCTGTGTTGATACATACTTTGAAAGTCACAATCAGGTTTCTGACTAAATGTTCAACTATGCAAATAAAGTTTTTATAATATAGCAAATACATAACTACTCACACAAATACGTATCTAATAATCTACCAAGTCAAATGTTCATACATTCATGCATACACATACTTAAGGGGACCTGACTAAGTCATAGTTAGCAAGTTAGTCTTGTGAATTATAGCTAGTTTGATTATTAGTGAATACCAAATAAATTTAGCCTTGTGCCAGCATGGTAAATGTCTACATGAATACAGGCATGCATGCATACATGTGCAATCTTAGAAATGTTGAAATAAATACGTAGACGTACCGGAAATATAATCCTATATGAGAATAGATGCATACACAAACATGCATTGTGCCAATGTATATTTGTACGTATACTTCTCTCTCTCTCTCATATATATATATATATATGTACTAGCAGGGGTACCCAGTAATGCTCAGGGAAAAAAATCTTGGAATATAACAATACAGGAAAGCAAATGATATTTCATAGGGATTACAGGAGTAAATGGAATGAGGGAGAATGTGCATTTGCCTGCACACCTAAGACCCTCTCGTGCACCAGGGGAAAGGGCAAGCACTCACATGTGCATGCACTTGTTGAGCCCACACACACTCATAAGGAGCCCTTGACCTGACTGTAAATTGACCTTCTGAGGTCACCAGATAGTTCTACAAAATACGAAATGGTCAACATGTATCAGAAGGGAGGACTAGAGTGAAGAATACTATACAAATAATCAAGAAAAAGAAATAGAGATGGGCTGGACACTTAGCAAAAAGAAATGACATTAGATGGAGCATAGGTTAATCGATTGGATAATGAATGCAGTAGGAAAAGACCAGACACAATGGAGGAATGAGATGTAAAGGAATGCTGGTAAGACATGGCAGAGGTCAGTGCAGTCATAGTCATCATGGAAGGAGATGGGGAAGGTCTATGTCCAGCAATGGTCTTATAATGGCTGCTGATGATGATAATGATATATTCACCAAGCAAGATGTTTGTCCTGTCACTGTAGATTATTGCTGAGCAGAATGGTAGTGTGTTTGAATTTCAAGGTTGCGTTGTCAATTTCAGTCATACGTGATCAGAAAAACAAGTTATAAATGCTGAGGAGTGGGAGTGTAAGTTGTTAGTTTGAAAAACAGAATCTTCCCATGATTGAAAAAAAAGTCATAGGAGAAGAAATGGAAATTCGTTATCATTCTCCAAACCTTAGCACAGACACCATGTTCCCATGATGATGATAAAGTATGTAGATGCTTTGAAGAAGATAGATTTGTAGATAAGTGGTAAACTGGAAGATAGTTTGAAAAGTTTGAATATTGAATCCTCATTTTTGATTGGCTAGGATTTTTGCAGTGTGAAGGAGGGACTTCTGGTCAGTGAGGAAAATTTAGTTGACATTTTCACCTGTCTAATGCAGTCACCTTTCCCAGCTGCTAAGCCAATATGGAAAGGGAGAGAGTAAGCAAGGAAGAGGGAGAGAAGAAAAGGTAGTGTTTGAAAGTGTCATGCGATATTTAGAATATGATAGTGGCAATAGCAATTTGTTAGGGGCTTTTTTGCCTGGCTTAGAGGAGAGCAGTGAGTACAATGTAAAGTTATGCATTGTGCAATGTTGGCACACATCTCAAGTGTGCAACTAATGCCTGCAAAGTATTTTAGGTATAACATTGAGCTGATGTTTTGATTTTCAATTTTTTTTTTGTTTTCAAAAAGCTGTTATAAATAAAACCAGACGAATAATAATGATACGAGAACTTTTGTGGTCATTTGTATGGGTGTACTTCTTTATGGGCTGATAAGGCCAATAGTAGAAACAAAGGTTGGAAATTCATTATTCTTCCCAAACTCAATTCTCCCTCTTTGATTTTTGTCACCTTTGTTCAACTTTCTGGTTGCTTGGCCAACAACAATACAGTCACTAGGAGATTTACGCAGTGCATGTAAATGTAAATACATGCATTTGCAATGCTACATAGGCTTTCAAAGTAGCTGAGTGCACAAAATATTGGCACCCTTGAAAAAGAGTGCAAAGTAGTAAATGCTGAAGAAACTCACATACACATGCCTGCACATGCACACATGGATTCTCTAGGGCCTAACTTGTTGCAAAACATGTGTAAAGTATTGTACAGAGTCCAACAAGTATACAATTTAACCAGTTTGGTGAGGTCATTATTTACTTTGTCTTTTGTAAACAACTAAATGAAGTATAATCATCAATCCATTTGTCTATGTTGAATGTTCATGAAAGAATGATTAGACAAATACATAGACAAATGTCTGTTCAGAGAGTGTAATGGTTAGCACATCTGCCCCATATGCAGAAGATCTTCAGTTCGATACCCAGTATGAGCAGAGAATGTAGAGAACTCTTCATCAGGACAAATTCCTCCACACTTTTAGCAACTAATAGGGTACACTATAAGCTGCGTAATTAAGGTAGAGGTGTCCTGTAGATTCATGCAACAAAAACCAGGACTTTGTTACTGGCCTCAATGCTCCATTGGGAGTTGCCTCTCAAAAGACAGGATGTTTTACCTTTTTCTTTACATGGACAAACAAAAACAGTATTGACAGAGGGTGAGAAGATTGAATGACAGAGGTAAAAAAGCTGCAGGTGTGGACATATATATATATATATATATATATATATATATACATTTACATATACAGGAGTTGTCAATATAAACAGATATAAGAAATGCTGAGCTAATAAAAAAATACATGTATGGAGATGGTATATATTTGTTTTCCTGAAAGTTTTCAAGTTTACTTATCACGGTACCCAGGTGTCTCTTTTATAAACAGACAGATCTTGTAAGTCACTCAATAGAAACTGTCATGTGACCAATGTCTTTTGGCAACATGCTGTGTTGGGGATAATCAATGAAAAATGTTATTCTGAGCCAGTCTGCCATGCGGCATTATTCTAGACTGACTGGTTTGTTTCATTTAGCTTTTTTCCCTGGTGTTTGTAAGCACCATAGGTGACTTTTGCAATGGCTGGTAAAAAGAACAGAGAGTGTGCATCAAGTTTTGTTTGCTTTTTGGAAAAAAACTGCTGCTGAAATTGTTGTAATATATGCGTCTATAATTCTTGCTAAGTTCTATCGATCCCTTAAGGTGCCTGCAAACATTGGGAAAAAAAGGCATAGGAAACAAATCAGTCAATCTGGAAACCTGCCAAATGGCAGACTGGCTTTGAATAGTATTGCCTTGTGACACCTAGCAGCGCAATTTGCAACTACATGTTTGTGTGAGTACACATTATTCTCATTATCATCATCAGATGTCATAAGTCCGCTGCTGGACATGGGCTTTTCCGATCCTCTTCCGTGACGACCGTGACTGCACTGACCTTTATCATGTCTGATCTTTTTCTGCTGCATTTATTGTGCCATGGACACTGACATAGCTTTACCTATGATTGTACAAGAACCGGTTTATCAAACACGATTTGGCTGTAACAATATTTATATATATGTATATATATAAAAGTGAATATGCATATATATATATATATATATATATATATATATATATATATATATATATATATATATATATATATATATTTATTTATTTATATATATATATATATATCTATTTATGCGTATTCACTTTTATTGTGTATGTATATGTATGTATACATAATGATATATAAAATTATCTATGTATATCATAAAATCAAAGTGTGTAGATATAACAAAAATGCATATGAATATAGATCCTCACTCTGGCTGAAATATAGATAGACTTTATTGTCATGCACATTCACAAAAAACTCTAGATTGGTATCAGATTTCATTTCCAGTTCTAACCTTTGAAGGTGGGAGAAAAAACATTTTGCACAGATGAAAAAAAAAAAAATAATGTAGTAAACTATAAAGCATTTCTGACACAAGTTCATGACAGTCAAATTGAAAGAAACTCTGATTTATTTGTGGGAAAATTCCACCTGACATGAGCAGTATAATTCTTTCAATGCAGATTCACATTTGGATTATTTGAATAACCTGGAAAGAAGAGTAGGCCTCTTCCAGATTTTGTCATCCATCTTGTATAGACAGGGGATGAAGACAACTCCTCAAAAAACAAGCTAGTAGGCATCTGATATCCAATTGAGAAACAAGAGTTGTGAGCAGTTTTGATATTATTTCACTATTCATTTACATCATCATCAGAATATTTTGAATGGAAATGACAGTTTCTGCTTTGGATTATACCTATGCTAGCATAGGACTTGTAAACAATTATGGGGATTATTTATGTATCGCTTAACACTTCTGCCTAAGATCAGAGTATTTATGCACTTTTGCCTAGAATTTAAGTGTAGTATCTATGTGCACATTGAAAAGTGTTATACATAACCAAAAGATGTATACATATGGATGCACATTGTGTTTTATTTATACGAATTCATAACAGAAAATGTCCCATCCATTCATAATATTTTGATGAAGATGTGAATAGACATTTTAACAAAACCATTCATTACTTGTATTCGTTAATTGAATATTGATTACCCATGAATAGCTCTTTCAAAGTTAGCTTCATCCTTTATATTCTAAAAGGGACAAGGGTTTTTGATTTTATAAGGGATTTAGAATAGCATTTTGCTTAGGTTTAAAGTTTGTTTTCTTTCTCTTTGTTAAAGATTTCTCTGTGAATAACCCTTCTATAATTATCTGTGATATTCAGTGCACCAACAAAACTACAATCATAACTGTAATATATAATTGAGACTGAAATATAAGACATAATTGACTGTTGACTATAATTGAAATTCTATTTCTTTGTTGACTGAAACTAAAGATTATTTGCATTGATCTCTGGAAGATGCAAATCATTTGACAACATAAGTATCTATATGAATAGCTCCATTGTAAAATACATGATATACCAAATATGGATGAAATTCAATGGGTAACCCTGCTAGTCACTTCTCCAGAGTATGGCTTATCAATGTTCACCTTACTTTTTCAGCAAAGCATATTTTAAGCCTTCCTACAAATCAAAAGAAAATTGCATTATGTTGAAGAATGCATTATATGGGGTTAACATTTTCCCTTTCTTTCTCATTTCATGAAATTTGGATATAACATGTTTTGTTATGAAGCCCTCCATACATATATATATATATATATATATATATATATATATATGAGCCAAAACATTATTACCAGTGATATACGGCAAGAATGACAGCTACTGCCTCATAACAGCTGGGTATGTCTCGATATGTCAAAGGTAAATAAGCAGGTAAGCTGGTTGCAAGTAAATCATTTTGACATGTTGACTGCTGCAGTTAAGATTTAGGGAGAAAGACTTGGGCGACTTTGACAAAGGCCAAATGTCCTTGACCCAAACTAGGTCAGAGCATTTTTGAAATGTCACTGCTTGTGGGGTGCTCATGTTCAATTCTGGCGAGTACCTATCAGCAGTGGTCTGAGGAGGGAAAATTCACCAACTGCTGACAAGGCACTGGGTGTTCAAGACTTATCAATACGAGAAGTGAACAGAGACTTACCTGACAAGGGCTACTGTGACAAAAATTCCAGATAGTTTCAATTAGGGTGAAGGAAGGGGTGCGTCAAAACATCCAGTACATCCTTGTTGTATCCTGGGCTGCATAGCTGCAGACCAGTCAGAGTACCCATTCTAACCAATGTCCATCGCTGAAAGCATCTTCAATGGGTATACGAATGTAAGAACTGGACTTTGTATTAATTGGAGAAAATCATTTGATCCAACGAGTCTCATTTTCTCCTGCATAAGTTGTTTGGCACGATATGTGTGCATTGTTATCCGAAGAAAACAATCGCACTGGGATGCTCTGTAGCAAACCAACAAGGCGGTGGAGTCTGTGTGTGATTGGAGCAACATTTTGCTGGAAAACACTGGATCCTATCATTCATGTGAAAGATACATTGTCATGTATCGCCAACTCAAATATCAAGACCAGGTATCTCCTTTCTTAGCAGCAGTCTTTTACAATGGTAGAGGCATCTTTCAGCAGGATAATGCGCCCTGCCACACAGCACAAGTTTCATGGGAATGGTTTCAGGAGCATGAAGATTTCACAGTGCTACCATGGCTCCCAAACTCTTCAGATCTTAATCCTACTGTAGGATGTATTTGACTGACAAATTTTGTGCTGCAGAGACTCCACCTTTTAACTTGCAGCAGTTGAATGATCAACTGTTAACACTGTAGCACCAGATCCCAGACGAAATGTTATGTGGTCCATACCTGATTGAGTTTCATGGAGTACCAGCACCTTATTAGCCAGGTGGTCATAATGTTTTGGCTCATCAGTGTAAACAGGGCAACGGTAAAACAGCAGATGAATTCAAATATAAAGAATAAAATTATAAATAGAAATAGAAAATATAACTCTAATTACATACACCAAGATCCTGAAATTAATTAAAAAATAGTTCTGGGAAGACACATTCAGATAACAGTGATCGGATTAAAGATTACTGGCATGGCATGTAGGTGTGGATACTTTGAAACTATACGAATTTTGATTGATAAAATTTCCTTTTCAGCGGTAAACAAATCGAGAGTTTCCATGAGTATATTAACACGTTTATGCATAAAAATTCCTTTTTGTACACATATAGAGTAATTTGTCCCTGTATAGGAATATAGACCTATGCAAATAAAATGCAATATGTGCAAAATTATGTATGACGTGTTGACACCGTATCTCTTGCACCGGGTCATCAGCAGTGTTGACAATGGCAACAACATAATATAAAAATACATTAACAGTTGTTATAGCTTTCAGTTTCCACTGTCTTGAGTACATCGGAGGTAATTTATACAATTTTTTAGTCAGTCACAGGGCAAGATGCCCTGATAACAGCTTGAAAAGTATCTAGCTAACTTCGTTGTAAGTGGATTTGTTGATCATTAACAAATGAGGCAGGGAGACAATGTGTTAAGGAAGTTAATTATAACTTAACTATGACTATAACTACGGCTATGATTTAACGATGACTTTCATATGATAAGCTCCGCCAAATTTTTTGTACTTACCTATTCTTTTATTTTTGTATTTACCTATTGATTTCAAACAAAGCAAAACAAAAATGAAATAATGATAATAAAATTATGATGTTTAATTTGACGTAAAGTCCTTTACGGATCCATACTCTATCTCTATGCAACATGATGAACCTTCAAACAAATTGGAACACTGAAATCATTGAAGATAAAATAAATATATTTTCAAAACATGTTGGAGGTGGGGGTAGGGCTAAAATTTTGGGGCCCTGTGCAGCTGCGCTGTTTACAGTTCCTCAAGTACGCCCTCTTTCATTTGGTCCCACAACCAAATATCTCTCTACACACTTACACACCCTCAGAGAAGAAAGCTGTTGGAATATGAAAGTTTATGTGATAAAAAAAAAATGATTTCTCTATATTTTCAGTTGTCAGACGGAATAGGTGAAGTACAGGTCCTTAATGCTGGATTTGACATAAGCTAGATAAGCTATAGCTAATGGCTTTGTAATCCATTTAAAAATATTAAAAATGTTATAATAGGTTTCTTCAGTTTTAAAGTTGGTCAGATTGGTTAACTGGCTGGTTAGCAATATATGTATGTATCATGTATACAGGTCACATCAGAGGGGCTAGAATGCTGAAAATTTGGACATTCATTCATTGTTATGTTTATACAAAACATGTTTTTTTTTTCCAGATTCTCCCCCTAAATAGACTTTTAGTGGGGGTTTCATTCAGCTTGTGTTTTTTAACTTTTTTAGTAATCACTACCCAACAAAAGGTGAGAGAAGTAACTTATCCATTGACCCCCGCCTTCTCTACTGAGAGACTAATTTGTTTACAAGTTTCAAAAGACCTTTTGATGTATTTTTCCAGTAAGTGGTCTCCAAGTTTTAGCTGGGGTAAATGTGACACAGCAGGTCATGAATTCACTACAGCTGAGGGTTTCACAATCTGGAAGGGCCTCTTCAACATTGGGGTATCTGAAAAAGGGTAGCACTATTTTCTGCTATCTCCTGTAAAATTAGGCTGATACTGATTCCCATTTCAGTTTTCTACATCACCATGTCAACAAAATTTTGCTCGAGAGAAGTAAATAACAAATTCTTATAATCACACCGATCCACCGACTGACTCTTATTTGATTATTTCCTCAGATTATTTGGGTTTATATGAGTAAAGATTGGTGTATTGAAACGATTTTAATAAGGCCCATATGTAACATAGGAGATGAAGTGAATAATAATGTTAAAAAAAATATTTTGTTTATATATATATACACACACACCCATACACACATATATATATGTATACATACATACTAATACATATATACATACATACATATATATACATACATATACACGTACATACATATATATACATATATATACACATACATATATATGTATATATCCATACATGCATAAATACATATATACATATATATACATTCATATATACCTATATATGTATACATACATATATACATACATGTATATATATATATATATATATATATATATATATATATATATATATACATACATACATACATATACATACATACTTATATATACATATGTATATATACATACATATACATTCATATACATATAGAATATATATCATATTCACATCAGATTTTGTCTTACTAGTGAAAGTTTACAGAGGAAAAATATATTGATGAATAAGAATATTTAAAAAATATACATACGTATATATAAAAGCATAAACTTGTACGCACTAACAATCTTGAATATAAATGTGTGTATGAAACTTATACGCACTAACAATCTTAAATATAAATGTGTGTATGAAAATTCCTCTACGTATACTTATAGACTGACATATCCGTATTAAAAAACATAAATAAAATTACATACACACATGAAACTATACATATTTGATACGTAATAAAATGTTTTCCTTTCCATTAACAAAACAAACACAAATATAATAACACGACTTCTGACCTTTGGCTGATTTCATTGAAAAATGTCACCATGGATAATAATTCCTTATTCCTTAGGAACGAGCGTACGCATCTATTGCAGCATTTGATAGAAGCTGCACCAAGAACAACATCCAGTCTGTCTGTCTGTCTATCAGGCGGACGGTCAGTTTTCACCAATAAGTCAATGAGCCGGCCGGATTGTCAGCTAGTTCTCATTTGACATCGAGATGTACAAATATATAGAGTCTATGCACGCATCCACTTGTCTCCTTGTTGACGATGACTGTACAGTCCTTGTTTTGACCTGAACTTTGAAATGAGGATCTTTCCACAGGGTGGAAGATATGCATCCTTGTGCTATTTCTCTGGGATTTGCCAGGCTTCAATTCAAAGAATGTGTGAAGCAGAATCATGTATAGAGCTTATAAGTATGTAAACGCATGCAGACGTTGTTCTAGTCTCTTACCAGACAGACACACACACTCACATACACGGATGCATAAACTATTTCAGATACATAATTAGAAGTATTTAACTAGAGCAGCAGTTTTCAAAGTGTACTCAGCGGACCACTAAGGGTTTGTAAGTCCCATGTAAAGGGGCTGTCAAAGAAAAATTATTTTGAAAAGGATGTGAAAAATTATCAAAAAAAAAATCAAAACATTTCAGAAGAATATTCTCAGCTATCAGGAAAGGCTATTTGAATATTCTTCCCCTTTGTAACTACGTATTTAAGTGAAGTAGGATTTTCTACATACGTAACAATAAAAACTGATCATCGTAATAGACTGAATGTTGAAGCAGATATGAAAATCTAACTCTTTACGATCAAACCAGACTTCAAAGAGACTTTTAAAAGATGAAACAGAATCATTCATCCCATCGATTTTTCTTTCATTCCTTTTCCTTTTTAGAATATTAATATTTCTTCAAAATGAAGGTAGTTTTGGAAAACTTGTCAGGGGTTATTTCAATCATCTAATCAATATAGAAATTCTTCCAAGGTCTGCATTCATTTTCTAAGAACATTAAGGGAACTGCAGAACAGAGAGTTTAAGTTCCACTGATAACTTTATATATATATATATATATATACACACACACATATATATATATATATATATATATATACACACACACACATATATATATATATATATATATATATATATATATATATATATATGTATATATATGTATATATATATACACACACACACACACACTCACACACACAAACACATATATATATATATATATATATATATATATATATATATATATATATATATATATATATATATGTATATATATATGTACATGTAATGTGTTTATTTGTTTAACAAGTGTGAACACAGATTTTTAGGGAACTAAGGAATCACATGCAAACACACATTCACACTCAGAAATTTTTTTGTATAATAAAAAAATAAAAACACTCCCTCATTAATGCGTTTTTATTTATTTTCATTAGCTGAAGTATTATAAATGATTATCTTAAATCTATTATGACTACTTTTTACCTTCATTTCTATATAACATAACAAATCCTCAGAAAGTTTGAAACACTGAAAAACACTGAAAATTTTTCTTCAGACATATTTTTTTTTTTTGTGGTGGGGGGCACTAAAATTTTGGGGCCCTGCAGACCTGTACAGTTCTGGACAAAAGCAACATAGTTTTGTTCTTGATCGTTCCATATCCTGTAACAGAAGACTGCTTATTAAGAGAGAGCGGTTACATGTCATAAATTAGTGTAGAAGAAGCAGCTTTAAGGCTATTAAGCAGCTTTAAGGCTATTGGTGTGGTCAGTCGATACACACAGGCTAGGCTGATAGGCTGGCTGGCAGATAAGATTGCTGAGGGGGATATTCTGGCCACATTGCAGCAGTCAGATGCGGTCAGTCTAATGCGGCGGATACAGAATTAGCTCATGGAGAAATTTTATCAGATAGAAATACATTTATACATGTTTAGTCAAAAATATACACATGTAAGTTGGTTGGGATCACAAACGATATTTAAACATGAAATTTTTTATTAATATTTTATGACTGGTATTTACCTTCATCTTATAACTTTTAGTTGCTTTTTATCACATCTCTACTGAGATCATCAAACAATTGGGGAAGGATTAAGGATGAGTTTAAGGTTTAAATTTGATCTTCTGCTTGCTATAAGAACCCTTGTAGCTCAGTTGGTAGAGCAGTCTTATTTATAAGCAGGGATGAGAGTTAGTGTTTCACCAAGAGTTGATTCTTTATTTCTCAACTGCGGTTTATTTACAACTGTAGACTAATGGTCTGAATAATTTATGAAAAAAAGCAACTAAAAATTTCAAGATGAAATAAGATCCTTATCAAAAATTGATATTGGCTTTGGTTAATGAAAAAATATTACAGGAGAATATTTTTTTTCCCTTATAATCAAGTCATCATAGTCCCATGAATGGCCCAACTAAGCAGGCTACTAATTCTTCTATCTTTGAGTGTCCGTGTGTCTGTCTGTATTTCGGGGTACTCCTGGTCATATTTTGGGGACTACAACCTTGTAAATTTGCATGAGTGCACCACTATCACCATCTAAAAACAATATTTTTTTCCTTCTTTTGTATTTCTTTGGTTATTTTGGGCTTTTTAGAAAAATAAATTTATATAAAATATCTGTTATCTTGGATAATTTTTGTAAATGATTAGCTCTGGGACATGTGCAAGCTACAGTGGTTCTTTTATAAGGGATATGGGTATCTAGTTCAGATTTGTTGTTATAAGTATAGTCATGCTACTTAATTTTATAAAGTATACACTGCTATAGCCATGTCATTATTAATGCTAAGATGTTTCTCATGGGAAGTGCAGATGGCCTAACAGTTAGCAGCACAGAGAATTGAAATGACAAAATTAAGTCAAACTCTGATTGGAACAGTTTATGTTCACTTTGTACTCATGTCCTTGGAAGAGACACAAATCCATCTCCCACCCCCAAGTTATTTGTAAATAGCAGGCAAGTTTTAGCACTATAGCTCCTTCATTGATTGAGTCTCCTTGGATCGTTTGAGAAATGAAGGTAAAGATCATTGTCTCACATGTTGTGTCAATTAGAGAACCAAGTAGCTGTACTCGTGTGCAAATGGATTACAAAAAACATTGACTACTCTGATAATTTCATGATATTAGCTCAGCTTAGTTTAGTATGGCACAAGGCCACAAATGTTAGGTACCCAATGGGGAAAGCATCTTCGGTATTTACCAATCTTAATTTTGTACAGTACAAACCCACAAGTATTAGACACCTATTGATGATTAGGATCGTTACACAAGTCATGGTCTATGCAATTACCTTGTTAATTGGATATTGATCTTAGCTACCCACAATAGACAGGTTTGAACACTCTTGTTGGGTTCAGGTTATTCATAAATATTTTTAAAAAAAGGTAAAAAGAAGCATTTGTGGTTTGGTTCAAAACTCCCAGGTTACAAACTACAACATTTCATTTGAACAAGGCCAGGGGGTACAAGGGCTGAAAGGTAACTCTTACAATCAAGACAAAGAAACTAATCTGAGTAAATGTGAGTTCACCTTTCCAATATCTTTGTTCGATTCTGAACAAAATTTTAGAAGGATAGAAAAAAAAAATTGCTTTTTTCATTCAACAACTCAACTTGATAATCTAATTATATGATGGAAAAAGCATTTTACACAAAATTAGCATTCAGAACCACAAAACAAGACTAAATGCATGCCTTGTTAAGTTGATTGCAATGAAATTTGGTTTGTCTCGTGTAATGTTCCTATTTTTAACTCTCAAAACCAAGTGATTAGAAGCAAAATGTCCGTTCGTTGAAGTACTCATGACAAGTATGGTATACGTATTCATGTACATTCACACATGTATATATATATATATATATATATATATATATATACAGGTACATATATGTTTTACGTAAAATATATTCAAATATATACATACATATGAACCAGCAATGAGCATTTATATACGTATACATACATATATATATATATATATATCTATGTATATATCTATATATATAAATACATACATACATACATACATATATATATATATGTATATATATATATATATATATATATATATATATATATATATATATATATATATATATATATATACATATATATTTATAAACAAACATATTCTGATACATCAATTAATTGCTTATTTATCACTAATGTTAAAATTGAAATCATTTTTATTACAGCATAATTGCATTATATATATTATATCATGATAAGATCACATACAATAGGCAAGGTGGGGTCAGGGGGTGTATGTTTCCCTACTTCTCATAGACCCAACTCATTTCAAACCAAATGTCACCCTCAATTACACAGATACAAATACCTCCCCTCCCACTCGTACCAAACAACTGAACACAGAAATATTCACTTTCTCCTCTTCAGTATCAAAATGTAAACATCATATTTTCCTCTATGAACCGCCACAAATATATTTCTAAAGATGGCTGGCCCCCATCGAAATGCATCAAACTAAACGCATTGAACAATAAAAAAAAAAAATTTTGAGATGTGACGTCTATCTCCTGAGTTTTTCTTTACATATCCCAATAATCATTTTCATCTATATTCTGTCGGATCACTTCACATCCACAATACAAACATATACATATATATATGTATATACAGAGATTGGACAGAATAATGGAAGCCATTTTAATCACCAATTTTTATTTAAATTTTAAAAATGATTTTAGTATGGAGTTGGCCCCCCTTTAGCATTAATAACACCTTTGATACATTGAGGAATTGATTCATACGGCTTTTGGACAGTATTTAAAACCTTTCCTAATTGCTGCTCCAATTGATACTACAAATTCTCAAATATATTGAAATCCAGGAGGCCAATTCAAGTGTTGAAGTTCATGTATTTCAGACCAGATTTTAACAACTCTCTCAGTGTGAATTTGTGCATCATCATCCTGAAAGATGGTGCATACATTGGGAAAGAGTGTTCGCATCATGGGATGCAACTGGTCAACCAAAATTGACTGATACTCCTAGAAGTTCACCCTGTCATCCAGGGCTACAGCTGGATCAAGAGAATTCCATGATATTGTTGTCTAAATCATCACAGATTCACCTCCGTACTGCTTAACTAATGGAGTGAGACAGTCAGGATTATAAGCTTCTTTGGGCAGCCTCCAGATATAAACTTGGCCAGAAATAATTCAAGGGAAGATTTGTCCAAGTTTATCATATTCTTACATGGGTTCATTGTCTGATTCTTATGGTCATTACACTACTTTTTATGATGTTCCATGTTGATTAGGCAATAGCAGCCCCTCCATAGTATTCAACTTCATAAAACTAAATAAACCAATGTGAGGGCATGTGGAATAACATAATGTATTATAATCTGCAACACATTTTGAGTCATTTGATGTTTTATGTAGTATCAATATGGTCCAGAAATAAAACAAGTTAAATCAGCTGATATTTCTATTATTTTATTCAACCCATATATATATATGTATACTTCTAGACAGAGAAAGGGAGGAAGGGCAAAAGATATCCTGCCATATGTATAATCATATGTGCATGCCCCTGTATAAAAATACACACACACACACACACACAAATACACCATATATATATATATATATATATATATATATATATATATATATATATATATATGTGTATATATATATATATACACACATATATATATGGTGTATTTCGGCTAGATCTCTTCTTTTAAACAAATATCATCAAAAAGTATGGGCAGTTTTTGTCTGTTCATTTTTCTAGTAAGTTTTTTGAGTTTTATGTTGTTCCATATAGTTGGTTTGAATGAGCATAAGAATTTGCTGAAATCTATGTTGCATTATCTTAATTATCTTTATCTTTATTTGTGTGAGAAGAATAGATGTAGATCCAACTGAATGTTGTGGAAGGTGGACGTGGAAAGGAAAATGACTTGAGACTAATAAGATCATCTCAAATTCTTCATTAAATGTAATTGCTTACATTTTACCCAAGAATAGCAGGCTTCTTCAGAGCATCATAGTGAAAAATTGTTTGAGATGATTAATTCTATTTGCATTGACAGAAATAGGTGTATGATCCAGGGCATTTGGACAAAGCAGTGTAATTTTGGCAAAACTATGTAAATTTCCCAGCAAATCAAGCCTCCCTTAACCAAAGATTTTCCATACACCAATGTTGGGAGAGATCACTGTTAAAAAAAATGGAAGAGGCCTAAAGGGGTTAATATGAGCAAAAGCAAAGAAACATGCTAATTGTGAAACTACAACTCACTAAAAAAAGTTTTTTCATTGAAAGGACCAACTCTGCTTAAAATAAGTGGAGGGAGTCTCACTGTCTGGCAGAAGAAACAATTGGTAACATTAAAACAAATTCTCATAACAAAATGATTTTACTTACCGGAAACAAACATCAAAACTCACCAAATTTTGCTCGAACAATCAAATCTTTTTTTCCCATCCTAGATGTTGTCAACACAACATTTCTGCCAATTTTCAGCCCTGATCAGGTGCATATTCTGAGAAAAGAAGAAAACCTTTTTTTTTTTCCAGACAATTACCCAGATAATTACGCAGATAATTCCCTGAAGAAGAAAGGTTTGTCTTTTTTCTTGGAATACACACCTGACAAGGGCTGAAGAATGGATTGGCTGAAATGTTGTGTTGACAACAATAAAGATGGGAAGAAAAGATTCAATTGTGCAAACATAATTCTGAATGGTAATGACTCTTCTCAGAGTTTTCGAAAATTGTTGAAACTATAAGCAACTTGTGACTGAAGGAATAAATAGTGTATCTTCAATCTTTTAAAAGATGTTTTTCTAATAGCTATAATTTCAAAAATTACTTATAGCAAAGTCTATTATGAAAAAGTTGATTGAGACTCATGACTGGAGTGTTTTCCACTGATTCCAAGGGAGAAAAGCCAGGATTTTGAATTCTGATTTTGTAGGCAGGCAGGTCCTTCCATTTCGGAGATTGGTGTAGCACAGTTTTCCTGCACATCATTTCCCTACATCTGATCTTGGGCTGCACTGAGGTGAGCTTAATCAGTATCAGGCTTGTTTTGTGGCTGAAATAGTAATGGATTTCTCGCAAGTGCTAAAGATTGGTGTACAAGCCAGGTAAGAAGCTAGGATTTTGAATGCCTATTATCCAGGTAGGTTCTTCCACAGGCATAACACAATCTTCCTATCCCACACCTGGCCTTGTGCAATATGAAACTGAGTTAATATTGGCAGAATCTGATGTAATACATTCTTTGTTCCAAAGGATTTTATGCTATAATTACAAAAGCAAATTCAACTTTGAAAATTAATTAGCGTCTAAGAATCATTGCAACAATCAAGCTGTTTATTATAATCATGGATAATGTTATCAATCGGTCATTGCTACCAAAATCTGTTGGTCACAGAAATTTTATTTAAAATGAATTAAGAATTATCAAAAATTATCCACTTATACTTCAAATATTTTCATGATGTAAAGTTGTTTATAACAATGAATTTCATAGCATACCAATGAATTCATTATGATGAATATAAATTCATAACAATGAATATAAATCTAAAATGATGAATGTAAATCATTCCAATTTTCATATCCTTAGCTTAATATTATCAACTGGTTATTGTTATCTAAAAGATGCAGTCCCTGAGGTACAGGATAAGTCACTTATTGTGACTTCCTCTTTGTTTCAAATGTTTTTTTCAGAAAAAATCACTGCAAAATAAAGAAAATCACTGACTTGTTAAAATAAATATCTATTTCAATAAAGGGTCATAAATTTTCATTTTTTCTAGATAAAATAAATGGCTAATAAGGGAAGATGATGTGTGTGACAGCAAGAATGAAATTTAAAAAAAAATAAAAAAATATCACAACTCAGATGAACAAAATGCACAAAATGAAAGTTTACATTTCTAAATAAAACATCTAAATTAGTGGTTCTCAACCTTTTTTCATCCATGCACCTTTTCTGAATTACATTCTCTCTCTCCAAGATAATATCCAAAAAATGCATTCCAAATGATATACATATTATATTGAGAATATTATACTGTCAGGTTCCACACTAAAGTCTGGTACCGACATCGTTTTCCTACAGAACAAGAACAATCCTCACCAAAATGAGGGATGTAAAGTGATATGTAAAACCCACAATCCCTATCATGACTTGAACTCATGACTAACTGATTACTTGGAGGCTACCTTACTGACTGAGCTAAATTGATAAGTCTTGGATATCAAATAGAATTATCATACAGATATGCACAGACTTATTTCATTCTTATGAATAAATATGTTTTTATGAAAAACAACATTTTTATAATTTAAAAAAAGTTATATGTACAAAACAAAAGTTGCAGTAATCCTCTCTTGATGGAACAGTGGTCAGAGTGGAGTCTGACCAGTAACAGGTTTCATTTTATTTTTTTTTTTAGCACATATACATTTACTTGGATTGTTTTTTAAAATTTACTTGCAGTGCTAGAGGACTAATATTCCAACAGTTTGAATCTGCCAATCTGTGGTACCAATTTACCTACTGAGACCCTAGAATTCCGTTGGGGGGGGGGAGAGGATTCACCTTGTTGAGAACATCTAATGTAAGTTAATGTATGTAGAAAACTTGATATACAAGTGATAAAGAAAACACCACATTCCTAAAAGTTTTGTGCTAACATTAATTTCTATCCTGAGTGTATAAAGTCTTCATCCTTATTAGAAACAGTCAACCAAAACTGTCAATATAGGTCTCTTCAGTTTTTAAGCTGGTCTGGCTCACTAGCTGGCTATGTATGTATTGTGCATACAGGCCACACTAATTGAGTTAGAGAGCTGAAAATTTGGTATTTACTCCTTATTATGTCTAGAATAAACAGTCAGTTCGTCTTTTGAAAATTTCTCGCCTAAATAGGTTCTCAGTGGGGGGGGGGATTGCAACATATTTCATGCTAAATTAATCCATTAGTTTGTGTCCAGCAACATTCATGCATTTAGATAAAAATTTCAGACTTTTTTAACGATCTCTGTCTCAGCAAAAGGCAAAAAAAAGTAACTTATTTAATAATCACCCAATTTCCAATAATTCAATTGATCATCCCCAACATGGCATGCAGTCAAAAGATGTTGGTCATTGAGTTTCTGTTGAGTGACAAACCAAACAGGTTTTTTTTATAATGTTCATGAAATATGTCAACAATCGAAATGAGAATGAAAAATTCAAAATACCATGATGTTTAATCTAATGTAAAGTCCTTTATAGATCAATTATCTATCTTTATGTATCATAAAAAATCCTATAAGAGAAAAACAGAAAGACATTAAAAATAAAAAATATTTTTTCCAGATAGATTTTTTGGGGGACCCTTCAAATCTGGGGTTCCTTTGCAGCTGCACCATTTGCACTGCCCTAAGTATGACCCCTGCAAATAACAAAGAAAACTTTTAATATTTCAAAAGGCTTTGTTCCAATTCTGAGTGTATAACATATTTATCATCATTTTTTGTTTATGACATATTTCTAGTCTAGTGTTTGGTGTTCCCTGATACTTTTATATGCATAATATAAGGTCAAACTGTTGGTCATTGAGCAAATTACAAAAATAGAAAAAAAAACTTACCAACTACCAAGGTGGTACACATGCTGACCATTCTGATGGTTAGATTTTAATAATATCCAGGTGTAATTAATGAAAAGTAAAGGTAATTCCTTGGGTGCATCACGTGCAGTAAGATTGGCTGAAGACAATTATTTGCACTTGGTATCTTAAAAAGATTTCTTTGGGTTATCGTTTTTAATTTTTTTTTGTCTGGTTTTGCTCTGGAAGAAAATGTATTTGCTCTGTGAAACAACAGAGGAAACAAATGAAAACTAAACTTGATGAAAAAATAAAATTATCTTGAACGCACAACTTCAGTTCGACAACTGCTATATCAAGACTTTATTCTATTATTGTTTTATTTGTATAGGTAAATGTATATACCTAATTCTTTTTACATAGGAGTACAAAGATTTGTGCATATATATATATATATATGTATGATCATGTACATGCACTTAACAACATGTATATCTTTATGTAAACTCCGCTATGTATATAAAGTATACTCCCTCTGACTTTCTTATTCTGTGTATGTACTTAATTGGGGTGTTTTCTTACGTACACAAAAATCTTCCTGTAATTAATCAAGTTGTTTAAATATCTGTCTAAATGTGCTATTCAGTTTTTCATAATAAAAAATAGAAATATTTCTTGACATTTTGGGGGCATTTTTTTCCTGTTTTCAAATTTTCTATCTGATGGGCTCCTGCTAGGAATAAAGTAATATTCAGCAATATTACTCATTCACTTATGTAATGTTTTCAATCTATATTGAGAGTCATAGACTGAGCAAACAAAGCTTAGTAAATGTTTACAAGTTTTGCATATTGTATAAGTTATAAAGTTCAGATTACAAAACTTATCTGCCCAAATATTACTTCCAACAATATATATATATTTGCATTAATCTAACAGTTGTCTGACATATTCAAACTAGCATGTATAATGCATTATCTATAACATTGTCAAAAAATGGATTGCTCCCATTGGTATGTTAATTAGTACAATTTTCTCAGCTAAAAAAAAAATATTTGCTTCTTTTCTTGAAATATGCACCTGATGAGGGCTGAATAATAATTGGCTGAAATGCGTTGACAATATCAAGGTTGAGAAGAAGAGACTCGATTGTCTGAGCAAAAGTTGGAATTCAATATATAATATATGTAGATAGTTGTTGTGGACTGGATTAATGTGAAAAATACATCTTTTTTATGCACACTTGTAACTGATACTCAGTTTTTTTAGTGCAAACATTTTTGTTTGTATTTATACAATAATTATTTAGTGTGTTGATAAACTTTTTCATGTATAGGAATAACTACTTCAATGAATATGCTATGTTGCTTCAATGTCTGTGTTTCTTGAAACAATTATTTGTATGTGTAGATGAATGCAAGGAAATATGTCCAAATTTTGTGTCAGCAAACTGTGAAAAGAAATGTCCCCTCCATTCAGGCAGTCTTCTAATGGTGACCACGTGACACCGATGATGACTGAAGTATAAATTAACAGAACCTAATGACCACAGCAGAAACGAAAACACTGTCTCAGGAAGAAGACAAAGACATTTGAAATTACAGACTAGAAATCAAGTGTCTCTCTCTCTTTTACTCTGCACGTCTTTCAGCCTTTCTCACCTTTTTCTCCTTGCCCACTCTTCACCACCCTCTCTTTTGGTCTTTATTACCTTTTCTTTCTCCTTGCCCACTCTTCACCACCCTCTCTTTTGGTCTTTATTACCTTTTCTTTCTCCTTGCCCACTCTTCACCACCCTCTCTTTTGGTCTTTGTTATCTTTTCTTCCACCTTACTCCCCTTTCACCTCACTCTCTTTCAGTCTGTCACATTTTCTTTTTTTCTTATCCACTCTTCACCACCCTCTCTTTCAGTGTATCACCTTTTCTTTCTCTTTACTCAACCATCACCTCCCTCTTTTTCTGTCTATCACTATTTCTATCTCCTTGTTTACCCTTTAATCCCTCTCTTTCAATCTTTGTCACCTTTTCTTTCTCCCTACTCACCCTTCACCACCTTCTCTTTGTCATTCCTCTTGCTCACCCTCTCTTTCAGGTGTATCCCTCTCTTATTCTCCCTTCTTTCTACTTATTACAATGTGTTTCTTTCTTTTTCTTTCTTTGTGTTTCTTTCTTTTTCTGTTCTATTCCTTTCTTTGTTTGAATCTTTCTTACTAATTCTATCAATTCTTTCTTTCCCCTTAAACACTTTTCAACTCTTTCTCTGCTCATGCTCTTTGCTTCCTTCATACTCTTTGTATTTCCACCTTCCTCACTCTCCCTTCATCTCATCTTTGCATTTCACCCTATCTTTCTCTCCCACTCTCATTTGTTCCTTCCTTTTAGTTTCCTCACTCTATTTCTTTTCCATTCTCTATCTCCATCTAAATCATCCTTATTTCCTCTCCTTCTTTTCCTTTTTTTTCTTTCACTCTCTTCGATTTTTCTTTGCATTTTTCTTTCTCTGTCTCTTTCTTTATATTCTGAAGTGTATCATTACAAAAAGGTGGAAAAAAAGAAAAATATGGACACTATCCCCATTGTACTTCATAAATCATTATGGTCCAGATCGTCTCCGTCTTTGCTATTATGTGAAAAATTATGGTGTATAGTTATTTTTGAAGTAAAAAAAATAGACAAAAATAGCAAAGAAAATAAAAATGAATCATTTTGCCTCGGGTGGGAAAAAGACAGAATGAAAATTAGAAAAAACCAGAAAGCGCATATATCTGTCAACACTTTTGTCTCTAAAAACTGAATGAAATCAGTTCACAAATAGATACGATGCAGGGGAAGTAACAGTAAGAAATGAACGTTTGAAAAAAAAATGAAAAAAAAAAATCTTTCAACCAAAAAAAAATTTCTTGGATCTGTCCCTGAATTTAATCAATTCTTCCTTGCACCATGGCCTTTCTATCACAAGAAATTTCATAGAAATTAATGAAGAACTTTTAGAGTCATTTGTGAACATGTAGCTACGATGCAAGGAAGATAACAGTAAAAAATATATACCTGGATCTGCCCACAAACTTAATCGCTTCTTCCTTATCCCATGGACCACCCTCCCAGAAAAAAATGTCATTGAAATTCATTGAGAACTTTTGAAGATATTGTGGGGACAAACTGACTGAGTGATAGATAGACGGATAGGCAGACAGACAAGTGAATCTATATACTTCCTCCAACTTTATTGGCAAAATTAGTTTTTTTAAAGTACAAAATTATAAGATAACAGATTGTTAAAGTTATCATAGAATCAATTAGAAAACTCAGATGGCAATGTCAGATAAACTTTGGACATCACAACTCACTACGTGGATCCCAACAGATCATATGCAAAATTGTGGCTAGCAATAAATAAGATGACATGATGAACTAGACAAGTTCAGGAAGTATTGGCTTCATGATGCCAATGATAGAGAAGTCTGGCGAATCTTGGAGAAGGTCTATATACAACAGCGAACACTAAAACGCTGCAGTTGCTGCTGCTGCTGCTGATGATGATGATAACAAAATCCCTCTCCCCCATGTATTGAATGTCAGTGATTTTCTTCCCGTCTGAGTGCTTGGATCGAAGCCCATAAGACGGATTAGATTACCAGGAGTAAAGAGTTCTAATTAATGAGTTGACAGGTAATAATTAGTGGAAAACATAGACAACGACCTAGACGCCGGAATAATCAACCTATTTCAAGCATCTCACTACCACTTCCGGAACAACAAGTGTCTCAGAGCAGTGATCTTTAAAAAAAAACAACTTTTCCGCAGATCAATGGGGGTCCTTCAAATCATGCTCGGAGTCTGCAGTGGTACTCCCTCTCAATCTAATATTGCAGTAGAAAAACAACATCATCCATTACAATGCTATAAAAAGCATAATTATTGAACACAGACCTCTATCATATATAAGAATGTGGAAAAATGTAATCTATTTTAAATAAATATAATTTTCAAGGGACAAAAATTGCTCTTTACTGTACTTCATTATTTAGTCTAAAACCTAAATGTAGAAAATGGGGTCCTTACGATATTTCTTTTAGGGAAAACGTTCTTGAGTTTTTCAAATTTTGAAACCTCTATCTTGGTAGGTAAATTTGTGATGGTTGTTCAACCTTGGTACTTTTTGTTTTTTTCTGTGAATACATTAACCAAATTAAATTATGAAATAGAGAAGTCAAAGAGCTTCCAGGAAAACAAAGTAGAATGTTTGTTCTTGTTATTATTCAACACTTGAGTGTTGCTCATCATATAATGCTATTTTGATGTTGGGAGTATACTTTTGCCATTGTGAGTAATATCAGGTTTGTCATATTTCAGCTGTCCACTGAGACGCTCGTAAATTAAAGCAGGTTTCATCACGTATGGGTAAGGAAACCTGATTGAATATTCACTTGACCTTTGAACGGAGAGGATAGGTAACAGACACCGTGTAAACAAGTGTATTCATTTATTTAAAAAGAAGAAGTGGAAAAGAAAATGAAACAAGGATTATACTTTGATTTGTTTGAGTTGTATTACTAACTTATTGAGTTTTCCAGATTGAACAGTATTGAGTCTTCAGAAGGCAACTTCTAGGAGTACAAGTACAGCTGAAAATAAAAGCTGTGAATGAAATACACATTGTGAAACTGTGGATGTAACTTTTCTTATACTCCTGCTTGAATTATAGGATAATATGATGTTTACAGAGCTGTCTCTCATTTTTTCTTTGAGCTGACCAAGGGACACCTCTTATTTTCAAAACATGACAGCGCTGGAACAAACAGTAAAATATGCATGGATGACAAGCTCTGCCCTGGGTTGATGAGGCTGTGGCTCAGTCCCCCTCTCCTCTGCACTTGTCCTTTTCTTTTCTGTTATCACTGGGATGGGCTGCCCAAATAAATGGCATTGCTCTCTTCTTCCTGTTCATCAGAATGCAATGGCAAAACAGAGTCACAATTTTTCTCTTCCTGCTAGTCAGAGGCCATGCCAAACTCCAGCGTTGTCATTCCATCCAATGCCTAACCTTGTTACAAGAGAGTTCACTAGAAGAGTTGCAAATTCTCACTTGGCTAGAAGAGAGAAATTTTGGTTGAGGAGTCGTTGGGTGAGGAGTGAGATTTATATTGATGAGGTGCCAAATGTTAGAAGGATTGAGAACAAAGGTAAGAACTTGGAAGACATGGCTACTGACACTCTGATAGATTCTAATGATTCAAGGATACGAACAGGGAAAGAAGGTGGGAGGATAAGAATCAGGAAATAAGTGTAAAATAAGCAAAGAGATAGAGGGAAAGAATCACATAGAAGGAGAGAGAGAGAGAGAGAGAGAGAGAGAGAGAGAGAGAGAGAGAGAGAGAGAGAGAGAGAGAGAGTTTCAGGAATTGAGTATGAATTGTACAGTAGAAAGTAAGTGAAATAACCAGTAAGCAGGGGGCGTAGTTGTGAGAGGGGATGGGACAATTTCAATCTATGTGGGATTATAAAAAAACCTATCAGCACACATACATACATACATACGTACATACACACACTTACAGAAAACCACTTATAAAATGAATCCTGTTTATGCAATGTTCACCTGCAGTGAGGAACCTGTCTATATTTTTTATCTATCTCCCATCTTAATTAAAACAGGTCTGGTTAGTTACTAAATAGAAACCACCATGCAAATGATATCTTTTGCCAGGCTGCCATGTTAGGGGTAATCAATTAGAAAAATTGGAATAGAGATTGATCAGTGAGTAAGTTGCATCTCTCATCTTTTATTGGGCAGTGATCACAAAAAAGTCTGAATTTTTAGAAAAACAAGTGTACAGAAACTAAGGGAAATTTAGCCTAAATGTACATTGCAAACTGAACCCCTCACAAAAACCATTTAGAGAATTAATTTTCACCCCCCACCCAAAACTCATTTTTTTGTGGACATAAGGAGGAGTAAATATTGAAATTCTCAGCCTGCAAGTTCCATTATGCAACTTCTATGTATGATACATAATCAGCCAGGCAGGAAGCTAATCCAAGTTGAAAACTGAAGGAAATGTTGACAGTTTTGGGGACAGTTTCTCATAGAAGACTGCAGAATGGAAGGCGACTGGATTTCAAGACATTTTCACATCAAAGATAAATTGTTTCTCATTTCACTTGTTGCCAATGTTTCAAATTGAACAACTATAGCCATCAAAGATGGCGGAGGTTTCTATCATTTTAAATTTGTGCATGTGATTGTTTATGTGTCTGCATTTTCCAGCACTCCTGGCCATACCGTTCTATCAACAAACTTGAAAATTGGTATCAGTACTCCACTAGACCCCTCTTAAAAATGTTTTTTTCATACTTGGAAAAAAAGATTTTTTGACCTTTTTAGGGGGTTATTTTGATGAGATTGTTAGCAACATCTAGATTCTCCAGAATCTGGATGTTTCTAGATGTTTTTTTTAACTTTACTTCAGATGTTTTCCATTGGAAAACACAAGTGATGTCATAAATAGAATTCATTGTGACTATATTCATTCTTAGATGGAATTTTTTATATGATGTATGCTATGTTTGTTCAATTATTGCCTGTGATTACAACTTGATTTCAAATCAATCAACCAATCACAATCGATAAGAAATTGCCAAAACTGCCAACTTTTTTTTAATTTTTGAAGTTGCTGTGGCTGGCAGGGTTTGATTGTATCATGCCTACAGGTAGGAACAATGGAGTTGGGGGGTTGTGAAAATTCTACTTGGTGTCATGCCTAGGGAAGACTTTTTTTTGTTTTTTGAAAAATTCCCCCAAAATACTTTTTGGTAGGGTGTTCAAATTACAATGTAAGTTTATGCTAAATTGGTCCTTAGTTTGTGCTAGACGACATTCACTCTACTTTTTGGAAAATTTGAACTTATCAGTGATTCAGCAAAAGGTGAGAGAAATAACTTACCAATTGATCAACCCTTTTTCAAATTTTTCAATTGATCACCCCCAACACAGCATGCTGCCAAAATATGTTAGTCTTGTGACAGTTTCAATTGAGTGCCCAACCAGACCTATTTATTAATGAGCTTTAATGATTTAAATTGAATGAAAAGATTTCCTGAGGTTCAGCTATTCATATACTAGCTGAAGCACCCATCTATGCTAGGTTAAATATCTAAGGAGAAAAAAAAAAAAAAAATGTTTCCTTGCCCTTTTGGGGACAGACTTGCCCTTCACTTTTCACCCTTTAAAGGTGGAAAAAAGTTCACCTTCAATTTTGACTGCCTACAAATAGGAATAAAGTTTTACTTCACTTTTGATTCCTTAAGGGGGTGGGGAAGTTCCACACAACCTTTGCATTCTTATGGGAAAAAAGTTTCCATCCACTTTCAACCCCTCAAAGGGAGAAAGGTTTTCTTCCACTTTTAACCTCTTAAAAGAGTGAAAAGTTTTCCTTCACTTTCTACCCTTTAAAGATTTATATATAAAGAAGATATGCATATATATATATATATATGTATATATATATATATATATATATATATATATATATATATATATATATATATATATATGTTTTTAAAAGTGAAAAAAATTTCCAACAATGTGTAATTTATCAATTTGACAAACCCCCCAAGCCTCACAATCAAAATATTGAGAACTTTAGAAAGTACTTTGTAATCCAAATTATAAACAGTAATTCTTAAACTATAAAAAAAAAACATCCGCAAAAAACAAATGATAACCCTACATCTGAAGCTCTTGTATTTGAGATAACATGTAAAAACTGCCAGAAGAAATACATTGGTGAAACATAAAGAATTTCAAACAAAAGAATTTATGAACATGAAAGGTCCCTAAGAATGAATGACACACAAAACGCACTTATTGTCCATTGAAACAAGGAGGACCACTCTTTCAAGACACAAAAATAATAAAGGCAGAACTAAACAAAAAAATTCAACTGATGATAGAGTAGGCGCTAATTTCAGAATATAATACAATCCAACAACGTTTTGGAAAAATGCACTTATCTTAAGCATTAGTAAAAAAAATAAATGAAATACCATTGAAGATAAGCAAGAAGAGCGACAGCCAAAATTCTAAGGAATAAAGGCAAAGAATTCAAAGTACTCGAGAGAAAACCAAATAATGCCACCAAAATGTTAAATTATTCTCCCATAAAAACGTTTGACCTCATACATTTGTAAAAATTTTTTAAATCTGATCTGATAATGCTACTGATGTTAAATGTATAATTCCAAATAGAAAACATGAAAAATTTATAATCTTATCAAATTAATAAAAAACAAATGTGTCTATGTATTTTGAATGGAAAGTAAGAGTCCAGTGTGGCATTATAGTTATATTGTAAATAGAAGTCCTCTTGAAGAAAACTTACAAAATTTTTTCCCAAAACATTTTTCCTTAAAGCTTTCCCCTAGTTCACCTAGTATGCATGTCAAATTTGGTTGGGCTGTTATTTGGTTTAGGTGATTTCCATTGTGTGACACAAACAAACAGGTAGATAGACAGACGGTGTGACACCTCACACATTTATACTGATTAACAAACAAGACATTTGGCCTCTTTAACTACTATAAAAGTTCTATTACTTGGTTGTCAACAATACAGCAAAGAACAAAGATAGAAGCAAGGTCATCTTATTGCATTAGCATACTGGGCAGTTGCTTGGGGTCCCTGCAATTTCAAGGGCCTCATAATTCAATTTGAAAAATAAAAACTCTATTTTAATGTCTTAGAGGTGAAGGTGTGTGTGTGTGTAGGAGACCAAGTACATTGCTATGCAATACAACTAGAAAGTTGAAAATTTCAACATTTACCCCCTAAATCAAGAAAAATTGTTTTTTTAGCTTCTATAAGATTCCCATTCTAAACATTTTTTGTGAGGAGAGGTGTTCTTTTTGCAGTGTAAGTTTATGCTAAATTGATCCCTTTGTGTTACACTTGTTTTTTGGAAAATTCAGACTTTATTTTAGGGATCACTGGCCAACAAAAAGCTGGAGCAGAATCTTATTTGTTGATCACCCCCTTTTTCAATTTCATTTTGATCACCCCCAACATGGCATATTACCGGAAGATGTAGATCACTTGATGGTTTCTATTGAATAACTAACCATCCCCGTGGTATAAAATCATTAATGTCATTAAATATAGAAAGTCCTCCCACCTTTACTCATGTGAAAGTCGGTAGTCTGGAGTTCTTTTTTTGGTAGGAGGCAATTGTTTGCATATACATGTACCTGTGTGTAATACAAACATACACACTATCATCATTATCAGCCATTTCAGATCCACTCTTACCATGATGATTAAAGGGTCATGTTTGTTTTAGGGGAAGATTGTGCATATTTGGGTTCAGCCGTTGCCACAAGTTGCCTCCCAAGGATAGAGAACCTAGTCGGTCCTATGATTTAGTTCATAACAAAGCGCAGAGGAGAAATGATGGATTAATGTCTTTCCCAAAGTCATGAGAGTGAGGCAGACATAAACAGCTGCGGCTGGATTTTGAACTCAGCTCACAGATACAATATTTTGCACCTCTAACCGTTATGCCCACAACTCCCCTAACACACACACACACACACACACACACACACGCATGCACACACACACATACACACACACACGTGCGCGCGCACACACACACACACACACACACACACACACACACACACACATGATAAGTGTCCCATGAACCATTTTTAAAAAAATTGATATTTTTGTTATATATATCCATATATTATCACTTACATAAATCAAGATTTTTAAAGAATAAAACCAATATATCATAATGCATACGGCATATATAAATTGTTTGTAGATGGACCACCTGCATTTCAATGCAGACAACATTCAGAATAGAAATGTACTTTGATATTAATGAATATACTTAGAAGAAACATTGAATAAATGGGTTTTTGTTTGTCACTAAAGATGTAAAATAAACCCATATAACTGATTAAATAAGATGAGCCCCTGCTTTATTCCATTATTCAATCAGATGTACACCTTATTTCATTCAGAGATGAGCTGCATTTGATCATTCACACAGACTTTTAAATGGGGGTGTGGTCTGTATGTGGGGTGAGTCTATTAGAATCTTGGTTACTGCAGCAGATTGCAGTGTGAATGGTTATTAGGAATACTGCAGTGTCATTGGCAAAGAATGGTAGTAGAGGATGTACCAGAATATGTGTACACACTTTATTTGTAAATAGTAGCAACAGAGGTAATTTTGTTTTTCTAAAATAGGTTCCAAACTTAAAAACATTTAGAAAGTAATGCTCTTCGGACTTTACACAGCAGTACATCATACATAGTACAACAATATAAGTTATTTAACATGACAACGTCACTTTATTCTATTCAGTGAAGTGTGGGGTTGAGTGCAAGGTGAGGGGAAGTCTTACTAAAGTTCAGCAAGGGGTCTAGAGGATGATAGGAAGTCTATCACTCTCTGTGATCTGTAAGTGCAACAGGTTGTACGGAGAGAATTCTCTGAAAATGGAACTTAACCATTAACATAAATGTTCCTAATACATGAATGTAACATTCTGAGATAGGTATAACTAAACCAGCGATTTTCAACCGATGTGAATTGAAACATCCCTAAGTGTGTGGCATGAGTTTTGAGGGAGGATGATCCTCCATCAAATAAAGGCTGTGGAACAGTATGGATACAAAAATAATATTTGAATACGTTTTAACATTATAGGTACTTCGATGTGTAATAATGACAAATATCCACAAAACATTAAAAATTTTGGAAAACCATGATCAACAATGTACTTTTGGCAATGAAATATATAAATTATCAGTTTGTTTAACTTATGAACTCATTGATATCATTCATGGAAATCACTGAACTGAACATTTAAAGATTTCTTTCAGTCAATTGAACATATTTTTGTTTTTGTTGTACCCACGTTTCAAACGATTCATTCTACTGCATTCTTGTGGTATACAATCCGTATTCAAAAAGAGGGACTGTTTTTCCAGTTGTATCAAATGGAAAATGATGGCAAGATTTTTTTTCTTTCTTTTTGTATGTGGCAATGCTTGTAAAGTTGATTGCAAATGTTTTTAACTTCTTTGTTAAACAGAGAATTCAATATCATGTCCCTGTTGAAAAATAAAAGCCACACTGAGTTGAAATCTACACTTGTCTGACTTGAACATTTAGCCAACAAGTTGATGCTGATTCTTTCAGTGTTCTCCCTATCCATCTGCATTCACTGTCTATTATGCGGACTTCCTTCCAGAGAGGGGAGTACTCATTTTCTCCCTCTAGACATGGTTCACCATATCTGATTTTGTGGGAACTGATCAGGTTTGTCACTCAAAAGAAACTGTCATGTCACCAATGTCTTTTGGTAGCATGCAGTGGGGGAAAGAAGGCTGATCAATGAATAAGTTACTTCTCCTGTTGAGCAGTGATCACTAAAAAAGTTTGAATATTCAAAAAAAAAATGGACACAAACTAAGAGATCAATTTAGCGTAAACTTACATTGCAAATTGAACCTTCTCATCTAAAAACCTATTTAGAGGAGGGGGAATTTTAAAAAAATTAAGGGAAGTTTTTTGTTGACATAATAGGATCAAATTTTGAGCCCTCCAGCTCAATTGGTGCAGACTGTACGCATGATATATTGCCAGCCAGCCAGCTGGACCAACTCAAAAACTGAAGAAACATATGTTCAGAGTTTTGGTTGACAGTTTCTTATAATGCCATAACATTCAAGTAACACTATGAAAAGCGTTGGTTAAAAGTATCTAATAACCTGCCGGGTAGTTATGAGTTCAATCCTTGGGTGGTGTAGTGCAAAAAAGTCATATATACTGGTTCAGTGGAAGAGACAGACTCATGACATTGTGGAATATATATACTAGAAAGAATTAACTGGCATGAGATATCATTTTGCATTGAAATGACATGGACCCCTCTTCCCTCGGAAACTGGGGGGAGGGTTGTTGTGGTAGTAAAAAAACAAAGGAATCGTTTTATCTAAACATGATAAGGAGTAAATGTTGAAAATTTCAGCCCACTAGCCCCATGGGTGCAACCCGTATGCGTGATACATATATAGCCAACTGGACAACTGGAGAAACCAATGCTGATAGTTTTGGGAGATGGTTTTTTACTTAACATACAAGTATTTCTACATAATAAGATCAATGTGGCAGCTTTGTGCCCCTATTGATAATTACTCAAAAGTATTTTGATCGCTGCCTCTTATTTTTAGTACATATCAAAATACACTGGCAACTTTTGTCAACTAGTCTTTTGTGACCTTTTCACCTAATTTTTTAATGCATAAAACAAGAACACAGGTCTGGTAAGTCACTCAATTGAAACTGTCTTGTGACCAATGGCTTTTGGCAGCCTGCCGGATTGGGGGTGATCAATGATAAAATTAGAATGAGGTGTGATCAATGGGTAGTTACTTCTCTCACTGCTTTGTTGGATCACCAAAAAATTTGAATTGTCCAAAAACCAGCAAGCATAAAATAGTGGGCAATTTAACATAAACTTACATTCTTAATTGACTCCCCCCATCCATTTTGTAGGGGAATAGCGAAAAAACAAAAAAAATGTTCTTTTTAAGGACTAATTTTTCAAAATTTCAGCCTTCTAGCTCTCTTGCCGCAGCCAGTACATATGATACATACATACATATACACATACAAACATAGTCAGCCAGCCAGCCAGCCAGACCATCTTAAAAACTGACAATTTTGGTTGATGGTTTTAATGACAGGAAGGTGCTTACTATGATCATTTTGAGATAGGATCTTTTAGATAACAATAACTGGCTGATAACATTAAGCAAAGGATATGTAGAGGAAGCCCCTAATTATGATCTCTTTGAATAAAGTGTTTTTTGGATGGATCATGATAATAATTACCAGCTGATAACATTATCCATGAGTATAATATAGTATGCATACATGTAGATATCATTGTATTGATAATATTTATAGAGATTATAATCTACAGCTTCCTCTGTACGTGTATGTGTGTGTGAGTATGCATATGTGTAGATATCATTATATTGATACCATTAATAGTGATTATGATTTACAGTTTCCTCTGTAAGTGTGTATATGTGTGTGAGTATGCATACGTGTAGATATCATCATACTGATAACATAACATAACATAAATAGTATATTCAACTGTTATTCCACATTTAGTTCACAGAAGCGCCACTGTAACAGAAGAGGAAGGTATCCTTGCGGTATATCAAGTTCCGCATTATACGGACCATGGAAGCCATGCTATAAATGAATGAATAACGCGGGAACGTATGTGTCGGCTCGTCGTCAGTGACATTAATCAAAGTGTTGCATGTAAGAAAAAAAAAAAACACACACATAAAAAGATATATGAATGAGACATGCTGATGATATCTACCTCATTTTTGTTTTTGTTTTTCAGACGAGGCCAGTTTCCGTGAGGGACTCAGGTACGAAAAAACCAAGTAATGGAGGAAGAACTGGAAACGAATATTAATGGAGGATGATGAGGATGTTTCTGTCCAAGTTGTTTGGGCCGACACTATTGATTATGTCAGAGATGCAGGGGAAGGAACACAGTAACCATAATCATGAGTAGGACTTTGGGAGAGAGAGAGAGAGAGAGAGGTAAGAGAGAGGAAAAAAGAAGGAAGAGAGAAAAAGAAAGAGAAGGAGACGGGGGGGGATGTAGCCGTGCATGGAACAATAACATCTCTCTGCGAATCGAATCAAGCCAAACGAAACCGGTGTTAAGGTTTTGTCAGCCTCCATCAGAAAAAACAGCAACCAACTGCCTCCTCCGACCCCATCACTCGCTGCGGACTCTCTGCGGAGCCAAATTTAGTGTTAATGGGGCCCGGTGCCCTTTTATTTTTGTATTTAGTTATTATTAGTCAAACAAATCAAAACAAAAATGGGATATTCATAAAATTATGATATCTAATTTAATGTAAAGTCCTCTATAGATCAATAACCTATCTTTATGTAACATCCAGCTCCAACAAGTCTAGTCGAGACATTTTACTTTTGTTACCCACAGAAAAAAATATATCCATAAATGAATCATTGTTGCTCCCCAGAACATATACTAAAACTAATTATATAAAAAAATTATCCAAAATCATCAGAAAAAATAGATCTTTCATCTAGAACTATATAAAAAAGATTATTGCATTGTTGGTCCAGGGATGGGCATCCAGTGTCACACACAGACAAACAGACAAACAGACAAAATGAGCATCCAGTGTCACACAGACAACCAAACAAACAGACAAAATGAGCATCCAGTGTCACACACAGACAGACAAACACTCAGACAGACAAAATGAGCATTCAGAGTCACACACACATAGACAAACAGACAAACAGACAAAATGAGCATCCAGTGTCACACACAGACAAACAGACAAACAGACAAAATGAGCATCCAGTGTCACACACAGACAAACAGACAAACAGACAAAATGAGCATCCAGTGTCACAGACAGACAGACACACACACACACAAATAAACAAAATAAGCACCCAGAGTCAGAGACAGACAGACAGACAAATGCCCAGAGAAAATGAGCTCCCAGAGTTAGAGACAGACAGACAAACACACAAACAGATGAAATATTTTTCAAGCTTATTCAAATCTTTTGGCAGTGTAACTGCACTGTTTTGCTCTGCCCTGGGGACAGCGTAGACTCTCTGCCGCATTAGAAACTGTCAACCAAATCTGTCAATATTGGTTTCTTCAGTTTTTAAGCTGGTTTGGCTAGCTGTCTATGTATGTGTGTATCACGCATACCTACCAGACCAATAGAGTTAGAGGGCTGAAATTTTTTACATTTTCTTCTTATGCCTAGAAAAAAACCCCGTACACATACACACAGAGACACATGGACTCTCAAAGAGAGAAGAAACTAAAGCCCATTTGGGTGGTTGCCATTATTGGGCTATGGTGGTTCATTTACAGTAGGTGGGTGGTTGCTTGCTTGTTTAATGGGTCTTATTTTTTTTAAGGGCGTGGTTGATTTAGTGATGCAGAGGTATCTCAGATTGAAAAGCTGATGTAGTTGGATATTGATATGTTTTTACACAGTAATACTATTGTTCCTTGGATTATGAATGAATAATTGCTGAGTTGGGGGAGGGGGTCAATTCTGGTTGTTTGAATGTTGTCGTTTGATAAAACCCTGGTTTACTCCCAAGACAAATACAAACTAACCTAGTATTTTTTATTTATTTTTCCATTAGATTTGCTATATTTACTGATGGCCATAGACTAATAGTCTAGTAAGCTGGAATGAAAAGCAACTAAAATTATGATGGAAGTAATACTAGTCAAAAATTAATAATGGATAACTTACTTGAAATTAAAACTATGCTTCCATCTCCTTTGATCACTTGTTGCAAGATATAATTTTATTTTGCTGGATTTTTATTTAGTAATGCTAAAATACCAAAAACAACCTGTATTTTAATACACAGCCAGAGTCCTTTGCAGTGGTCTAATGTTTAAGAAAGAAGTGAGGGAATGCAGAGGTGCCCATTCAAGTGAGCATATTAGTCTGGTGAGTGAAGCAAGCCTCTACAGCTGGGTGCTTCAGGGAAGCATCTTTGGGGTGCCTTGATCCAAAACAAACACCACTGATTAGAAAGTAAAAAAAGATGAAAAATGAGAATTTTTCTAATCAATGGTACACAGCAAAGAAGGGTGATACCCTCAACACTAAACCACTGGTCCATTGCAAGAATGGTGGATCATGAAAATAGCAGACATTAAAGAAAACTGGGAAAAACCCTAGTTTATTTATATTGCAAATATAAAATACTCTAAATTTAAAAAAAAATGAATTGGCAGGTCTGGTTAGTTACTCGATAGAAATGTCTTACGGCAGCCTGCTCAATTACACAATATTAGATAACAATCCAAATGTGGGGAGGATTGAGGATACCTGGAATTGCAAGGAGAGGACTGTGACCTTGGACCCTTAAAAAAACATGGATCAAGAGCAAGGTATAAACTACAAAGTAGACTACATTGTCACTAAAAACTGAGTGAAAATTTGTGCATACATATAGCTATAAGTGTAAGTGGAGATAACTGTAAAAAGATTCCTGGACCTGCTCTGAAATATTGTGTGGACATATTACTAAGTGGTACCTGTAGAAGAAATTCCTAGATCCACTCAAAAATTTGATCAATACTTTCTACTCCCACAGTCTACCCTCCTACAAAATATCATTGTAATTCATTGAGAATTTTTGGAGATATTGTATTGACAGACAGACTGGCAAGTAGACAAGTGGATACATATACCTCTTTACACTTTGTTGGCAGAGGTCAAATTCAACAATTTATGGCTGACTAGTCACAGCAAGCTCAGTAGTAATTGCTGCAGTAAACCAGCAAACTGGAGTTGCTTAAAACATTCATATATTATCGTAACGTCTGTTGTTATATATTTATTCTTATTAAATATACAAGACAGTTGGATGCACAGTTCAGTCAACAGTTCAGACTTTCTAGATCTCTTTCTTTAAATAAGAAAGGGTCAACCAAAACTGTAAACATAAGTTTCTCTCAGTTTTTAAACCAATCTGCCTGGCTATATATGTATGTATGTATGTATGTATGTGTGTATGTATGTATCCTGCGTACAGGCTGCACAAATGTAGCTAGATGGCTGAAAATTTGAACGTTTGCTCTATGTATAGAAGAACATTTTTTCTGTTTTTTTTTCAATTCAACCCCACAGCAGGTTTTTAGTGTGGGGGTTCAATTTGCAATGCAGGTTTATGCTAAATTGATTCCTTGGTTTGTATCCACCTGTTTTTTCAAAATTAAGAGCTTTCTAGTGGTCACTGCTCCCCTAAAGCCAAAGAAGTAAATTATTCATCGATCGCCCCTTTTTCCAATTTTTTAATTGATCACCCCAACACAAAATGCTTCCGAAAGAAATTGGCCCCTTGTCTATTCTTATACAATATCTTATAAAAAGCAAAAAGAGATAAAGCAATTTTGTTTTTTATTTTTTACTCATTTTATTAGGTGAAATCACAACCTACTGATAGGTAGGCTGGTATCTTACTGACTGAACTAAACTGACAAGTTTCACATATCTATATATTTATCTTACAGGTATAAAAGGGCTTCTCATAATAAATGCATTTTTACAAAAATATGTATAGTTCTATGATCTTTTATTTATTCATTACACATGCCATACAAAGTTGCAGTAATCATCAAGAGTCAGAATAAAAATTTGAATGAAGTTTGAACCTGCAGCAGCCAGGTTTATAATTTTTTAAATCTTCTGCAATAGATGAAAAGTTTTTAAAAAAAGAAGATACATCTATATAAGCTATAAAAAAAAAGATTGTTATCATTCCATTGTCCATGCTAAAGGATATCTTGTACCAATTGATCCTTTCTGGTTAATTTGTTCTTACCATGTTGTTTGTGTTCCCTTCACACTGAATCAGATTATATGACTTTTTTGCACTAAAGACGACTAGACGATACTAAGGTTGTGACTAAAACCACCAAAATGAGGACACTACTATGAATAAATCACCGTATAATACAAGTTGAGAACCCGTTCTCTGAAACTCTCCAAACCAAAATGTTCCAAACTCTGAAACAGTTTAAAAGCCAAAACTTGTTGTGTCTGAAACAATTTTTGAAATGATTAAAAAAACTTTTTTTACACTAGAGAAAAACAAACTGTTGTATATACAATCCAATCAATGAGAGATAAACATACATAAAAAGCCCCATGATTACTCCCCTTACATTTCAGACCCCTATCCCCATATCTCTCTGCGTATTTGCAAATATTCCAAAATCTGAAAGATCAAAAAATCCTAAACCTGTTTGGTTCCATGCACTTCATATAAGGGGTACTCAACCGGAAATGATAAATTCTAATCTCAGAAATTGTCATAAAAAAAATCAATCACAAAAAATGACAAAACAAAAAGCAATATAAGCTTATAAGTGAGAAAACAAGATTAGACTTAAGAGAAATTGATTAATTAGATCAAGTCCTATTGATGAATTGAATTGTCAAGAAATCGTTAATAATTGAACAATAAATAGAGATGAGATATTGTAGGTTGTGGTTGAATGTATTATCTGAATGAATGAAAACTTCATTCAGCCAGGTCTCTCTCCTCCTATTCATTTGTCCATCAATTTACTGTTTCCTTCTCTCCATTCATCAAGTCTGTCTCTCATTCATTCACCTAATTCAGTTCATCAAAATAATCCCAAATAATCAGAAATTAACCTAAAAAACAATACTTTATTTTCTTTCTTTTCATCTAATTTTAGCTGGGTTGACCAGTATTGCATGGGAAAGAAAACCCCACCACTCACCTCTGTTCTAAAACAGAAGATTTTTCAAGGAGGAGTGGGGGAGAGAATAGTTAGATTTGACATTTGTAATTATGTTCAGATAGAGTTGTGTCTTTATGAAAAATGATTGCGAATGGTCATACTATGGACTATGAAAGTAATGGCCCAGCCCAGCATTATAACTACATAGTTGATAGAATGGCTACACCCAGCCCAAGGCTGAAAAAGGAATTTTTCTTCAAAACTTAGACTTTGCCAAAGATAATGGATTGAAAGGAGAGAAACTTGAATTAGGAAAAAATTATTTATATGTTATTTTCTTTCACTTGTAAAACAAACTTTTACCTTAAGAAACAACTAAATGAAATAAACTGAAGATAGATTATATTGAAGGAAAAATAAAACAGTAAACATGTACAGAGAGAGAGAGAGAGAGAGAGACAGAGACAGAGACAGAGACAGAGAGACAGAGTATGCTTTTACTTGAACTTATAAAGATATCTGTCAAAAAAATGGAGTATAGACCTAATGTAATATATCGACGAGACTGTACATTATTTTCATTGATCCATGTTTTTCACGGTTGCCTTTGAAAATTAAAAAAAAAGATTCAACAATTGATGACAAAATTGCGTATAATCAAATCTGCGGGAAAAGAATCAGTGAAGTAGAAACCAGTGAAATAGAAAGTCCGACAGTAAATTACCGTCAATTGTATTTTAAAAAAAAATCAATCAAATTATTTTGCTGATGTGTTTGAAGATGGGAAGGGGTGAAAGAAGTTGACCATGGCTTTGGCTATTACTGGGAAAAAGGCAAGGGAAGTTGCTCATAGAATTTGACAATGACTGTTTTACTACGAATTACTACTTACACTGTAGACAATTATCCTTGAAAAAATGCTGAAAACTCGTTAAAAAGTAATTTTATTGTAAGGAATGTTAGTGCCATTCATGAAAAGAATGAATGACAAGCTCTAGAATAAAAATCAATTTTTACTGATGTTTAGTACTAAAGATTTGTTGGAGAATGATGGTGACCTTGAATGACCTCAAAGGTCAGCCTATGTGCAGAGTTAATTTTTATTGATTCTCGAATCCAAATATCAGGTCAATTGGACTTTGGTAGTTTTAGTGGAGATGATGCACGGACAAACAAACAAAAGACTCAAAGATTAGTATACATGAAGAAGATGTCTTCCATCTTATTCTTTATAAATTAGAAACTAAAACTATCAAAATATATTTCTCCAGTTTTTAAGTTGGTCTGGCTGGCTATGTATGTATACATGTATCACAAATACAGTCTGTAGCAACTTTCTCCCCACCTCTCCTTTACTATCCTCTTATTAAGCTACCTAACTTTCTTTTCTCTCCTCTCCCTACTTACACAATTATTGAACTACCAACCTTTTTTTTATCTCCCCTCTTCCTACCCTATTATAAAACTACATTTTCTTTCTCCTCTCTCTTCCTATCATGTCAGTCACACTTATAGTATCAGCAGAGGCTATCAGTCAATCCTGTTGCTATGTACTTATGATAACCATCATCGAAGTGACTGGTCAGGGACTTGCATTGATAATCAACAAGAATGCTTTTCTGAGTTATTTTCATCTTCTGAATAGATTTTATATTTTGATACAAAATTGTATATAAATGTCTGAATCTTTCTGAAATTGCTGGATGGTGACAGAACAGGAAAACAAGCTGAGCAAAATCAAAATAAGTCAGAAAAAAAGTAAAGTTTTCTTTGATCATTGAAAATAAAAAGGGCAAAAAATAAAAATCTCAGTTGTTGGACCTTTCGTACTGAGAGGAAAAAACAAACAAAAACTGGTCTGGTCAGTCACTCAATAGAAATTGTCTGGTGATCAACATCTTTTGGTAGTATACCGTGATTGGGTGATCAACTAAAAAATTGCGTAATGGGGTAATCATTGAATGATTAACTTCTCTTGTTTTTTGTTGGGCAGTGATCACTAAAGGAGGTCTGAATTTTCAAGAAACAAGTGTGAATGTTGCTGCTCACCAACTAAAAGATCAATTTAGTGTGAAATTATTTGGGGAATTGAACCCTCAACTAAAAACCTATCTTGGGTGGATTTTCCAAAAACAAACCAAAAAAAACGGACATAATAAAGAGTATATGTTGAGACGTATAGCTCCATTGGTGTGGCCTGTATGTATGATGCATAGCAAGCCAGCCAGCCAGCCAGCCAGTCAGCCTGCTAGCCAGCCAGCCAGTCAGCCTGTCAGCCAGTCAGCCAGCCAGCATGACCAATTTGAAAACTAGAGAAACCTATGTTGACAGTTTTGGCTGACGTTTTATAAAAAACCATCTTTGTTGTTTGTTAATGCATTATTCATGGCCTAAACTCCTTTTAGAGACCAACAGGATCAGGTTGTTGCTCTCCCTGACCTTCAAGATGTGTAATTAACCAAAGAGAATGTGATCAGTGCGTTTCCTACAGGCCTTGTTAATGGCCAAACTAGAACACATACAAATACACACACCACATGCACACACCAAATACATACCACATGCATACACACCTTATGCACAAATGGAAAATCAATTACTTCCCTTTTTCATGTCTGGTCAATAATAATAATAACAGGTCTGGTTAGTCACTCAATAGAAACCATTCGGTGACCATCATCTTTTGGCAGTATACCATGTTAGGGAGGATCAATTAAACAATTGGAAAATGGGGTGATGATTGGATAAGTTACTTCTCTAGCCTTTTGTTGGGTAATGACTACTAAAGGGTCTGAATTTTCAAGAAACAATCATGAATGATGCCAGACACAAACTAAGGGATCTATTTAGTATAAACTTACACTACAAAATACCCCCCCCCCAAAAAAAAAACATATTCGGGTGGGTAATTAGAAAAAACATTGAAAAACTGTTTTTGTACATGCAATGAAGAGTAAATGATGAAAATTTTAGCCCTTTAGCTCTCTATTGGTGTGGCCTGTATGCATGATACTTTGCCAACCTGCCAGACCAACTTGAAAACTAAAGAAACCTATTTGAAAGTTTTGGTTGTTGGTTTCTAAAAAAACCCAGCAGATATTGAGGTCACGTTTCTTTTGGTTATTGAAAGACATTTTAAAACCCAATATAAACACCATAAAAAACAAAAATTTATATAAAACACATCGGATTTGGGTAACAAGGCAAAGCTGTTGCCTTTCATTGCAAATACTTGAAGCTCTATTAAACTAATTCTTCTCTTTTTAAAGTTCTCAAGGGCTTTCTAGTTCTTCTTTTCTTCTTCTTTAACATTTCCTCAACTAGACCACTAGTATAACAGAATCATAGGACTGAGTGTTAATGTCTCATATTAGTATTATTAATGTAAGAAAAGACACTAATGACAGGAAGCCTTGACACAGTGATTCTGTTGAACTGTAGTGTCTTTGTTGAGATGAAAAAGAAGAGAAAATACAGAGTGAATTCTTAAGACTAGATACAATGTAGACATGGAGAAAGACAAGAAAATATATCAGCTGAAATGTTGAATCAAGAACAACAAAGATGAAAACAATTTAATCAAATGAAACATTTTTAAAAGAAGAAATTTTCAGCCACTTTTGTTTGCAGGTGGATATGCTAGTACTATGGAGTTGATGGGTACATTCATTGTTGCAATTAAACCAAATTGTGTAGCATATCTGTCTACAAATAAACTTTTATAGTCTTATAAAAAGACATACACCCACCTCAACCTTACCATTGACATATCATCTCTATTTGTTATTTATTTGTTGATATTTAAAAATACTGAGTCCTCCTAGAGAAATTTTTCAACCTTAAACACTTTATTAGTGAATAAATTTGTCCGGCTGCTGAAGGTGACTCCTCTTGTTGAACATAGTGTGTACGAATGAAATTGAGTTGTCTTGTCAATTTCAGTCATCCAAGAAGAAACGCACAAGGTACAGGATATCGAAGTAACTAAGTGCACAAAATCTTGGCACCCTTGAAAAAGAATACAGTGTGCTAAAGGTTAATGGATGACAAGAGGTAGAAACTGGAAAAACAAATTAATGATCTACCTATGTTACTAATTAATGAGAAGGTGTTATAAAAAGCTTATGTACCTGGATCTTTCCATGTGGAGAAGATAAACCAGGGAATCTGATCTTTTTGGAGATAATCAAAAGATTAGTTTACATTCCAATTTGTTGGAGATTTTTTTGAGGGGGGTATAGAGGGAGAGAAGAATCCATGTTGCCTGCTGCAACGTCCATTGAATGTCTATGTATTTCATTTGTCCATTTTGAATGTGAATAAAGGGAAACAACTGCGCCCACTCATAGCTGTACCAGAAGTTACTAGCTGAGAGCCTTGTTCTAGGTAATGGAAGTAGCCTCGATGTGGTTAATGGAAGTTTGGCACTTGATTTACTGGCAACGATTTGATCATGTGTGTTCATCTCCTTGTTTCTATCAGTATTAAAATGGTCAAAACCAATAGAGTTTTAACCAGCACACAACTAACCAAGACATTATACTTGCAACTTGCCCTATATCCCTGGGATTTGATAAGTTTGTGATTAAACATATGTTTCTTGTCTAGTGTCAGTGATTAGTGAATTGATATCAGTTTCTTGTAATTAATAGAACTTATATTCTAGGAAGTGACTGAACACATACTGATCCACAAACACACACACACACACACACACACACACACACACACATGCATGATGGCCAATGAAGGATTTGGTTTTGTCTGCTTGTAACTTCATCGGCCACCAAGTTATCCTGGATAATCTAGGTCTTATTCTTGTTGCTATGCAGCCTGACTTCACTGGTCCAATGCGTTATCTGATGCTAAACACCTTGGAATTTGTTAAAATGGCTACTCATAAATGATAATCTGAAATATCAACTGAGCCTGCATTGTCATTCCTGGAGGATTATGATGTGTATTTGGTGGAAAACAAATGGTTTTATACATCCACGCTTCCTTCAAAGTAGCCAAATGATACGTGTGCATAGAAATCACTTCAAGTGCAATAGGGAGGTGCTGCCTGGAGGAATGGTGCCCCTGGAACTGGACTTGATTTTCATATCAACCCAACCACAAATATCTAGAGGGCCAGGAGAGCCAGAATCACACGCAAAAGGAATAATCCTTAAATTTATCTCCATCAATATTTTATGGACAAGGATTTTTCCAATCAGGATTAATATTAGAAAACCTTTCAACAAATTTTTCAGCACCATCAACCGAAACTGTCATTAAAACAGTCAGCATAAATTCCTTCAGTTTTCAAATTGGTCCAGCTAGTTGGCTATGTATCTTGCATATAGGCCACACCAATGGAGCTAAAGGGCTGAAAGTTCCAGTATCTACTCTTTATCACACCTAGAAGAAAAATCCAAAATAAGTTTTTAGTAGGGGGATTAAATTTGCAATATAAATTGATCCTTTAGTTTGTGTCTTGTGGCATTCATGCTTGTTTTTTTTTTAAATTCAGATGTTTGATCACAAGTGATCACTGCCCAACAAAATGCAAGAGAAGTAACTTATTCATTGATCACCTCTTTTTCCAATTGCTTAATTGATCATCCCAAACATGGCATGCAGTCAAAAGATATTGGTCATGTGATGGTTTCTATTGAATGACCAACCAGACCTGTTTATCAATTTTTTGAATGGAGAATTCTCTTAAAGAGTAATTGATGATTTGCTACCAAGATGGAATAAATGTTTAGAGGCTGAGGAAGAATATTCTGAGCAAATAGAAATATTCCATTTCTAGCATTCTAAAAGAAATTATTGTCACTTATATATGCTACTTTATTCCTTGTAAATTACACAGTGGTGGTAGTGGTGGTGGTAAAATTAAGTTACCTTGATGAAAATACTACCAGTATGGTTTGAATCATAAATTTATGATTTAAATCCACCCCATCCCATTTGCTGATACAAACCAAGGGACCAGAGGGTGGACTTAGGAAAAAAACTAACAAACTTTTCTCTACTCATTGAGATGTGTGTGTGTGTGTGTGTGTGTGTGTGTGTGTGTGTGTGTGTGTGTGTGTGTGTGTGTGTGTGTGTGCAAAACTTCAGGTTTGTACAATGAACGGTTAGGGTTGGACAAAGTCCGGATTCATAGCTAGATAGATAAATACATAGATACATAAATATCAGACCATATGGATAAAATGATAAGAAGCCCAGCAACAGTGATTAAATTGGTCTGTTGTAGGTAGTGACGATATCTTTTTTTTGACTATTATTTCTTTCATTTTGATTTCAACTGCTTTTCACTGCATCGACTCAGATTGCCATTCTATGGCTATTAGTGAACAGTGCAGATTGGCAATAATGATTATGGTATTGCTTCAGTGAACCTATCTCACTTGGATAGTTGCTATAACCACTTAAGCTATCAGAGCTTTATAGTTGGTAGAAAATCAAATCTAACCATAAAAATTATTCCTTATATCTTTGCTAATCACACAGCTCTACTATATTTGATGTTATTGTTTTGTTCACATACACTACTTAGTAGAATTAGTAATGATATCTGTGCCTCACATAAATGAATCACTATATCCTGTGATTGTACCAGAACTAATTATGTAAAAAATTACCAAAAAAAAAATAGATGTTTTACACAAATTATTTAAAATTTGACCATTGTTTGTCTGAAATGACCATAGAAATCCAAAAAGCACTTAAAAAAAAAAAAGAAAAAGATTTTAGATGGTGCCTAGTGGTGTACTCGTACAAATGTTTTAGGTTGTAGCCTCCAATTTGTGACCAGGATTGCCTGGAGACACACACTGACACATGGATACTACACTCAAAGAGAGAAGAATCTGTAGCCCACTTGGCTGGTTGGTCAGCCATGTGTGGGATGACAGTAATTCAATACTATCTTGAAATCTTTATCAGATGGAAGATTGTGAAGCATTAAGATGAAAGAAATGCCAGTAAAAAAATTGATACCATTGACAATGCTTCTTCAAAAAAGAATTCAAGATAATATTTAAAATATCCACTGTGAAATTTCTCTAAATTCATTTTGTATAAATAAAATGGCAATTTTATGTTGAACAAACTGAAGAAAATCTCCTGATTGCTGATCATGTTCTCAGGTTTCAGTACCACAATGGATTTTACTGCAACTGCTGTAGTTTTTTTGGTAAAAAAATTTCCTATTATTCAATCATTACGTGGAAAATATCTTACCAAGTCTGTCTTCAAAAAGCATTTTCTTACCTAGAAAAGAAAAAAACAAAAAATTATTTTTCAATCAAATAACATAAACAAGAATTCACTTTTTTTGCGAATATTTACTGAATATTATTCTATAGTAGCAACATCCATTCATTATTTTCATGTATTTTAACGTGTTGAAAATATACAAAACCTAGCACTAAGAAGAAAATAACGTTGTTACGACTATCCAAGGGAGGTTACTCTTGCAGCCATAATTTCTCCACTATTCCATCTTATTCGTTGTCGTGCACTCATCTTTTTTGTTTTTGTCAAATTTCAGTCCTAGCCTGGAGTTGGCTTTATTTTTCTTCCGTAACAATAACAATCCCCATCAAATTTGGGAGAGTAAAAATCAACATTCTCAAACTATGATTTAGAATCACAGCCAACTGATTGGTAAAGTAGGTCTCTCAAATAAGCGACAGAAAATTTATATTACAAATATGCAAGGCTTATTTCAATCCAAGAAATGAATACATTTATGCAAGAAAAATATATTTTTATGTTTTTTTTAAAAATTTATCATGTATCAGAAAAAATGTGTTAGTGTAGAATGTGTTAATGTAGATGTGAAAACCTGGAAAGCATTGAACAAGAATATTTAAACATAAAATAGACAAAAACTAATAATGCAGAGACACTAAATAGCTATTCCTTGTGTCATATACCCACATGAGACTAAACTTTGCAAAATAAGATTGTTGAATTTTACCATTGTATGAATGCTTTTTATCTATTTTATGTTGAAATATTCTTGTTTAGTGTTTTTTTCCAAGTTTTTTTTAATTACAATTTTCTGATTTTTTAAGATGTCATTTATAAGTTCTAGGTGGACAATTAGATTATTCTAATTTCATCATTGTTATCTCTCAGCTGATTATTACATGATCTTATTAGCCACATACTAAGATTTTCAGAAAAAAAAAAAACAGTGTCAAATTAATATCAATATTTTCATACAACTGCCAGAAACTGCATCCTCAACAATAAGTACTATATGTTGGGAAAAAAAAAATCACCCCTGGGTAAATTCTTGATTACAATATGAATGCTTAGAACAACTATGCCATGAAGACAGATACATATGTTAGGTGATTCATTTCTGATGCTATGTGATCAGTGCCAAACTTTAAAAATTTTTTAATTCTCTGAACTATAGATCTTGTTATATTTTTTAAAATTCAAGTTGTTTTTTTTAAAGGGAAAAAACCTTTGGAGGGTCAGGTTAAATGTGTCCCAGAAGTTTTATGTGTAATTTAGTTCAACAGATTTAGCATGCATTGTGTTGTATCAAATTTGGAATAAAATTTTCCCAAAACTTTGTATCCTATGTTTTTCAGAGCAATTTTTCTGACTTGGTGTTATAAAAAAAAAAGTTACTAACAATAAAAGTCTCCACGAGAGGACACAGATTTTCATTACAATTGTTTGAATTTTACATGAGTTACGACAAAATTAAAGTCAATGGTTTGTGTAAAAACTGAACTTAATCATGGGGGCAGTGCACTAAAACACCTGTCTAATACAATGCAGAAGTTGCAGTAATCATCTCCAGTCGGAATAGAAGTAAGGAGTGAAGTATGACCTTGTCACAACCATGCTTCTTCTCAATATGTATCGGTTGATATGTGACACTATGGAAATGAAGGATTAATTAAAAGTGGAAACTAAGATGACCTTCCAAGGTTGAGTGTAATTTACAAATCCGAATGGGCTTTGAGAGAAACCAGACTTGGACAGGAAACAGATAAAAATCCAAACTGTAAAGCAATTAATAATAAATCCAAGAGTAAAAATACTAAAAAGGGTTGGATGAGCAAGGCTTGGACAGAATACAAATAAATGATTAATTTTCTTTCTTTGAGAGGTTTATGAATTCCTGAGTTTAGGGAAATCCTTCTCAGAAGGATTGACTGTTTTAACTCCTGGGCAGGTAAATTGATTGCCCCCCACCCCACCGCCTATTGCCTATGCATATTTCTAAGGGAAAATTATGAATTCCCAAATCTGGTGAGGGTGGAAGAAAAATCACCAAGTCAGCACAATTTCAAATTTACTAGCTGAGAGAGGAAAATCAATCATAAACTTTTCAGCCACTGGCCCCATACACAAAGGGAGCTGACCATCATTTAAGTCAACTATTTTTGAGTAGTCACAGAGAGAAGAGAAGCTACTTGGACACTGCAAATAATTCCACAATCCCTGTGACCATGAATAGTCATGACCCAGTAGACTTGAACTTTGTTGAAACCATACAAATAGATATGCCAAGAGACATCAAGAGGATACCCTGAAAGACTCATTGCTTTGACACAAGAATTGAAGCAATACAAATAGACATATCAAGAGACATCAAATAGATAACCCAAAAGACAGACTGATAGTCATTCCATAATGTCCGCAACCACATTGATATATATTTTGACCAGTCATCCTGTAATAATACTGACATAAATCTTGTTGCATATTATACACCCTGTATCAATTGTTCCTTTTCGATATGTGACACCTCTGCAGGTCTTTGTTCGAGAGCTGCAGAAATCTTTGGTTGACAGCTGCACCCTCTTGGATCTGAACATAATGTAGGCGAGGTGGGAGCGACTCAAAGCAGAGTTCACAATGACCAGTCAACAACGGCCTGACCAGCATCGCACTTCACCAACCGGTGAAGGGTAGCAGACACCAGCCTGCAGTACTTTCACAGACATACTTCTCAGGTTTCTTCAGCTGAATGTATGTCTTACTTCCACAATTGTCTGCATAATTTATGGAATATGGATAAAGCTTTATCCAAAAATTTTAGGCAACAAATTTTCTTAAATGTTTTGAACAGAAAGATCTTGACTTATCTAAATTCAAAATAAATGTGTCAGGTTAGTCACTCAGTAGAAATCATTATATAACCAATGTCTTTTGGCAGCATGCCGTGTTGGGGCTAATCAATTAGAAAATTTGGAAAAGAGGATGATTATTGAATGAGTTACTTCTTGTGCCTTTTGTTGGGCAGTGATCATCGAAAAAGATAGAATTTTCAGAATTGGATACAAACCAAAGGATCAATTTAGCTCAAACTTACATTGTAAACAAAACCCACCCATCTAAAAATGTATTTAGGATGGAAAATTTGGAGAAAAATTTTTTTAATAAAAATAACAAGGGGTTAATTCTTAAATTATCAGCCATCCGGCTCCATAGCTTGCACATGTGATACATACATACATACATTCATACATAGCCAGTCAGACCAACTAAAAAACTGAAAGAAACTTATGCAGACAGTTTTGGTGAGAGCTTTGGTGGATGGTTTCTTACTAGTCCATGACCAATCACTTCGCAGATGGTTATCGTAAGTGTACAGCAATAGGCTCAACTGATGGCTGCAAATGTTACTATAAGTGTGACAAATATGGCTTGTATTACATGAATGATTTTTTTCAACTTGATATGATTTTTTGTCATTCAACTGATATAGAAAAATGAATGTTTTCTTCAATTATTTCTCTTAATTTTCTCATTCAACAGAAATCCATCATGAAACAGAGTCAGAATCATAATGTGGATTGTTCAAACATCAAAATAAAGAAGAGAATACAGAACATAGTAGCTTTGAAAATAACAAGAACAGCAACTTTTTAAAAATGGTGTGTTGGACACTTATCAGGATAGCCACTCCAATAAAATGGAATTCAATCCAGAATTTTAGAGAGAAAAGAAACTACATTTCATGGTACCAGTGATGATATTTGAAGTAAAAAGTTTAAATGTATAAAATATTCAGAGTTGAAGAAGAGCAATAATTAAGCAAGACAAAATTGGAAAAAATGAAATAAAAAAAAGGAATGAGAAAATGCCAACCTGGAAATAATCCTTGTCCTTTCATTAATGTTTTGGTTATGAAAAATGAGTAAATATTGAATTTTCTACTGTTGAATTCAAATCTGGTACATTATTTTTCCCAATTTGATAGGGAAATACTGTTAAACCTTCATATATACGATCACTGTAAATCCAAGAATGAAAGCAGAGAAACACAAACACATTTGAGTAAGGGGGAAAGAGTTGCAAATTGAATATGATGACACACAGAGAAAAGGAAATAGCAAGTGGGAACTTCCCACATGGAGAAAAGCTTTTATTGTGATTTGACCGCAGAAGAATTTGGGATTGTCTCTTTATAATGAAAAACTAAATGCTGACAATTGTGAGTGATTTGTTTAAGACCGTCAACCAAGACTGTAGTCTGAACTATCAAAATGTTTTTTTTTTCAGTTGTCAAGTTGGTCCAGCTGGTTGGCTTTCTATCATGTGTACAGGTCACATCAATGGACTGAGAGGGCTGAAATTCTGAACATTTGCTCCTTATTGTGTCTTGGAAAAAACTTTTTCTTTCCACCCCCACCAAATAGAATTTTAATGGAGGTTGCAGTTTGCAATGTAAATTTATGTCAAATCGATCCCTTAGTTTGTATCCAGCAGCACATATTCTTTTTTCTGAAAGTTCAGCCGTTTTTAGTGATCATTACCCGACAAAAGGGGAGAGAAGTCAGCACTTTTTCAAGTTTTTAATTGACCCCTCCCCACACAGCATGCTACCAAGAGGTTCGTCATGCAACAGCTTCTATTGAGTGAATAACGAGACCTGTTTCTTTCTTACTGATCAAATTATAATTAGTTAAATGCTGCATTTGTGGGGCAAAGGCTAGATTTATTTAAGCACACCTCTGAACACCTCTGAAAACATTTATTTATTTAGAGTAAGAAGTCTTTCTTTGAGTCAATTGATTCTCATGCTTTCAAAATACATATGGAAGTATTCTGCAAATATTATTTTCAATAAAAATCTTGTATGCCCATTTTTGGCATTTGTTGGCCATTTTTGGCTTTTGTTGGCCATTTTTGGCTTCTGTTGGCCATATTTGGCTTCTGTTGGCCATTTTCGGTTTTTCTAAAATACAAAAATGCAAACTTCAGATATTCTATTGTGATATCATTGCGGCTCATTTGTATTTAATCAGAGATATGTTCGTTTCATGACATCAAACCTCTTCCTTCCTATTTCTATTGTTTAATATAATTATATCAGACTGACCAAAAAGCATCTTATAGAGATATATGGACACATCTAGAATTTAAATAATCCAGATTAGAATTATCAGAAAAGTGGAAATATATCAAAAGATTCCATGATTGGGCAGAGGCTGCATCTGGCTGGATCTAATGCTCCCAAAACCATGCCTGACCCCAGGGTCATCAGCTGATGAAGGCTTTGGATGCACTACTGTTGTTTTTCTCAGCAGTAGTTAAATGAATTTATCAGATCTTAGTTTCTTGAAATAAGAATTCAAAACCTTCTTCAAAAGGACAAATTGTGGTATTAGATATTCAATAGATGACTTATTGTTGCTATTTTATCATAAAATGTCTCAGCAAATAACGCATGTTGAAAAAACATCTGGTTTATTTCTGTGAAAAAAATCACGGATATATTTGTGTTTTTTCAGACCCCACCCCCACTAAATTCGTGTCAGCGGGAGAGTCCATCGTTTCAAATGAGCGAAGAGTCCATTGTTACGGACAGAGAGATAGGAAAAATCACGCAGCTCATTATACGTATAAATAACTGGACATCAGAGGTCAAAATACTGAACATCTTTTTAGTTACCTCCCTTAGATGGAGTCATTTAAAGTTATTCCCCTTTAACAGTAATTCTATCCAAGCAAAAATACGAAATAGTTTAATAGAAAATCGAGTTTACAATATCTTCCTTGAAAAGTAGACGTTGAATAGTTGTAAAAAAAATGTGAGCATAAAATAATTCATTGCATAAATTATTCTTTTAATAGAGATGTCTACATAAATAGATGTGAGCAAGATATCTTGACCTGCATGAATGAATCACCATCGTCTGCGCATGTACCAGAACTAATTATCTAAAAAATTATCTGAAAAGGATAGATTTTTTCATCTGGAATTATCTTAAAAAAATAGATCTTTTATCTAAAATTTCCTAAAGATACAAAAAAAAAACAGCACAAGATTTGGGTATTGAAGGTCCAAAATGACCATAGAGACCTCATAAAGCACTTATTTGAAAAAACAAAAAAACACATTTTCAGAAGATGCAAATTGTCAAAGTTGCAGCCTCCAAAAAGTGACCAGGAGATTGCATATGAGCGCACGCACACACACACACACACGCACGCGTGAGCATACACACACATACACACACACACACACACACCAGTCAATAATACTTTATTATTAAGGATTGGTTTGAGCCGTCATTAAAGTTTATAATTAGTAACCATATTTCTAGACTTGAACTTATAGAACTAATGCTGAACAGTTTGCACTGAGGTAAAGTTATCTTCAAATGCTTTCTTGACTCTATCAGCAGCTTGAGCAGCATTATGTCCTAATTTGAAACCATACTTGAAAATTATTCTACCTCCTTGAGTAGATACTATTGCTGTTAAGAGCTCAAACCCCACAAATAATGATGAAATATATCTCTACTTACATTGAATCTGCAGTAAAAAAAAAAATGCAATGACATCAGTAAATTTTTCTATTCTCTGTGATAAAAAACTGACATTTCATTTGTAACAATCAAAAATATATCATTCCTTTGTCAAGTTTGGATCAGATTAAAAGTAGACATTTTTTTGTCAGATAATAGAAACTAAGAACGTTCGATTTTCCAAGAAAAATAATTGATTTCATCACAGCACAAAAGATGAGACAAGAAGTGTGCTTCACAACACAATGAATTACTGTTCCATATTGAACACTGCTGAGTGTAAATATCGCTGCTTTTCAGAAGAATGTGAAGATATATCAATAGATATCTGTAACTCACATAAATGAATCATCATAGCCCGTGTAAGCACCAAGAACTGATCAGCTAAAAAATTATCTAAAATTATCTAAAAAAAAAGAACCACCAATCTAAAATTATCAAAAAAAAAAAATTCCAGCTCAAGATTTTGTCCAAATGAAAAAAACAAAACATTTTTAGATAGTGCTTAGTGGTGTACTCATGCTAATTTTCAAGGTTGTAGCCCCCAAAATGTAGCAAAAATGTGATTTCCTGATCATCTGGGCATTTGGAGACACACAGAGAGACATATAGAGAGACACATGCACACTCAAGGAGCAAAGAATCTGTAGCCCACTTGGCTGGTTGGTAGAGTGGGTCATTTATCCTTATTCATGGCTCTCCACATCCTCCTTTCTCAATTCTATTCTCTATAAACTGCATTGCTATGATTGTTTTAGGAGATATAGAGGAGTGGTTTCCTGTTGCCTGCTCCGTGGTTTTTGAAAACAGACTTGTCCATTCACAAGACCAGTCAACTCCCAAGACCAGAGAATCCTGTTTACCTTACTATTCAATCCATAGCTGAGGGAAAAAAAGATGGATTCTTGCTTTTCCCAAGAGCATTAGTGCGAAGTGAATGTTTTCAGCCCTGGCTGGAGTTTGAACTCAGTTTGCTGATCCACTGACCATGACATCAACTCTGGCAACACTCGCTCTTTCTGAGTGGAAGACAGAGAGGAGGTATTGTGAGAAAAATTAAGCAACATGGCTCTGAAAGTTATTTAAAAAAACATTAATGTGTGAGTTCTCTCCTATAAATTATAAGAAATTGAAACTGACAGCATAGGTTTCTTTGGTTTTCAAGTTGGTCCAGCTGGCTGGCAATGGAGGGAAGAATCAATTTGCAATGTAAATTATGCTAAATTAGCCTGTTAGTTTGTGTGTGGTAGCGTTCATGCTTGTCTATGTTTTTAGTGAGCCAACAAAAGGCGTGAGAATCAACTTTTCATAGATCACCCCTTTTCCCCATTTTTTAAATTGATCATCCCCAACACAGGTAGTGACCAAAAGATGTTGGTCATATGATGATTTCTGTTGTGAGAATAATCAGAAGTAAGCGACCAGGAATTAATTCATATTTCAATATAGGTTTCTGAAAGTTGAGCATTCCTATAAAAACCATTCAGAAGCTGGAATGGTACAAAGTGAAGAAGCAATTAACACACATTATCAAAAGAAGTGACTACAGATGGAGCATCAGGCTAACTGACTGGTGTCCACTGGACAATGAATGCAGTAGGAAAAGACCAGACACATGATGGAGGGATGAGAAAGAAAACTGCCAGCAAAACATGGCAGAGATTAGCGCAATCATGCTCATCACAGAGGGAGATGGGAGAGATTTTTGTGAACTTATAACTGTTTATGATGATGATGACGTATATATATATATATATATATATATATATATATATATATATATATATATATATATATATATATATATCTATATGTATATATACATATTATCAAGAAATGAATATCATCTGAAAGAAATGATTATAAATTGTTTTATATCATATTAATGACCATGAATAAACAAAATGAGAATTTTGAGTTAGAAGAGTTATTTGGGCTTTTGCATTAATATTTAGCTCAATGGTAAGAGCAACACTACATTGGAGCAGCTACCCTATCAGTCACAGGTTCGATTCCTGCAGCAGCCCCATTTTCTTGAATTGTTTATTTTATTCACATTCTCTTGGCCAAATGATACTTTCACTGAGTAATAATGGAATATCGCTTCAATCATAGTTTCAATATAATATAATGCAACTTAGGATTATACATGTTTATTTAGAGACAGGAAAAATTTTTACCATTCCTTGACTTTAAAAATGCTGATGTCAGGCTGAGTTTTCGGAGGTCATGTCGGTGGACAGTGCAAAAGACCGGAGTGTAGGAGAGACAGGAAAAGGGTGTGTGCTGCCTTAGAGAATGCTTGCTGCAAAACAAATACCGAATGCTATTCCAACTATTGGTCTTTTAACCAATACAGGCCTGGCTACTGCAACATCAAACTAAACTGAAACCTCTATTCTGACTGAAATTACTGAAACTTTCATATTGTACATAAAATGAGAAAAGATTATAAATACACTGTACACCTGTTATAATGCCACTCAATATAACATTAGACAACCAAGATAGAGAGGTAGAGGAAATATAAATGTCAGATATTTCCCATGATAACAATAAAAAGATGCAATTTTCACTTGAAATGCACAGGCTGACAATTGTAAGACTCAATATTTGGATACCTCATACATACGCCACTAATCAAACCTTGTGCACCCCAAAACATAAATGAAGTGGTCACAGCTATTGGCTAACTGTACTCTCTGAACTTGTCTAGTTTGTTATGCCATTCAACCTGATTGATTTCTTTGGACTCATTTTTGTTCCATCTCATGTAAGGCACTTTGACCCTACTTTGAAAAGTAAAGTCGTTGCAGATGTTGCATGCCATAAAAAGCGATGATTTTGTCTCCATTTCTTGAATAATCCATGGAGACTGAATCATTGTTCGTAGACATCTATTTTTTCATGGGATCAGGATGATAACCTGAAACACAAATTAGAATTCTTCGCAGGACTAAAAGCCTATTAACCCATAGATGAGGGGAGAAGTTGATTTGTGGCTTTCCCAAGGGTATAAGCGGAAAGTGAATGCAAACTGTCCCATGCAAAAGTTCAAACTTGGTTTGATTATTCCATTCTCTATACTTTTAACCTCTGGGCCAACTGCACCTCCTAAAACCACTTTCCTGAACATCAAATATTTTGTGAAAAACAGCCAAACTCCCTTAAAAAAGAGAGAAAATATTGCCACATCTGCCAAAAAATGAATTACTGTAGCCACCTTGCTTGTATTTTTCTCACAATAACCCTTTTCTGTAAGTTCTCATCTCTGTCATCTAAGACTTTACTAACTCACCTATCCCTTCCCACCTCTTCAGACAGTGATACAAAGTTACATAGAGCAGTACATGACTTGATGAGATCAAAGGCCCAAACTAACTGCAACTGTCAGTCTCACTTGAATGGATGTAATAAAACAAGTAGGACAAAAAAAGGATGCAATTTTTATCAAAAAAAAATTTTTTGTTCAAATAAATTGAATTTTAATTTTAATTTGATATATTTCCACTTATACCCTCTTTCTCTCTAATACTCTCTACCTTATACTCTCTCTATGTACCTATCTCTTTATCTCTATCAAACCAACTAAGCTTTGCCACAAATGCCTTAATGTCATAAATGCTAGGTAATGGCTATGGCAAAAAATGGTGTCCATTTTACAATCGATTATGATTGTAAATCGAGCACCCCTCAAAAAACAAGTGAACGAAGATAAATTTTAAAAAAATGGAAAAGGTATTTTTTTGGAAATGGGTATAGGACTACACATGGAAATTTTCAAAACTTTATGTCAGAAAATGTGACCAGGAACACTGAAATAAACACAGGGATGGATAGACAGAAGATAGAAAAGAGGAGAATACCTCTAGTCTATGTTTTTTGTTGTTTGGTCGGGTTGGGGATATTGGCTATGATGATTCAATGAAGAATGATGTGATGTGTAGTCCCAGCCTTGTCGAACACAGCAACAATATTTTTTTCTGAACAGAACTCATTTGTCAATATCACAAAGACAAACTAGAAGGCACTCAGAGAGTGCATACATCTGCCAACACCATAAACTAACTAAAAATTGAATCAAAATCAGATCATATATAGCTAGGATGTAGGGGAGGTGACTGCATAAGATTTCCCATATTTCAGAATACTGTCTTAATATAAGAAAAAAATATCTCGCAATCCAAAAATTCCTAAACTCACCCACACACTCAAACAAATGTTCTTTGGTCTATGGCCCACTCTTCCACAAAATTTTATTGGAATTTCTAAAGAATTTTTTGAGATATTGTGTGGGCGAATATGAGTAAATATGTAAATGTGTGAAGAAAAATAAAAAAGATCTCTCTCAACTGGAAAAAAATTCCTGGATATAAATTTAACTCATTCTGCATTATACCATGATATACCCTTTCAAAAAAAATTTCGTTGAAACTCAGTGAGAACTTCTGGAGATATCGTGTGGACAGCCAGACAGTCATGAGTGAATGCATATACTTCTTGCAAATTTATTGGCATAGGTTGTCCCAGCTTTGCAGAGCACAGCAATGATGGTTTTTTTTTTCTGAACAAAACACATTTGTCAATATGACACAGACGTATAATTTGATTAAAGAAATGTCAATAAAATTGCATTCATTTTGTGATGCAATGAAGAGTAAAGAGATTATGCAATAATCACTCTTTTGAATTATAAGAAACCGTCAACCAAAACTGTCATCAAAACTGTCAACATAGGTTTCTTTAGTTTTCAAGTTGGTCTGGCTGGCTAGCTGGCTGGGTGGCCATGTATCTTGCATACAGGCTGTACCAATGGAGGTAGAAGGCTGGAAATATAAACATTCACTTCTAATTATGTGTAGAAAAAAACATTTTTTCTTGAAATTCACACTTGAAGTAGATTTTAGTGCGGGGTCAATTTGCAATGCAGGTTTCAGCTAAATTGATCCCTTAATTTATGTCCGCCTTTTTTTTGAAAATTGAAACTTTTTTAGCTAGCATTAGCTAAAAAAAGACATTGATCACCTTTTTCCATTTTTTTTAATTGATCACACCCAACATGCCATGCTGTCAAAAGGATATTGATCACATGACGGTTTCTATTGAGTGACTAACTAGGTTTGTTTCTTCTTAATGTTGTCTTTCTTTTTCCCTTTATTTGATTTTTAAACTTCTTTTCATCATTTCTAAGATGATACTTTGGATAATAGACTAAAATGTTCATTGTTAAAATGTGAAAAGGTAGGGAAAAAAAAAGAAGAAAACATTATTTAAATACAGGTACATAGGATTATTTTGTCATTATTTATCTCATTACTTAAATGCACTTAACAGTGCAGTATAAAAATCCCTTCAAATAATTGCTCACACTGTATAGATAATGTAGCAACCACATTTGCACTTAATTTGAAGTGTTCGTTTTTTACATCCAATCCTTTTTTTCATTTTTCATCATGAATGTAATGTTTTACAAATGGTTCCAAAGTCTGTTTTCATTTTTGTTGATGAATGCAGTTTCAACTGACTTAATTTCTCGTTTTTGAGTTGGTATCTATCCTTATAGAAGCCATATACGCAAATTGGTATGTTTAATTGGGTGATTGTATGGTTGTATGTATCTCTGTTTTGTCCAATTCCTGTTACAACCAAAAGTGGACTGGACCGAGTGAAATAGATTAACATAGCTAATAAAAACAATTATAGGTTTTCAAGATGGCTGTTATGGCACAACAATGAATGATACGTCACAGAATCGCTAGACGTTGGGAACTAAAAGAAAAGAAAAAAAGAGTGTGCAAGTGACCGAAGAAGACTTTAAAAAAAAATTGAAATCAGAATACATGAATTATTAAGAATAAATTACCTAATAAATCAGTTTCATGCTCTTTACTCCTTCATGGCCCAAACATAAATAACCCAATCATTTTTGATGGGTATAAGCTACTTTATATTACAAACTGTCTGCCAAAACTTTCATGAAAATTCTCATGAGAAGTTTCTTCAGCTTCCAAGTTGGTTTGACTGGCTGGCTATATAGGCATCCAATGGAGCTAAGGGGCTGAAAATTTTGGCATTTGCTTCCTTATTATCTCTATAAAGAGCAGTTTTTTTATCCCCCACTTTCTAGGATTTAATGGTGGGTGGGGGGTCAATTTACAATGTGTGTTTATGCTAAATTGATCCCTTAGTTTGTTTGCGGCAGCATTTATGCTTATTCTGGAGAAATCAAGACTTTCTTAGTGATCAACCAAATGCAAGAGAAGTCACTCTTTTTTCAATTTTTTAACACAGCATGTTGCTAAAAGACTTGGGCATGAGATGGTTTCTATTGAGTGACTAACCAGACCTGTCTTCCTTCTTTTTTTTCGGCTTTGTGTTGTCGCAAGCTATATGAAGAACAAGTAAATAACAGCAGGCTTCAATTCAAAGATGCAGGTTCCCTCCACTATCCAAATACCATTGATTCATATGAGAACATTGATTTACACGGAATTGTCCTCAGATTGAAAAAATGGTGATGGTGGTATGTCACCCTGAGTCATAGGAAGTAAGGGTGGTAGGAAGTACAGGAAACTGACATATAGGGGAGAGAGAGAGAGAGAGAGAGAGAGAGAGAGAGAGAGAGAGAGAGAGAGGTGAAAAGCATTTGTGCTGCCTCTATAACAGTGTGCTGAAAAACAAATGCTGAACTATATTTTCCTTTTATTCTCTAGTCATAAAAGCCATTTTTTCAACAAGCCTGGCTGCTGGAGGTTTCGACTCCATTCCAACTTCTGATCCAACTGAAGTTGATTATTGCAACGTTTGTATTGTATAAATAAGAAAATAAAAATTTATGAATGTATATATTTTTTGTATAAATGTATTTATTGATTAGAATGAAATAAGCCCTTGGATATCTGTATGATGTATTTTCATATCTAATATCTAAGACTTCTCAATTTAGCTCTGTCAGTAAGATAGCCTCCTGGCAGTCAGTTGGTCATGCGTTTGAAATCATAGTAGGGCATGTGCATTTTACATATTGGTTTATTCCCCCTAATTTTGGTGAGGATTGTTGTTCTTGTTGTTGTTATGGTAGGAAAATAAATTCAACTCCAGTTTTGGAGTTAGTCAAAAAGCAAGGGTTAGGGAACACCTGTATAATATGTAAGTCAGGGTCAGGTGTATCTAACTAGAATTGTTCTCTTGTACAGTAATCGACTTCTTTCCAAGGCTGTGATAGTATTGATTTTCTTTCCAAAATCTAATCTTTTCGTTCCATCGGGATTTTCAAACCAGAAAACTGATGTTGCCGAGAGCATGGAATGTAACCCTTGATTCTCAGCGGATTGCTCAGAAGGATAAGGGAAATGAGACTGATGAATTTGGATTGTACGAGGGCACATCTGGAAACGTATTTGACTTGAAATGTAAAAATGAATAGAAACAGACAAAAACAGGTCTGATCAGTCACTCAATACGAACTGTCATGTAACCAGCTTCTTTTTGGGGGGAGGGTGGGGATCTATTGAAAAATTAGAAATAGGGGTGATCAATGAGCAACTAACTGCTCTCACTTTTTGTTAGACAATGATCATTAGAAATGTATGCATTTAAAAAAAAAAACGTGAATGCAGCCACACACAAACTAAGGGACCAATTTAGCATAAACTTACATTGCAAATTGGCCCCCCTCCACTAAAAATATATTATGGGGAGGAATTTCCAAAAAAACAAAAGATTTTTTTATTGATATAATAAGGAGTAAATGTTTAGATTTTCGGCCCTCTAGCTGCAATGGTACGGCCAATATGTCTGATCCATAGCCAGTCAGCCAGCCTGCCAGCCAGCCAGCCAGCCAAACCAAAGAGATGTGAACAGGTTAGGTGACAGTTCTGGTTGATGGTTTCTAATGAGACAAAAACATTTCACTAATCAACAAATAAACCTATATATCATCATCCTTGTATATGTACTCATCACCAGTGACGGAAATGGGTTTTGAGAACTAGGTATACGTTAAGACTTAATTTTGTGAACTAGGTATATGGCAATGTCTCCACTATTAGATATTAGATATACAAAAAATCTTGAAATTGAGAAATACTCATGTGCTATACCATGGGCAAATGGCAGAAAAACACTAAATTGGTCACTTTGTTATCGATTCAGGGCAGTCATAATAGCCGTACTGGACGTGTCAATGTATCTGGAAAAATTTTAAGCTGCATTCTTTGAATATAGTTGTGAAAAAAGTAGGGTATACAACCAATGTATCCCACTGATAGTCACCTATGGAGGAGAATCACCCTCAACCTCATATGGAGAGGTCACAAGACAGCACAGTATATTAGCAAAAAGACAGGTGTCTGAGATATTATGAAACCATAAGAAAACTCAAATGGCAATGGGCTGAACATGTTGCGAGAATAGCAGACACCCAATGGACATCATGACTCACAACATGGATCTCCAGAGATCATATGCAAAATTGTGGCTGAAAGAAAGTAAGATGTTGTAACGAGATAGACAAATTCAGAAAGTACTGACTCTGTCATGCCCATGATAGAAAGGACTGGCAAATCTTGGGGAAGGTCTATATCCAATGGCAGATGCTAAAAGGCTGATGATGCTGATGATTGTGCCGTGGCCCACTGTTTGAGAACCACTGTCATAAAAGGATTATCACTTTCTCTCGACCATCCCCCACACCCATGTGCTGCATTCACCTTGCCCCATTCATTCACAGAGTTAATCGAAAGGAGAGAGAGGGCCTAGGGACAGGGTGGGGTAGGGTACTCACATCAACCAATCATGTCTATTTATATTCCTCCCTGCTCAGGTAATTAGCGACTTGTATGGCATCAATAAAACCAATTTTGCTCAATTGAACAATCATATCATTTTTTAGCCCCCAGAAATAGAATGAGTAACAGGTCTGGTGAGTCACTCAATAGAAAACGTTGCATGATGTATTGGGGGTGATCAAGTAAAAAATTGGAAAAAGTTGTGAACAATGAACTTCTATCAACTTTTGTTGGGTAGTAATCACAGAAAAAATTTTCAAAACACCAACAGGCACAAACTAAGGGACTAATCTAGCATAAACAAACATTGCATATTTAACCCCAACTAAAAAAACCTATTAGGATGGAATTTTCAAAAAGGAAGCCAGCCAGATGCACTAAAAAAACTGAAGAAACCTACGTTGACAGTTTTAGTTGACAGTTTCTAACAGACACACATAATAGACATAATTTGGTATGTGCACATATATACATAATTCATATCTACTAGCCCATGGCCCATCGTTCTGCTAACGGTTATCATAGGAGTACAATTGTAGTATTGGGTGAAAAATTGCTAATACTGACATATCTTTCATAACGGAGGAAAAATGGAGTATGCAAAAGTATGGCATATACCTACTTCTTGATCCCCAGGTTTTTTGCATATCACAAAACAGCCCCGAAAATGGGCCATATTTTATAAAATTACCTATGGAAGCTTACAATGTTCTGAACCCGACTAAAGTGTAATCAAAAGAAGAGCAAACTAGTGGACTTATAGAATGGATTGATAAAAACAAAAATATAAATGTCCCAAGTTATAACTAGGGTCTTGGGGTCTAACAGAAGGCAGGGGCATTCTTAGGATTGGTGTCACCCAGGGCAGTAACTAAGGGTGTCACCCCTGGTGTTGCCAATTCAAAAATTTTTTCACATGAAATCAAACTAAAAAAAAATGTTGAAAACTGCCAAAAATTGTTAAAAAACACTGTTAGCCTTTTTACAACCATTTCTAATAGATAATAATGGTTAGATTTGTCATTTTAGTTAGAAATTAAAGATCAGCTAAAATCTCTGAAAAATGTTGCATTTTTGTGCTGCCGAAACATCATGATGTTACCCTCTAATGGTGTCACCTGGGGTGGGATACCACCCTCCAATGGGTACACCAATGAGGATAGATGATACGCAAAGGTGCTTGGTAAGTGAATGATGGTTAACATAGTCTATCATATAAAAACCGAGTGAGATTTGAATAAATGAACAAAGGCATTCTTTAAAGCTTGTTTCTTATTAAATACCAACAAAATAAATACCATATACTGCTAAGAATACTAAATTTTAGTATTTAAAAACAGATATTTACTTATTTATAGCAATGTCTAAACTCTTTGAACCCTTCGTCCCTGCACTTTCAGATACCCTAATCCTAAGCTCCTGAGTGAAAAAGCTCAAATCAATTTAAAAAAAAAGTTTTGTTCATTGCCTAATGAAATGCTTTTGTCTAATTTATTGCTTTTTTGTATTTGGTTAGCTGCATGAGTCAAATATATCTTTTAGTAAGGGATGGGTTGGGAATTGTGTTACCTGTGTCCTCCAATCGGCTTATGGTTTAGTGAAACAGTGCTCAGCCTGAAATTAACGGGCTCACAGGTTGGAAAAGAAATTCTATTTTTAATCACGGTTTTCCAGACAAGTTGGCAATAATGTAGGTAGAAATGTTGGGGTCCACCACCCAGCCACATTATCATGAACTGCGCAACAACAAATCACGCTATATCAGGGACGCCTTTGGTAAATATGACATAAAGGCTTATAGAGAGACACCAGCCCTGAGTCAATCTTCATTCATTAGTGCTTGTATCTGCCCATAGTACATGGTGAAGTAAAAGTCATAGAACGATTTCAAAAAAATCTTTCAAGTTTTAATGAATTTTTAGAATTGTTTTTAACAAACAAATTATATGATTAATAATAGAGAGGGGAATTTGATTTACTTATATACAGAAATTTGTTTCTTCCAAATGCTGCTGTTTTCAGCCACATAAATTCTTGCTCTTTCGATAACATTCTGTTGAACATTTCGAACATTCTCTGCTCCTCTGCACATATATTTGATTTCTTTGTGGATGATTGCTAATGGGCCCAATTCTTGAAAATATGAAAACAAATTCTGAATAATGGACTCAGATGGCTATAACGAACATCTTTCAGGTAGAGGGATCAACTGAAAAAACTGGAAATAGGGATGATCAATAAGTTAGTTACAGCTCTCATCTTTTGTTGGACAATGATACCTAAAAATGTCTGCATTTCCAGAACCAAGCATGAATGTGGCCACACACAAACTAAGGGAGCAATTCAGCATAAACTTTCATTGCTAATTGACTCCCACCCCCCATTAAAAATCTACTTAGAGGAATAATTTTGAAAAAATAAAAGATTTTTTTCTAGATATAATACGGAGTAAGTGTTTAGATTTTCAGCCCACTAGCTCCAATGGTATGGCCAATACGCATGATACATAGCCAGCCAGCCAGCCAGCCAGGTCAACTTGAAAACTGTAGAGACCTATGTCGACACTGAGAATATGCTCCTTGGATTAACGTTAAATTCTATCATATTAGCTTGTTGACACTGAATTGGTCCTATAGTTTGTATCCAGTGGCATTCATGTTTGTTTTTCTTTAAAATTTGGCCTTTTTTTTTTCAACACAGCTCAAAAAAGGCAAGGAAAGTAACATATTCATTGATTACCCCTTTTTCGAATTTTTCTTGCTGATCACTCAATTGAATGACTAATCAGACCTGGTTTTTTTAATCATAAATTTATGATTCAAACCATACTTGTAGTATTTTCACCTTAGTAACTTAATTTTACCAGCACCACTGCTTAATTTACTAGGTAAAAAGCTGCATGTATGGATGTTGGTGATTCATAATTTCCCTTGGAATGCTTGTCATATATATATATTATATATATATATATATATATATATATATATATATATATGTTCAGATGAGGGTGTAAGGTAGGGTGAGGATTATCATCATGAAATTATCAAACAAAATTGGAAAACCGAGTCCAAATTCTAACTAGGGCGGTTTATGTTGACTCAACTGTGCTCTATCCCATTGACAGATATTTAGACAAAATGTCTTATTACAGCTGTGCCAGCATGATTGAAAGATAAGCAAATGGTTGAATGAGCACTTTGGGAAATCACTTTCCCATAAATATGTCATGCACTGCTTTGGCTAATTTGAGAATTTTAATATTATATAGATGATAGACAAAATGAGTTACACATATCACCTTTTGTTGGGAAGTGACCGCTAAAATGTCTGAATTTTCAAAAAAAGTATGAATGCTGCCAGACACAAACTGAGTGATCAATTTAGCATAAACTTACATTGCAAATTAAATGTCCCTTTGAAAACCTGTTTTGGGGAGGAACTTTTAGAAAACAATGATGTAATAATGATGTAATAAGCAAAAAGATATTCAGATGTTGGTTGTGAGGTAAAGGACAAGAAAGTACCTAAGCTGTCACTGTTCATAGTAACCCATTGATCCTCAGACTCTTGAAGGTTCCATCTTTTAACCCCTTCCAGGGGAGGAAAAATGCCCCGTTTATATCCCTTACTGGACACCCATGATGAGATGATCCATTCACCACTCCACATACAAGGAGGACTAGGGACCTAAACATTGACAACCAAGAAAAACGTTTTTGATTGAGATTGTGAGATGAGTTTCATTAATATTTAGTAGTTTTTTTTTTCAATAATCCTTATCTTAACTATTCCACCATGTTGTGAACAGTCAATTTTCTGATCTTTTTGGGGGAATTTTGGTTTTGTTGTTTGTCGTTCGAGCAATTGTGACATTTCCTGTTACAAAATGGCTGCTGTCCCAGCTGCAGAGTTGTAGGTGCTTCTGATGACACTGAATCTTGTCTTGTGTGCCACCATCAGAGGACTGCCAGAAGACTTTTCATAAAGTTTCGATAGGCTACAGAAGAAGTCATTAAATCTTAAATAAAAACATTTACATAGTACCCATACTTATATTTTTCATATTATTTCATAAAGTCAGAAGTGAAAGATTGAAAACTAGAGATGAATAGAATTGTTAGTAAATGTAGGCTTATGCCATAATATAGGAGAATCATGATGAATAATGTATTAATACAAAAAGATCACCAAAATTCTAGATATCCAGTGGTAATATTGTAGAAAAACAAAAGGCAGGAAAAAATAACAAGGATGAGGATGGTTTAAAAAACTGAATACCAACACGGACGGTATGATTCACTAGAAAAAGCAACTTTTAGTAAATAGAAAGAAAGATGATTGGTACATGCTGACTTTGGCAAAAGCACAACAAAACCCACACACTGTCATACATAAGGACATATGTTAGCCCTCAACACAATAGGCGTATTTGTACAATAGAACAGAGCAAAGACACACTGACCATCAACAACACTGGATTATAAATGGTATGAATACAAACCAGACGTGGTAAGGGAAAATGACAAGTAGAAAATATTATGGGATGTCCTGTTCTAAATGTACCTGGAACATAACAAACCAAAAAGGATTAATAGTCAACGGATATTTCATTCAGACTCTACGATTGGATTGTGGATTTAAATGAACCCCAAAACAAACAAAAACAGAACACAACAAAAAAAAGACAGGTTTGATTAGTTATTTAAGAGAAATCTTTGGGCAGCAATGCCTTGTTGAGGGTGATCAATTAAGCAATTGGAAAAAGTGGTGATTGATGAATAAGTTACTTCTCTCGCCTTTTGTTGGGCAATGATCTCTATAAAAAGTTGGAATAAAAAAAAACAGTGAGTGCTATTGGACACAAATTAAGGGATCAAATTGCATGAACTTACATAGTAAATTGAGCCCCCCACTAAAAATCTATTTGGGGGTGAATTTTAAAAAAACAAAAACGTTTTTCTAGATATAATAAGGAGTAAATATTGAATATTTCAGCCTTTTAGCTCCATTAGCATGGCCTGTATGCATGATACATTCTTAACCAGCCAGACAGATAGCCGAACCAACATGAAAACCAAAGAAACCTATGTTGATAGTTTTAGTTGATGGTGTCTAATTAATAGAGGTATGAGTGGCAAAATGGTTATTGGTATAGGCAATGGAATTGGCCGAGTTCAAACTCAGGCTCAAACTGTTCATGTTTACCTTGCATTATTGCTCTTGGTAAAGGCATAGATCCATTTTTTGTTCTTCCATTTTTTTGTTGTAGTCAAAACAGCAAAGCAGACTAAGGTCTCTAGCTTTTGGAGGCAACTAGACTAGGAGAAGGACAACTCAGAATTAAAAATCGGGGGAGGACCACTCTACTATCCCTCTCAAGAATAATCATAGCAATACACAGATCAAAAGCTGTGGATAGCCATGATTCCTGATGTCTTGAGGGATGCGGCACATAAAAGAAAATGTAATTAAACTTGCCATCACAGTCAATAGCTGAACAACCGTAGCATCAAAATTGAAGTCAAAAAAGATTCCATTGTAGAATAAATATGGTCAGAATAAATTCAATCTATGACATCACTGGCGTTTTCCACTGGAAAACATCTAAAATGGAGTGAAAACATCTGAAAACATCTAGATCCTGGAAAATTATTGAACTATTGATGGACCTATAGAAAAAAGGTCAAAAAAGCATTTTTTCCAAAGATTAAGGAAAACGTTTTTAGAAGTAGTCTAGTGGAGTACTGATGCTAATTTTCAACTCTTTAGATAAAACGGTATGGCCAGGAGCACTAGAGCATACAAACAAACAGACCAGCTAACTAACAGACCAGCAAACAAACAGACAGACTTATAAAAAGGGATAGAGCTCTTCACCATCTTTGATGGCCATGGTCATTCAACATACATTGTTTGTACAGAAACTGATTCATGGAAGCAACAAGTAAAGCTTAAAAAAAATGAATATATATAAAAAAAACCCAAAGAAAGACTGGTCACCATTCATAGCAGCAGACACTCCTAGAATGTTACTTTTGTGAAAATATGTTTTCCAAGGTTTTGGGGAATTGGAATAAAAAAAAACCAGGTTTATTGCAATCATTGAATATTAGTAAAAATTAGGAATTAGGAAGAATAAAAAACAAAACTTATAGACATAATAAGGTGTAAATGTTCAAATTTTCAACCTTTTAGCTCCATTGTTGTGGCCTGTATACATGATACATAACCAGCTGGACTAACTTGAAAATTAACAAAGCCTATTTTGAAACTTTTGGTGACAGATTTGGTTGATGGTTCTCCATAAGACAAAACATTTCAATTTTAATGATACTCATTATAACTTGGAAGGGTTCTGAAGGATCTTGCAAAGAGAATTGGAAATCTATGGAAGAATTGAAACAATCTAAATGACAACATTATTAAAATCAACTAGGGTAGTGAGGGGTGTGCTAGAACATTGAGGAGATTTGTTGTCACTTGATCTCCAGTGTAGACCATCAGTGTGAAATATAAATGAGTACAAATAATAATAAGTGCCAGGTCAATCATCATCATCATCATCATCATCATCATCATCATCATTACTATTGCTCTACAGTTGAACACTACAGCATCAAGAATGGAATGGAAATTTGGAATAGAGAAATGCACACAATTAGTAATGCGTAGGAAAAGACCAGTGATTACAGATGGAATCAACATGCCAGATAACAAGACAATTAGGGGATAAACTGTACTGGATGATAAATAGAGGAAGAGGAAACACTCCAAAGAGAATTTATAAGGCAGATGAACAATCATGGACATGGCTATGTAAAGGACACCTGAAGAGAGAAATTTCATCATCACTTCAACCTAGAACAAATGCATCAGGATGGAAATTGACAAAATCCAGAAAGAAAGTAAATTCTATCTCTGCAGAGAAAGAGATGAATAAGCTTGTAAATATATCATCATCAACAACATCAGCGTTAGCCTTTTAGCGTCTGTCTTTGGACATAGACTTTCCCCAGGATTCACCAGACCTCTCTATCATGAGCGTTGAGGAGACAATTCTTTCTGAACTTGTTTAATTCATCATGCCACCTTATATTTTGCCAGCTACAGTTTTGTATATGATCTATGGGGATCCAAGTTGTTAGTCATGATGTCCATCGGTTGTCTGGCATTCTTGCAACATAATTAGCCCAATGCCATTTGAGTTTTTTAATGGATTCTATGATATCCCTGCCTCCTGTTTTTTCTCTAATATTCTATGTAGTCTTGTGATCTCTCCATGGGATGATGAACATGATTTTCTCTTGAGTATTTTCAGCTCCATAGGTGACTTTCGGGGACAGTTGCATTGATTATAGACCCTTCTTTTTGAGAAGATTTTTTTGTTTTTAAAGGTTGAGATGGCTCACCTGAAAACTTGCCATCCTTGAGTGATTCTCTGCTTGATTTCTTCTCCTTTTTTGAGAGTTTCACCGAGATTTGTTATCCTAGATAGATGTAGTTGTCTACTTTTTTCAAGTCTGTGTTTTCAAATTGGATTTTTGGATCTTTCTCTTCAACACGTTTGCTATACATGACATTCATTTTACTGAAGTTCATGTGAAGACCAACTTTCTTGCTCTCTTCATTCAGTTTGTCAAGCATTACTGTGAAGATTGTGAAGGTATTTTGTAAAAAAGACGATGTTGTCAGCAAATCTGAGGTTATTTATGTATTCACCATTTATTCTGATTCCTTCATTTTTCCAGTCTAGATTTCAGAAGATCATTTCAAGACAGGCTGTGAAAAGAGGGTGAACTGGCATCTCTTTGTCTTCAGCTTGAAAGGGGAGTAAGACAAGGTGATACCAACTCACCCAAATATGATTTAGTGAGAATAAAGGAATCACAATTTGATAATGATTTATTTATATTTGAGGATGCATTCACGGAGTAAAAATTGGGAAGTCTTAAAGACAAACGATTTAAAATCATTTGATGGAAACCAGTAAACTTAAGGAAGCAGAAGAAGAACAGTTATTGCAGGGAAGACAAGAAATTCTTCAGTATGGAAATATTTGCAATTACAGATATCAATTTCTCATAAACCATTCACTCAATATTGATCATGTTGAGAGTAAAATGGCATAAAGATACAATGCATCAGTAGACCAGAGATAATGGTCTCTTCTTCCGACACAATACAAAATTTGATAATATCTAGAAGTCTTTTTTTACATTCTAGAGGAATGAGATAACTCTACGTTTAGTATTCTGGATTAGGAAGTGCAGATAGGTAATAATCATAATGTTTAGTATCGGACTGGTCAACAGAGAGTTTTTATTGAAAGAATACAAGGTCTATCAAAAGAGTATACGGCCATTTTGAATATATCAATAACCAGTTCTGTGGTCTTGATGTAACACAGCAACCAATTAGATTTGACCTTACTGCACATGTGTCAACAGAATATCTCCCATGGGGCTACTTGATCGGCTGTAAGGTTCCATTGAGTGAGCATGTGACCGTCGCATTCACAATGACTGAAAAAGTCATTCTTCACATCTTACGCAGGATAGGATTTTTTGGCAAATCATTGAATCACCCAAGTCTATCAGCCCCACCCTTTATAGTCCAGATTTGGCTCAATGAAACTTCTGGGTTTTCTGCAAAAGATTTCAGACCATGATTGAGATTAAGGAGAATGATACAAAGCAGCTGATGGCAATTCTGTGGGAGGGATGCTGGGATAAGTGTGAGAGTTCTCGAAAGGAATACTTTGAAGGGGACTAAGGTGCCTTTGCTCGTGGGTGTTTATTTTTTTTATTAATATTTTATGTCAGGATACTTTCTGGAAAAATCTTATATCTTATATGATTTGGAGCCAAAACTAGGCATAAACTCTAAGATTTGATGAAAAAAAAATTGAGCTGAACACTTATGAATTGATTAGTTCTTCAATGAAAGAAAAAACTGTAATAGTAATGCTTATGTATATATGTCTAAATATAAATATGAAATATAAATTCCATGTGACACTAAGAAGAATGGAGAATGCATTTGCTGAAACATACTTATCAGAACAGCAACAATAAGGATGCTAGTCTGAATAATGGATGAAATAATGACATTACTTCATCTCAGGCTGGAGAATGCATCGGCTCAAATTTAGTGTGATCAAAACATCAATGATGAGGATGCTAATTTGAATAATTGATGTGATAATGATTACTTTATTTCAGAATTTTAGACTAATCTAAGAAGGCTAAAGAATGTATCCGTCTGGAACATTGAGACAAAACCAACAAAGATGAAGATATTAATCCTGATAGTTTCCAGAATAATAAATATAATTCTTCTCAGAACTTCAGATAACATTAAGAGAGCTGGAGAATGTATCAGATGGAATGTAATGATCAAAGCAACAAAGATGGGGATGGTAGTTTGAATAACCCATGGAATAATAAATACTTTATGTCAGAATTTTAGAATACTCTAAGAAAACTGAAGAATAAAAGCTGTAATTGGAACAATAATAGATGAAATAATAGCAATTATTCATCTTAGAATTTGAGAAAATATATTGCTCTTATGAATTCCACTGACACTCAATTCACTGGCGTAGCATTACAAAAGTGGGGTTTGCAAGAAGGTTTGATATATATTCATGAAGGTATGTATGTCTGCTTCTTTGTTAGACAACTAAAGATATTTTGATTTGTTCTAATGATCCATGGATTGGTTTAAGGGGGAGTTTTTAAATGTGAGCAATTTCGGGGTCCTAATTTTTTAGTATTGATTTCTTTAAAATTCTAGTTGGTTGAATTTGTATTTGTGAGAATAAATTCCTTTATCCTTCATCATTAATATTAATATTCTCAATCCTTATTCTATTCTCAACTTTGTTGAATCATCTTTTTAGAACTGATTTTGATCACCTCATACATGTCTCACAATATGCAGAAAGTGCCATAGTCCTTATCATAATTGAGCTACTAAAAGTATATGTGACCAAAACTACTTTCTGGCTTCCTGTGTGTCTGTATGTTCATGTTTTCATTAGCTCTCTGCAATCGAAACAAGAGAAAAAGAAAAGGAAGAAAGAAAGTGAAGAGAGAGAGAGAGAGAAAGAAAGCTGGGCTTATTCACATTAAATAATGTGTGAGTGGTGGCAGCAGGAAAATTAGCATTTTATCCAGTGGTGTTTTGCATTTATGTTCTTTAATACTATCTATAATCAAATTCTAAATCAAAATCCTTAAAATAAGAAAAAATCTAAAAATCGAAACACTCAAAAGTTTATTTGACAAAATCTATTGATAAAAAATAGCGTGTTTCACTTTTAAAAATGAAATAGAGTTAGAATTATTCATGAAATTAAAATTTCATTTTTTTATTTCGATAAATGAACATATGATTAGAATAATCTTTTTTTTGCAATATGAAATATGAATATTTTGAGACAATAAATATACATATTCAAAAGTAAAACCAAAAATGAAAGATAACATGAAATTATACAGCTTCTTGTTATCTTCCTATTTTTTTCTCAAATGTATTCTTGGATGGAGCATTGAAACATTATTATTAATTTTGACTATGTTTTACCTTCATCCTAACTTTCAGTTGCTTTTTATCATAATTTTAAATTGGACTGTAATCCTGCTGCAATGATTAAACAGTGCAATCAGAAAATAAATAGCAAATCTATGGCGAGAATCAAACTCTCACAGTTTAATCAGGGTATTTCACAGTTTCACTCACTACAAGATCTCCAAATAAAAATCTTGTGGAGAGTGAGACGCTATAATACCCTGTAATGAGTCAATAATATTTAATATATATATATATATATATTATATATATAAATATATACTTTATACTTTACACTGAATATATATACTTTACACTGAACACTTTACTTTACTTTAAATAAAAAAACAAAAAACTGTCAGTAAATCTAAGTATTTCCACCATAAAAAGTGATTTAAGTACAAATAGCTACCTTTAGCTGTCTCACTCTTTACAGTTCATATGAAAATAGGATATGGATTTGCTATACAAACTAGTTCATGATTTTGCCCTCTCTGGGCTTCATCAAGCGAATGAAAGATGGCCTAGAGAAGGTAGAAACATGAACTAGTTTGTGTAGTGAATTCACATCCTAATATATATTTTCAGCTCTACTCTAAAACAACTTGACTTCCAAAGTATGAAGTTGAATGTATTGAGCACTTTATGAAATGAATTCATCACATATCAGACGTTGCTTTATATCATGCTATATTGCTAACCTCATCTGTGCCATATGTATTATGTGTTATATATATATATATATATATATATATATATATATATATATATATATATATATATATATATATATAACATACATACATACATACATGCACATATACATAGTATGTCTAAAAATATAAACACTCTTTTATTAGTAGATTACATAGTTATTATATGAAAGTAAATAAAGCATTTTGTCATAACAAAATGTGACTCTGAAGAAGTGTTTGAATTTTTTGGTTATGTTTTCATGGAAATTTCAAGTCAATTTCTGTGAACAGTAACAGACACACAAGTTACAGGATTTCAAAGTTACTTGATGCACAAAATCTTGATGCCCTTGAAAAAGAATATAGTGTGTTAAAGGTTAATACAGAGTACACAAATCGAGTGATATTTGGATCTTAATTCAGGTTCAGTTATTAGTTGACTTGTATAATATAATAGAGTTATGAGACATTTGTATAAAAAGATGTCTGAGTTATTTAGTTCCCGAAACCTAGGCACCCTTAGGAAAGATTGTAGGGTGCTAAAGGTAAATACAGAGTGCTCAAATCAAATGATATGTGAACTTTTATTCAGATTCAGTTATTAGTTGGTTTATGTAATACAGCAAAATGATGAAACATTTGCATGAAAAGTGTCCAATGAGGATGAAGTCATTAATCTGTATTTGTAAAAAAGTAAAAGCAAGAAAAGCCGTTTTAATTGACATAATTATATGGATTGAAAATCAATTAGGTGGCGTTTGGGATTAATGGATTCACTCGTATATACAAGCGGGATAATTCTCTTTAAGATAACAGCAGTGAGAGAAAGCTATCTTGGAGCCAAACAGTAGCCGAGTAGTCGGGAGGAAGGAGGAAATAAAAATACAAACTAGTTCTCGCTCAAGGTCAAAATTATTAACACATGTGATCTGTTTGATCTAAGATCAAGCAATGGAGTGATCAACTAAGCTTAGTTCACTAAATGGATAGCAAAAAAAACGGATAAGGGAAAGAAAATAATTAAAATAATTACAGTGTTAAAAGGTAATTACAGTCATCTCTTGTGATACATGGAGAATAGGGCCACCAGCAGGTGCGAATGTGCTAACTCCATGTATGGCAAGAGATAACTCTACATCTAATTTTATCATAACTAATAATGTTTGCCTTCAAAAGAAAAAAAACCTACATTAAACAATACTATCTTCCTTTTAATAGTCAAGTTGTTTATGTAATTCCACTTGATTTAGATGTTCAGAGCTTCAAGTTACGCTTAATCAGAAAAAGGTTTTCTTCAATTTTTCTTAAAGGTATAATTTTCTAGATGGCATCCAAGATGTCCGCCAATTTATCATTATAGCCCATTCCTCATTCATTATTCATCCCACACAAATTTTCCCAAGGGTTTTTCATGGTATCATGTGTGTTCAATAACATATCAATATTTGATAATATATCAAAGTATACTAATTATCACTTTTGACATTCAAGTCCAATGGGGGCCTTTTCTGCTACTTATACATCCAAACTACAATGTTCGTTCAGACAATTAAATCCCTTCTCATACAGTGGGATTGTGATACTGACCATTACTGTTGTAATGAGTTCAATCCTCATGAGGTGCTCAACTATTGTGACCTTGTGTCAGACTAAGCTGTATCAATACTGTAAATACTGAAGCAGAATATATTTGATTTTTGCTAAGTTTAGCTTATAAATAAAATAATAAAACAAAAAACTGTCAGTAAATCAAAGTATTTCCACCATAAAAAGTGATTTAAGTACAAATAACTACCTTTAGCTGAAAAAGTGTTCACTATGATAACCAAATGCTAGGCTGATGTGTATTTTTGTATCAAAAAATGTCCTTTAAATATTGAAAAAAGAACATTCTCATGATGTAAATGGTTTTTGAGCTAAAAAAAACCTGAACTTCAATTATCAGACTAAATATATGGCAGTAAATAAAAAGTATTCTTACAAAACAAGATTTCTATTAGTGCAGATGTATCAATTATATGCGTAAAAGTAAGGACTTCTATTTGAAAAAGTTTCTTTTATGAAGACAGGGTACAGAAAAAGTTTTTGTACTTTAAAAACACTTAGGGTTTTTTTTCCAAGAAAATGCATAAGATTCATAATGGTTAAGTGTGTGGTAAAATTGAAAACCAACAATATCTATTTTTTTTTCTCTTGCTATCTTTTCATCTGTATGTATGTATGTATGTATGTATGTATGTATGTATGTATATCAGTCCATTCATTTTCAATCTATCTATCTGAATTTAATATTTATGCAGGTATTCATCTTTATTGACATATTATACATAATAAGCCTGTATGTATGCATATAGACGTGTATATCAGGATGCCAAGTATATGACCACTTTTTGGTCCTACCTGCCCGAGGTGGGACAATCTAGCAATGGAAACTTGACACCTTAAATCTAATGTCGCTTGTCAGCCTTTTCCGCTGGACTTGAGTAAATAACTCTCTGCATTACTGACAGTGTAATCAGGTGAAGGAACTTAAGAATCTTGAGCTTAATTCCCTTTCTGTCTTAATTGGGTTGGGTCAGGTAAACAAAAAAGTCATACATTCTTGTTCAGTGGAAGAAGCAGAAAAGCAACATTGCAGGGTCAAATTAATTAGCAAAAATGAACTGATACGAGGTATCCTCTAGCATGGACATTGGAATGAGAACAATCTATCTCTATAGATTGAATGAAGGGTTTTGGTTTGAAATTCCCAGAAGATTACCAAATACAAAGACACTTGAAGTAGGTCAAAGAGTACAATGGATGAAATGTGGGATTATAACGACCAAGATGACGACACAAGTATGAATATAATACATTAAGGATAATTCTTCATCTCATAAATTCAGACAAAAATGTTATTCTTTGCTGAAAAACCAGTAAATTCTCTATGGCTTCATCAAGAAACTAATCATAATGAATCATGATGTAAAATGTCTGAAACATGTTCATCAAGTATCATTATAGACAATGATTTCAGCCTTTTTTCTCAAAGTAAAAGTTGAAGTAGTATTACTTGATTTTTGCGGCATGACATATTTTATTGAAACCATTTAAAAGATTTTCTGTGTTTTCAGGATAAAAGTATTATAATTGCTTACATAATTCTAATGATGTGCCAATCATCTAAATTATTTAATACTCAGCAGCATTCATGTTTGTGTTTTGAATATTCAGACTTGGAAAATGTCACGTGGCCAATGTCTTTTGGACGCATGCCTTGTTGGGGGTGATCAATCAAAAATTGCAAAAAGGGATGATCAATGAATAAGATATTTCTCATCATCTGTTGGACACTGATCTCTTGAAAAAGTCTGAATTTTTAAAAAATGATCGGACCCAAACTAAGGGATCATTTTAGTGTAAACTTACATTGCAAATTGGAATCATCATTAAGAAAACCATTAAGGGAGACGGGAGGATCATTTTCAGAAAACAAAGAAAAAATGTTTTTTCGAGATATAATTAGGAGTAAATGTTGAAATATTCAGCTCTTTAACTCCATTGCTATGGCCTGTATGTGTGATACAAAGCCAACCAGCCAAACCTGAGTGAAAACTGAAGAAACCTTTGTGGACAGGTTTGCGGGCAGTTTTGGTTGATGGTTTCTAAAAATGCAACAACAACAACAACAACAACAACAACAACAACTATATTTCCTAAAGTCCTGTGGCAAAAACACAACCTGACCATCTATTAAAATTTTCTGGCAGACAACAATGTTTTTATACTGATAATCATCTTTGATACAAATGAAGTGTTCAACAGACAATATTTAATTTCAGTTAGAAAGGTGGAACTCAGGACTATAGCTGTATGATTTGGGTGGAGAATTTGGCACTCGTTACCCCAGGGATACATCACAAGTTTTCATTTGTGGTTATTGCTCAGTGAGAGAGTAGAAGACTCAGAGATCAAAAGTTCCACTGCATATGCCACGAGACCGAAGCCTAATCTTGGAAATCCGTGCAAGAGAAAGAAAACTGATGTAAACTTATCAGCATGGAAAATGGAATTGGTGACTCAAGTTTGAGTTTCAACAAAGGCTGTTTATGTTCATGTCACCCTAATGTATTTGGGAAAGGTGTACATCCACTTCTCCTCTGTAGCGATAGGTGTATGTAGTGGGTCAGTTCGAGCCCTTTAGTCCTGTAAAGAGGCCCATCTAAGAGAATGTTATTCTGACAAAAAGTTGCTATAGCTGGTCCCAACTTCTGGTGAATAAGAAAGTTTGGTTGTGGTGAATTTGTATGTGTTAAAGAGCAAAAAAATCAAGACAGTAGATTATTTTAGACATTTGATTTGCTTTGAATACCATCTGAGCTTTTAAAGGATTAAAAAAAATCAAGTTTTCATTTTTTTCCTCTACCTTTCTTTGTTTTTCTTTCTTTCTTTCTTTATTACATGTACACACTAGCATTTTTCAAAAGATTCTTTCTGAATCTTTTTTTAATTTCTATTACTTCCTTATTTCTTTTTTCATTTTTTCTTTCATGTGAGATGTTTTTCCTTATTTTTCAAGACTATTTTACCTTTGAGACTACTGCAAGAAATTTTTTATCACTTTAACAAGCTTGGAGAGACAATTACTGGTATTCAGCTATTCTTTAATGACATAGGAGAATTTTTAGAAAAAAACTTCTGCAGTATGAAAATTCAAGTCAAAATATTATTACTGTCATCTAGACTTTGAAAAAAACCCTCTGATGATGTATAGCATTAAATACAAGATTTGTCTTGGGAGTGACTAGCTATTTTTGATATCTAAAGAACCAATTGCACAGTCTTGATGTAACTTGACAACTAATCAGAGAAGACCTTACCGCATAAGCATGATCAGACACTCTCCTTTGGGGTCACTCAGTAAGCATTGTACGACCATTGCATACACAATGATTACATACACTATTCTTCACATCTCATGTAGGTTTTTTTTGCAAAACATCATATCTAGGTTTGTCATCCTCAGTTCAGTCCAGATTTGGCTCCCATTCAGCTTTTTCCAGAGTTTTTTCAGATGAGGGACGAGATTAAGGAGATTACAATGAGACAATGATGGCGATCTCAAAAGAGAACTTTTTTGGAAATGTGGAGAGGAGGCTAAGATAAATGTGAGAGGTCCCAAGAGGAATAGTTTTAAGGGCATTAATCTAGGTATGTAATTTTTTTGTTAATAGTAAATAATTCGACACAGCTTGGATTATTTTCAAAAAAATCAAAACACAACTAATATGAGATATTAAGTATAAAACGTACACAGAAATATAAAAATCAATACATCTATGAATTTTTCGGCAATAAAAAAGATTGAAAAAAACAGAAATATTCATTGAAATATAATGAATTCATTTAATTTCTCTCACCAAAAATTGACCTGGAACAATTTTTCTCACTCACCTGAAAAGAGAAGAAGAAGACAGGTAAGTATAATGAAGTGTACATTTTTTTGTAAAAGAAATCAAATATTCAATTAGTAGAAGGGATGGAATTATGCCTGGATTATAGCATACAATTTTCCAGTGCAGAATTTTAAAAACCTTTACAATCATATATTTGAAAAAGCTTCATGGCAATAGAATGATCTTCCTTCAAAATGATTGTTCAAAAATGTATGTTTATATGCTCATACAATATGTAAGGAGATTTCTTTCTTTCTCAGTCATTTCATATTCATCTATTAATCTAACTATTTAGCGAAGCTGAGGAAATCTTGTGAAATCTTGCAAAACATTGTTATGTTCCATGGAGATAACTACTGAGATTAGCTCAGTCTAGCACAAAGCAAAAAAAGTTAGCACTCAATAGTCATGGCTAGCAAGATTGGCTTTCTTAACACTGCTCTAAGCCAGATCCAATTTTCCTAATACTTACATATATCTGGTTCAGATCACTATGTAAAGTCCCAGATGTTTCAAGTTTTTCAATTGCAACACAAATCCAACAGTAAAAGATAACAGTGAAAGATAACATTGGAACTTCAAATAGAATGAATGGAATGTTGACCAAACCTGCATTTATTAGGAAGTATCAGAAGTATTTTTCATTTTTTTCAGAGATTCTGACAATTTTGAGACATTACTTTGAACTGAGCCTCAAAGTCATTGAAGCTGCTCACTGAATTTGGTAAGTGGAAGGAAATTAAACAATATCCAACTGTACTGCCAAGAATCGGTTTAAGCGTTTCAAGAATGGTGACTTGTCCCTTGAAATAAAACCCAACTATTGGTTGCTGATTATGATGGTTTGAAATGCAAGGTGGAGGAGAACATGACCACCTGTGATCAAAAACTTTTTGGAGAGCTGGTATTATATAAAAGTTACCATATGAAGAGCATTAAATAAGCTTCATGAAATGAAAAGGTGATTAAAAACTGAAAACACTTTTGATACACCTCGATATAAAGAGAATTTATGGAAAAGAAAGACAGATAAGAATTTTACATTAGTTTCCAAATGACCTTGAAAATGAATTAAACAAAAGATTCATCAAATTATAGCAATCAATACTTATTAAGTGATGTGTTAATTGGCTTAAGAATTTTATTGGCAATTACTTTATAGAAAATTTTCTAATTGGAGTGATTTAAATGTAGGCTTGATTCTAGTTCTTAGAAATTACCTTGTGGTGAATCATAACTGGAGTAGAAAGAGGCAACTTTGAGTATCATTAAGAAAAAACATACACAAAAATAAACAAAACTCAAGATTGGCAAGTCCAAAAATGTATCATGACCAAGTCCGTCATATGACATCAATCCTAATTTACTTTGTTTTCAATGCAGCCCTGGATGAATATCCCACTAGAGAGGATAGCCACTCTGATATATATAATGCTTGATTAAAGCATAAAGTATAAAATGAATACATCATATAACATGGATCTATGACATGGAGCCATAGGAAGAGCTTTCTTTGGATAATTGTAAGAGATTGATCGATATGGACCAGGGGAAAAATTAGAGTGAAGGATATTATTAAAATAGATAAGCAACATAAATGGAGGTGGGCAGGACACCAGGCAGAAAAGGCTGACAGCAGATGGAACAAAAGGCTAAATGATTGGTGCCCATAGGACAGTAAACACAGAAGAAAAAAACGAACACAAGATGGAAAGATGAGTTCGGACAAAAAACATGAATTATCAAACAGAAAAAAGGAAATAGTGTTAAAATGCCGGCACCACTCAAAATTTCTATCAAGAAACATAACTCAATACCCACATGTAGATATACTAAAAATAATCAACATAGATGTCTTATTCACATAGTCATCTCAAAGAACAATCTAATCAACATAATCATCTTGGACATGAGGAAACAGACCAAAATCAATATAATCAAATAACCCACTAAGGTCATATAAAAAGGAAATAGATGTAGGTGAGAATAAAATACTCTCAGGGAGAAAACATATCACAAAAGTACTGATAGAACAACCACTTACTGATAATGAAAACACTCAAACCATAGTCCCCTGATTTATAATTTATAAACACCAGCAGTCATACGCACTCATTATATAAAACAAAAAAATAAGCAATAGCCAACTGCTAAACTAAAACATACATAAATTGTATATAGATAAAAAAAAGGAAGACCCTACCACCTAGAATAATAGACCCCCCATGTCTAAAATAGGAATCTAAAATAAACTGAAACACTAACCTGAAGAAGCCCAAACAGGGCTGAAACATAAACATGTTTGAGCCATGAATCCTAACCCTATTACATATATATATATATATATATATATATATATATATATATATATATATATATATATATATATATATATATATATATATATATGACTTCTATATTTTAGTCAGGAATTAAATACGAACCCCTTCTTTCAGCAAGATATCGAAAATATCACTTCCAATAAAAGCCCTGAACACACATGGTCAATTTCTTATTCGGCCCTGACTTTCGAGCTGGTTAACTTCTTCCTCTCTCTCTAGCTTATTTGGCCCCAGCATTTTGAACCGGTTATCTTCCTTTACCTCTCTATAAACTCATGCCTGGCATAGATCCTTCTTTGACTGTGACTATATATTTATTGTCTTGTCTCTTATCTTCCTCGATGTGAGTACTCACAAGAACTTTGTAGCTACTATATACAAATACTGTAACTACTATTTTTGGTGGCCATGCAAATGCTGTGTTCATTACTTTATCCCTTTAGCTCCTTCTTGCACCAATCCTGACTAATGGCCTTTTTATGATCTAGCTTTGTCAACTTTACCACTCATTATAACAGGCACGACTGATCAAACTCCATTCGACATATAGACAAAACAACATTAGATCCATTATGCCATGTGTCCCCTAAATTCTTATTCTATCTCATATCTCAATTTTACACATAGGAATAACCTAAACCTAACAGGCCTCTGCTTTACTCTTCTCTTCTTTTCACGATCAAATGTATTAATGTTTCCATTCTATATATTTCATTTACAGTCTTCATTTGTGCATTAAATGTATCTCTCATTTTTCACATCTAAATACTTGTATGTATCCTTTTTACTCTAATATCTGCGTTCACATTTGTAATTGGTGTGCATGTTCTCTATACATCTTTCTCCCTTCATCAACTTTTCTATTGACGTTGGGTCATGGTGCTAATCACCACAATGCATGGAGGCAAAATCCTTTATCAATGACTACATCTTCTAGCCACATCTAACCAACAGCTATTATCTACTCTCTCCCGAACAATATAAGGACAATAGTTCTTATATATACATAGAAAATAATATTTACAAGGAGATGTACCCAGTGAATGTAAACATTTCAAGCCTCTCGCACTTGTCAGCAACTGTCTGAAAAGATCTGTTTTCAATCTATTCATTGTACAATAATAATGAAGTATAGGGGGAATGGGAAAAAACATTTTGGAAGATTACATAAGTTGCATTGACAGATATCAAGAAATGGGTGACTGAAGTGACACAAAAAAATCCATTGGAAAAGTTTGTAATGTTTAGTGTTTAAAGCTGTAAAGCTTTCTAGAATATATATATATATATATATATATATATATATATATATATATATATATATATATATATATATATATATATATATATATATATATATATATAAGATAATCACAATAATTTGTTGTTGTCATTTTATCATAAATACAGATATACCTTGATTATTGTAGTCAATTGGTTTCAAAATTTTCCGTTCTATCCAAAACTGCACTGTTCAAGATCTTATCTTATTTGCTTTTTTTTCTCCTGCTTATGCTCACTTACATTAATTTGTACACTTTTTGATGTACCATACTACATCAAAAAATGCCCATATCAAAATGCATTATCCAAGGTATTTCTGTATGTATGAAAAGATATATGATAAAGATAAATAAATAACAATAATTATATCATGATTGGTTTCATTGAATATTGCAGTTACTAAGTGACTTTTAGGCAATGAAAATCATAGCGAACATGAAATCTAATGGAACTAAATGATTTTCGCTTTATGTAAGCGACAAGGGGAAAAGAGGGTTACCAGAAATCAATCATCACTTGGATTCGAGGAATAACCGGTCTAGAAGAGAGATACACTGGCATGGATTTACTGAAGCTCTAAACTAAGCTCAAGTTGCACTCATGATAGGCTGCGGATTGGATTTTGTCAGATCGCTGATTTTTTCAGTTGAATTGTCAATGAATATATAGACGATCAACTGTCGACTTGAGTATTCTTACAACCTTAAAAAATGTCTGTGATAGTGCTTGCAATCGCATTATAGTGATAGAAACAGTTCTGTTTTTTATGATTGAGTCAGATGTCGCAGCCAATCAGAAGGCTATAAAGAATTTAACATCACTTCCTTTTCAACAAAATAAAAATGGCGAAGTTTTTGTATCATCAAAAGAAACTTTAGATGATTAATAATGCTTACTTTCACATTTTTACGTTATTTTCAGGGAAATTTAAATGTTTTTATATTATCTTTGCCTCATTTTTGGATGTAAAACTCTGACATATTGATGTATTTTTGATTATGAAAGTTACAACAAAATTATAACAAAATTGAACACAAAATGAGAAAATTGCTAATAAATAGTTTTGTACTAAAATATATTTTTATTAATTGCGCATTTCATCATCATCATCATCATCATCATCAGTCTTTTAATGTCCATCGTTGGACATAGACCTTCCCCAGGATTTGCCACACTTCTCTATCATGGGCGTCGCAGAGCCAGTACTTCCTAAACTTGTCTAGCTCGTCTCTCCATCTAATATTCTGCCGGCCTCGGTTTCTTATGTGATCTTGGGGGATCCATGTTGTGAGTCATGATGTCCATCGGTTGTCTGCCATTCTTGCAACATGGTCAGCCCACCGCCATTTGAGATCTTTAACAGAATTTAGTATATCTAAAATATTGTTTGATGAATGAGTACATGGGGAGAAAAAGTTTGTTAGTTTGATAAAAAATTGGTTTCACGAATGGGGGTGAATAAGGAATTTTTCTATTTTTGAATATTTGACTTTCTCAGCCACTTTTTGAAGAAAAAAAGTGTTTTGACGTAGTATCCTAAATCAAATAAAATGAAATAAAATTTGGATTAAAACATTACCATCTTCTTGTTTATTTTTATTTATATATTGTGATCATTTGATGCTGAACTTTTCTACTACAGCAGCATGAATATTAAACATCTAGATCTGCAATTAAAAATACAGATTGGTGATGCTTTACAAAAATCAACCTGAGTTCAACTTACGATTCAATCGGCAATAATTTGCTCAGATCATGAAGGAATGTAAACTTTTAAAGTTGGTCAGTTATGGGAGAGTCTTTATGTTGTAATAGAACCTAAATATTGTAAGGTAATATGCTGATAATGAGACAATAATCAACACTGGAAATGTGAAGCAAGTTGAGAAATATATTTTGATTTTTGCTTTAACATCAGATGTGTGGGTGGTTTAATGGTTAACAGCATGGAAAATGGAATTGTTGAACTGAGTTCAAACTCCAGCTGTGATAGTTTGTGTTCCTTTTGCACAAATGCCCTGGGGAAAGTCATGCATCTGTTTATTCCCCTTTGGGCTATATATATATATATATATGTATATATATATATATATATATATGTATATATGTATGTATTTATATATATATATATGTATTTATTTATTTATTAGATTGAAATAAGCCTGTGTGTATCTGTATGATAAATTTTCATTGATATTTAAGATTTGTCAATTTAGCTCAATCAGTAAGACAGCATCCGGGCAATCAGTTGGTTCTAAATTCAAATCATACTAGTTGAATGTGGATTTCACACTTCGGTTTACAGCCCTCATTTTGTTGAGGAATGTTCTTGTTGTTTTCATAATATAAGGTAAACAAGGTCAAGCGCCAACTTTGTACTTTGAAGATTAAACGATCTGTTAAAACCACATTATCTATTTTCATCTCATAAAAGAGGCTTCTCACAAATAAAATAGATACTGAAAAAGAGTTCTTGCAATGAATATTCTTCAGTATGATAAATGTCTTCATGTAAATCTGCTCTAAATAAAGTCAGGGTTCTGGCATGTAAGATTCATCAGCAATATTGGATCAAAAAAAGCAAGAATGGACCATGGACTGATATGGGCATTTATTATTTCTCCATGTGGCAAAGGCCAGGTAGATAGACTAGTTAACCTGAGAAATTATCTTTTGGGTTGAATTCCTTTGGATTCCCTTACTAGAAAACAACCTCTAGCTTTTAAAAAAAAGAAGATAAAAAGTTTGGAGTAATCTAAAGGCTAACTCACAAATAACTAAAATGAATTGGAGCCAAACATCAGCTGGTCTCAATACTCCATCAAGGGTTAACTACTGGCTGGATAAGTGAAATAGATGAAATGATACATATTTGTATAATGTCATAGTAAGCTTCAGAATTAGCTTTCTGTATTTACAAAACACCTTCTAATTATCCTCTTCTTCAAGTCTAACTCTCTCTGCTCTCCATATAAGGCATATATGTACCAAAACACAAAGCAGATGAATGACTTCTTAATATAAAAAAGAACTTATCTATCATGTCTTTGAAGGTACAGAGGCGCATGAAATTACTTATAAATATTTGTATATAAGTGTACAAATATAGATCTCTTCACTTGAATATGAATTATTATTTCATATAAAAATGATTAAACAAAACAAAGGTTTTTGGGGATGACTTTGATGTTTTTTCAATTGAAGAAAACTCACACAATTCTTTTTGATATCTCTCTATGATAAATTCTGAAACATTCCTTGCAAAATTCCAGCAAAAGGTTTTGCAGGTTATGTGAACTCAGGCAAAAACACAGATTTTTAATGTGTCCATTCAAAGAGCCGCCTATCGCAGAAAACATTTTGTTTCTTGTTCTACGCGAGATTTCTCAAGACAGGAACAAAAAAATGCCACAGGCAGTGTCAGGGAAAATAGTTTAGACAAAGAAATCAATTGTTGCAGCAAAAAAGCAGAGATAAAAAATAACTGGGGGAGGCTGTAGAGGATAGGAATCGAACAAAACAAAACAACAAAAGAAAAAAATTCTTTTGTGCTTTGGATGTTCACAAGAAGAGATTAGTAAATAAGGCCAGCCTTATGGGGGAAATAGAGGTGCAATTGGTGCAGTCGGTAATGGTGTGAAATTAGCAATCCAAGTTCAAACTCTAACTCTTCTAGCCCCAGCTATGGGTGAAATACCAGGGCAGATAGGACTTCGAAGCATTGGGAAGGTAACCAGTCAAGGAGGAGGACAACTCTGATTCTAAAACGAGGGAATGGAGCCTCCTTAAGGTAGTTTGATGCCAAATTGGATATGCTCCTGGTGGCTCCTGCAGCCAACCTGATACCAGATGTAGTGTTCTCTTTTTTCCTATGGACTATACCAGCAAAGTTTAGAAGGGGCTTCTAACAATTGGGTATACCAGAATCTCCATAAGCTTTGCCCTGGCATGTATCCTGGGGGGTGATTTCCATTGTTTCTAGAAACAGAATGGAGGCCATTCATGGGTAAAGTAGTGGTGTAATACCTGTCACTGCCAGAGTTTGGTTTCCCTGCTTGAGTGAAAGTCTGAATTTTGAATACTGATTTTCAAGGCAGACTGCTTAGTGCAAACTAACCTTTGCCCTATCTGACTGACTAACCCTAACCCCTAACCTTAACTGTAAGTTATTATTTTGATAATTTAATGACTGCAGAATTATTAAAATGTCCTTAACTATTTTATTTGTATTTATTTAGCTATAAAAGCAAAGAAAAACCATGACAAAAACAGGTCTAGTTAGTCACTGTTGTGTGACCAACATTTTCTCGCAGCATGCGTTGTAAAGGGTGATCAATTAAAAAATTGTAAAAGGGTTGATGAATGAATAAGTTATTTCTCTCGCCTTTTGCTTGTGTAGTGATCACTGAAAAAATCTGGATTTAAAAAAAAACAGGCGGACACAAACTAAGAGATCAGTCTAGCATAAACTAACACTGCAAACTGAACCCCCCATTAAAAAACTTATTGCGGGGAAGGGGTTCAAAAACAATAGAACAAATTTTCTAGATTTTATGAGGAGTAAATGTTTAAATTTTCAGTGTTCTACCTACACTGGTATGGACTGTATGCACGATACATAACCAGCCAGCCAGCCAGCTGACCAGAGCAACTTAAAAACTGAAGAAACCTATGTTGATAGTTTTGGTAACAGTTTTGAATGATAGTTTCTAACAAGAAATATGGTTAGCTATAATATCTATAATTATTTAGTGTGGTGGGGACTAACGAAAAGATTCAGGATAAAATTCAAAGAAGTAAGTATTATCAATTAATTTTATGACATTTAATGAAGCATGGATCAATTAAATTTGAAATGGGAAATGGTCTCCATTTTTTTTCTCCACTTATGAAGTCCTCTCAGGAGAAATTATGATATACTTATGCTACCTACACTGTGGTGAAAGAAGAGGGGTTAGCTGGAGAGAGAGAGAAGGAAGGAATGAAGAAAGGAAGGAAAAAAGAAGAAGGAAAGAGAGATGATAATGATCACATCATAATGATAATTGCTATATCATTATTCAGTATAAACAACAGCATAGCTAAATTCTCATTGGGGATGCAAGCAGACAAGTTTGGTTCATCTATCAAGAAAAGGTAAAGAAATTAGACTGAATAAATGTTCACTAAAATTTGCCGACAAGAACAGCATTTGGGTGAGGGGGTTGGCAAATTAGCAAATGACTAAGACACCTTAATAAAACATTTAATGCAGCATCAATCAATATGCTTTCTATGTTGCCAAGTATGTTATTTATAGCTAAAACTGTGCTTAAAATAGTGAAAAAATGACTAAAGATTTCCATTTCCTGTCAACTTTATAGCCAAAAATGATATTTCAAAGGCATCTGAATGAGAAAAAGCCAAGTAAAGGCGAAAAAGCCAACATGGGTGAAACGAGCCAAATTTGTGGAATTTGGCTTAAAAAAGCCAATCTGGCAACCCTGGCCAGAAGCTTGGCGGTCGTAGGTCGGAAGTAATATAAAAAAAATTGCCTCTGGTCCTCATAACCAATATTTTGAATCTCCAAGACAATACTCCAGAATCATTGATAGCCAGTTATATGTATTTGAATCTACTTGAATGTACTTGAAATAGGGTTTTTATGGCAGCAGTTAATTGCATCATTACACCAGCTTCAATTTAGTTGGGGCGGCTTTAAATTAAATAGGAAGTTGGTAGTTAGATTTGGTGCGACAAATATCAGAATAAAGATTATTCTTGAAAATACTGATATTTCTAGAGGTGACCCTCTTTTAACTTGGATTTTTCCATGCATTGACTATTTTTGTCAAGAAGAAATTTTATCCAACACCAGTGGAGGTCTGGATTTGTAGTTTATGGTAGTGTTCTCTGGTTTCACTGCAGATAGATGAAGCCAAAATATTCTTATCAAGACATTTCGAGCACTGAACATCTGCATCTACAGTATGTATGTTGTTCCTGGTTCTATAGACTTCCAATAAGTAATCATGTTTTCTTCTGTATTCCGAAGTCTCTAGATTGTTTTGATCTTTCAGTGTAAGATATATCAACCAGCCTTTTTGACCTTTTAATAAATATCCAACCGTAATGACTTTCATTTCAATCAATTTATGCTCAATTAATTTTCATAAAATAGGTGTGGTTGGTCCAATGGTTAACAGCATGGTATATGGAATCAACACAGAGCTTTTAAAATTCTATCTTTCATATACATCCCAATTAATTGACTGTAATCATTTTCTTAGATATCGAAGTTCTCCATAGGAGAACTAATTACACATTGTTAGAAACTGTCAACCAGAATTGTCATCCAAACTGTCAACAAAGGTTTCTCCAGGATTCACATGAGTCTGGCTGGCTGGCTATGTATGTATGTATGTATGTATGTATGTATGTATGTATGTATGTATGTATACAGGTTGTATCATGGAGCTAGCAGGCTGAAAATTTAAACATTTACACATTACGTCTAGAAAAAACAATTTTTTTCTTAATCCTTCCCCTGAATAGGCTTTTAGGGGGAAGGGGGTCAGTGTACAAAGTAAGTTTATGTTAAATTGACCCCTTGTTTATGTCCAACAGCATTCATACTTGTTCCTTGAAAATCTAAACTTTTGTGATCATAGCCCAACAAAAGGCTAGAGCAGTAGCTTATTCATTGATTTTCCTTTTTCCCAATATCTTAATTGATCACTTCTACATGGTGTACTGTCAAAAGACATAGGTCATATGACAGTTTCTATTGAGTGATTATTCAGACCTGTTCATGATTGTTATCTATTGTCACAATGCAGAATAGTTGGTGATTAATTAAGAATGCTTTTCAGCCAGTGCATTAGCTAATTAGTGTTCATAGAGGTGCAAAGTGGCATAGCAGTTACCGGCATAGGAAATAGAATACCTGTTCCTCCAATAAATGAATAATTGTAGCCCATGCGAGTACCAGAAAAAAATTATCTAAGAGTATCTAAAAAATAGATCTTTCATCTGAAATTAACTGAAGAAATGAATCTTCTAACTGGAATTTTTTAAAAGGATAGATCTTTTATCTAAAATTATCTCCACAAAAAGATCTTTGTGAAATTATCTATAGAAATAGATCTTTATTTGAAATCATCTAAAGTAAATAGATCTTTTATCTAAAATTATCTAAAAAGATATCAGTATAGGGTTTGGGTATTGTTGGTCCAAAATGATTACAGAGATCCAAAAAAGCATTTTTTAAAAAACAAAACAAAAGGAAACATTTTTAGATGGTGCCTAGTTGTGTACACAAAGACCGACATATACATGAACAAAGAGAGAGGAAACTGTAGCCAACTTGGCTGGATGGCCTGGCGAGCCATTTGTGGGGCTACGGTAATTTGATTGGTAAAGTGAAGCTTTATATGTTTATTCAACACATTGGAAAGGCATGAATCCACCTCTTCCTTCATCTATGATGAATATCAGTGCAGTTGGAGCTCTTTAGCACTGTAAGGTAGTCCATCTATCATAGTGAAAAACCTATTGGACTGGCGTTTCACAATATACACTTGATATACAGGCATCATTTACTGCAGATATTGTTCGAGGAAAAAATATGTATAAACCCCTCTGGTCGAATATTCTTAAGCAAAATCTGAAAACTCAAACCAAGAAAACTTGAAAAAAGTTGGACTTATTAATCCAATTTTTCAAGATGACTGTTGTGGAAGATATGTTGCAGATTTAAAATTAAAAAATGCTGCTCAGAATCACTTTTATTCTTTTGATCATTCTAAGACAATGAATGAAAGATGAGTTTAGTCTTAAAATAGCCATAAAACTGTTTATGAAAGTCAGTGATGGTTTTTTCCTCAAATAATCATGAAATCAAGAATTGCCACTGGCTAGACATGATCTTTTTTCATCTTAGAAACTGTCAACCGAAACCATTGCTCAAACTGTCAAGATGGGTTTCTGCAGTTTTCAAATTGGTCTATCTGTTTGTCTGGCTAGCTGGTTATGTATGTATCATGCATACAGGCCACACCAGTGGAGCTAGAGGACTGAAAATTTTAACATTTACTACCTTAGATTGTGTCTGGCAGCATTCACACTTTTTAAAATTCTAACATCTTTAGTGATCACGACCAAACAAAATGCTATTGAGTGACTAGTTATTTATAGATCAGATAATGTATTTTGTGCTTGAACAATTGTAAAATGCATTGAGACATTGTAAATGTCTTCAGAGGAAATATCAAATCTGAATCACTCAGAGCATCCATATCCCTTGGCTACAAGCCCAAATTCAACATCGATGAGGTCCAGTGCTTTACGTCTCTTGGGAGCCTTTCTATTTTTGCATTTAGCTATTATTACTGAACAAATCAAAGCAAAAATGAAAAATTCCTAAAACTAAGATGTTTATTTAAAGTCTTTTATGGATCAATATTCTCTCTGAATGTTACATAATAAATCCTAAAACAAATTGAAATACCAAAAAACATTGAAAATACTGATCTTTGTTAGCCACGCAATAGAAATTGTTATACAACCAATGTCATCTGGCTGAATGTAGTTTTGATGGTGATCAATTGAAAAATTAGAAAAAAAAGATGATTAATGAATTAATTACTTCTTATGCATTTTGTTGAGCAGTGATCACTGAAAAAAGCTGAATTTTCAAAAAACAAGCATGAATTCTGTCGGACATAAACTAAGTAATCAATTTAGCATAGAGTCATATCGTAAATTGAACCCCCTTTTCTGAAAACCTATTTATGGGATAATTTTCAAACATTGAGTTTTAAAGAATTAAAAAAAGTTGTTTCTAGACATCATAAATGTAAATGTATAACTTTTCAGCCCTTCAGCTCCATTGCTGTGGCTTGTGATACATCCATACATATACAGCCAGCCAGACCAACTTGAAAACTGTAGAGACCCATGTTGACAGCATTGGTTGATGGTTCCTGATTTTTGAGGGGTCTGCTTTAAAATCTTGAGGCCTTGTACAGCTGCATTGTTAGCATGATCTTGGTCGGCTAAAACAAATAAATAATTTCAATACAACAGCAGGTCTGTATGGATTTTGCCTGAAGACTTTCTCACATTAGGTGTCATAACTTCCTGAACCAACAAAGAACAGTGTTTTGGATCACACAACAAAATTTTTTTTGTGTTGAAAACTGTGGCTGTCATCAATCGGAGAAAAAAAAAGAAAATGTAGGTCATTGAACAGAGATTTTAACCATTGAAAATCTTGTCTTTGTTGATAATAAAATGAGTTTTATGATAAAATGTGTGAGAAAAAAGTCAAGAGATCAAAGCTGGCAAATGTAGCAGATCAAAATGGTTTTTCTAGGAAAGAGAGTCAAGTAGTATTAAACAAATTGAGCGCTACACATAGAATCCTGTTATATAAAAGCTAATGTTATTTTTTATTGTTTGTTGGTCTCTGTCATGCTAAAGCAAACAGGTAAATAAGATTAACAAACACACACATACAAACATAAAAACATACAATCTTATGCAGAAACACATAGACACACACACACACACACACACACACCCATATAAAAATTTATAAATACACATGCACACAAGCACACACAAACATAGACACTAGCACACACACCCATCCTCCTACATACAAATACATCTCCTATCAAGTGTTGACAGATGCAGTGATTGGAATGAGAAGTCTGGAATCAGAAAGTGAATAGGGATAAAGAAAGTGTATAAAAAAGACAGGGATTGAGAAGGGCAGAAAAATAAGGAGGTGAAAAAAATTAATAGATAAATAAGTAATAATAATAGTAATAATAATAATGATGATGATGATAATATTAATGATAATGCTGCTGCTGCTGATGATGGTGATAATCATAATGATAAAAAAAGGAATTAATAAATAGACTGATAAAAATTGTGAATGAAAAATAAAATGAATGCATTTCATCTTCAATTAATCTGATTTCTTCTGGATGACTTTAAATTTTGCTCGAAGACTTTGTTGAAAGGAATGCAAGGAAAAATGCATCAGCATGTTTGGCAGAAGAAGATAAATAGGAGATGAAAATAGAGTCTCGGGTGGAAGTCTTGGGTAGATGTCTCAGGTAGGGTGGGAGAAAATAAAATATTGATTTTAAGAGAGGAATATTCCAAGAAATTGTGATGAAAAGATAAATCTACATTAGGAACACTTGAGATAAAATTTAGATATAATCTGTATAATGGAAATTTCTTTCAATATACACACACATGTATATACATAATATATGTGAGTGTGTTGAAAATATATAGATAAATATGCATTCGTGTATCTCTTTAAATATGTATGTATTTCAAGAGATATGAACATATATGCATGTGCATCTTCATTTGTGTGTGCACCTTTGTGAGGGACTGAAAATAAATTTGCACAAAATCATACATAGAATGTATCAATGGGAAAAAGTATAGATAAGAACATGTCCATGATGTATGTACTTGAAATATAGATATTCATTTATATATCTGAATATGTATATAATGAACTATGTTTATGTATGTACTTTTGTATGTATGTGTATATACAAATACAGATATTCATTTCTGTATGTTTTTATATATATATAGCAATGCATACACACATACACATATACACACACACACACACACACACATATAAATAAATCAATGTGTCTGCAGTTGAGTGTGTCTTTTTTGCCCTATATAATTTCCAGCGTGTCCATATTTACCTATCTGGCTTTGATCACAATGACCTACAATATCAGAGAGAATTCGTATTGCATATCTCGACCTCTCCTCTACTTTTGATCACACTCTAGTACAAGCAGGAGGCTGGAATTGACTTTGTTTCTTCACCCTAATAAAAATAAGGACAAGACGAAGCAGAACAACAAGAATAATAATCCTCACCTAATTTAGGACAGTAAACTCTTCACTATTTGTCCATCCTATCACATTAAACCAAACTGATATAAAAAAAGTTCACATTTCCCCAAATCTTACATATCTACAAAAGATGTATTTACAATACAAAAGTTGCAGAAATCATCTTAAGTCGGAATAGAAGTAGGAGTGGAGTTTGGGCCTGCAGCGGCCACGCTCGTATTTCTACCTATTTGCAAGTTCATATGCAGTAACGCGTATCCCCCAAAGACACATCTGCAGTAAATTTGTCTAATTTAATTGAATTTCCCAACTCTGTTCAGCCCGCTAACATTTCTTGCTTACCCTGAAGACAAGCATCTCTATCCAAAATTTCTTATCAGTTTTTATCAATTTTGACCTCTTGAAAAACCTTTGAAAAGAACTAAAAAACAAATAGTCTGGTTAGTCACACGGCAGATGCAGTCACATATCCAATGCCTTTGGGGAAATGCTGTGTTGACTGTGATCAATTTTAAAAAAATTGAAAAAAAGGTAATCTATGAACAAATTACTTCTCTCTCTTTTTGTAGGGCCATGATCACTTAAAAAAGATTAAATTCTCAAAAAACAAGCGTGATCGCTGTCAGACACCGACCAAGAGGCAAATTCAACATAAATTACATTGTAAATTGACCCCCCCACCTCTGTAAAACCCATCTGGAGGAGAATTTTCAAAGGACAAAAAAAACAACCAACTTTTTTTTTAGACAGAATAAAGAATAAATGTTCAAATTTCCAGCGTAATACCTCCATTGAAGCAGTCTTGACTTGCTTGAAAATTCAAAAATTCAAAATCTTGGAATTTTGTCTGTGAATTTTGGCTTTGAGGTAACATGAGCATTGATGATTTGAAAGGTCGTAAAAAACAATCAAGGCCAGTAGTTCTGAAACTTCGAAAAACTCAATGATCCCTTCTGTAAAGGGAATATTCTGGTGGACCCCTATTTTGAGCATTCAGTTTTTAGACAAATTTTTGAACTACAATAAATAAACATTTTTAACCTTCGAGAATCATGTTCATTTAAAATGGATGACACTTACTCGAATGCTTATACATGAAACAGATCTGAGTACAATTGTTGTTTTTTTAATAGCTGTGCAATGGATGATGTGGTTTTTCTGCCTCACAATTTTCAATGTCAGGTTTTGTGGGAACACTGCTGCAGACCTCCAAGCATTATTTGATGGACCTTAAGTAGTATGCAGACCCCAGTTTAGAAACTAATGCTCTAGGCAATTGCTTAGTTTGTCTAGTACATTGTGCTGGGCTTATATATTATCATAAATGAACAAAATAAGATCAGCTGTTGTAGGGCAAAACTCCGCTCCAACTTCTGTTCTAACTGAAGATGATTTCTACAACTTTTGTTCTGTATATATGATAAATAAAAAATCATAAAAATATATGTTTTTTGTAAAAACGTGTTCATTTATTAGAATGAAATGAGCCCATGCATTGCATATCTATATGATAAATTTTCACTAATATCACAGACATGTCAATTTAGCTGAATCAGAAAGCTAAATCGGGACTCTTGGCAATCAGTTAGTCATGAGTTCAATCCCAATATGAGATTTTCATAATGGTTTACAAACCTGCATTTTGGTGAGGATTGTTCTCCTTGTCACAGTAGGAAAACAAAGTCGACTTCAGACTTTGTACTCGAGTTTGACAATAATTTCTTTTTGCTGACCTTCATATGCAAAAGGATTTCATGTTTTCTTTCCTTTCAAGTCATTATCTTTTGAATCAAAACAAGATGTACATTCTTCTTCCTTATAATATATTCCAGATATGCATGTGAGGCAGCTTTATTATTTGACCTTGAATAAGTTTGTATTTTTTAAATGTTCAATTATTACAAACCTGCCGCCAGAGTTGTTCTTGTGAAAAATTTGGTTAAAAATAGTTACAGAACCAAATTGATTCTTTTAATATGTTAATTCTCACCGCTTTATGTTGTTTATAGCATGTAATATGTGTGAATGATTTTGTTCCTAATTTTTGAAAACCTATCTACTTGACTGTGTGTTAGGCAGCCTATATATTTCCTTATTACTATACTGCCTCTTCAACATAGCATTGAATTCAGTGAATTAATATCATTGGGCAAAGGCATATGGGAATGATTTGGTTTAGTGGGTCAGAGGCTTGATTTGCCAGAAAATTTACATAGAGCAAAAACATAAGCAGGAAGGGCAGAGGGCTTGATTTTCCCCAAAAGTACTAATTTCGAAAGGTCTTTTCACCATTGACGATATACAGCCCAAGTTATCATTGAGCAATGTAAGACATTGGCACCACACTGAATAGGGAATGTGTTTTGGAAATTTATGGTTAACAGGGTCCTGGTGAAATTTTGATGGCTTAGGAAACAGTAATTGGATAATAATAGATTGCCCAGGTAAAATAAAGAGGAACTAGGCTTCCAAGAGAAAACATTAATCACCACCATCCATATGTTCTTCCTTTTACCTTATAGATTAAGCAGTGATGGTAGTAAAATTAGGTCTCCTTGATGAAAATACAACCAGTATGGTTTGATCCATAAACTTATGATTAAAAAAAACCCCAAAATATGGAAATAAACTAAGGGACCAATTTGTCACAAACTTTCATTGTAAATTGAACCCTCTAATAAAAACCCATAGAGGGGGGGTTGTCAAAAAACAAAAAAATGGCAAAATAAAGAAAAAAAAATTCCAGCCCTATGTCTTCATAGGTGATATATATATACTTGGCTAGTGGGATTTGCTTAAAAACTGAAGAAACCTGTGTTGACAGTTTTGGTGGCAGTTTTGATGGACGGTTTCTAAAAATCCAAAAAGTAAAAACAAAAATCTTGGAATCTTATCGGTGAATTTTGGCTTTGAGATTATATGAGCACGTTTTTCCTACTCATCGAGGAATGTGCTTGTGCAAAATTTCAAGTTTCAAGTATGAACAGATAGAGCTGGGCAAAGTCCAAGTAGATACATAGATTCATTGATAGATACATATGAATGTCAGAAAACATGAATAACCTAAACTCAACAACAGTGCTTAAACCAGTCAATTGTGGGTAGCAGTGATTAATAAAAATGGGTGGATGAAATAACGTGACCACCATTTCCATCCGTAGAAATCATGTCTAGTTCCAAGGAACCTGCTACCCTAGGTAAGAGAGGCAGGGTCAAAGATATGAGGCAGGGTCAAAGATATGAGGCTTGTCAAAGGGCAGGTGGTAAGAGAACTGGACAATTTTTGTCCCCACGCAAAATGTATGCATGTAGGGCTCCACATTGAATCCAAACTTGTGTCACATTCCACCCTCACGGGATGTCAAATGAATCTTAGTATACTCAAAGGTAAGTGTGTTTATGTTATGGAATAGGAGCCTGGTTTTCATTTTACCCCACTAAAATGTAGAAAGAGTAAAGAGATGTTTCTCTTCAGAATAGATACATATATGTCTATATTTATACCTCTATGTGTGTATGAGTATATACACAAGTTTGCATACACATTAGAGCAGATGTATATGCATGTGTGTGTAAGTGAAACAACAAATACATAACACGTCTCAATAATCAACCAAGATGTTTTCAGTTTCTTATCAGGTAGGTCCGTTGAGCAGGAGACAGTCAGTCTGCCTCTGGTCAACTTAATTCGGACCACTGCAGTTCTTAAATCTGATTATTTTTTTTTATGTCTTTTGAACTTCAAAGCAGCCATCGGCACATGGAATTAATTAAATTTTACAAATGAACTTTGAATAGCATTGTTTGACCAACCAGAGACAGGAATTGGCTGGTGAGTTTTAAGAAATTTCAAGTTTTACAGGATTAGGATATAGACACTTTTCAGAGCAAAAATGTTTTTCTTTGAAATGCAACATGTATATGTGTATGCATAAGCAAGTAGGCACATGCCGGCTCGGGAAGTTAATTAGGTAGGAAAGAAAGAGAGAATGGATGGCAGAGGGAGAAAGGAAAAGGGTGACAGAAAGATGAAGAGAACAGAGAGAGACACTTTATTTACAGGGATAGTAGGACATTTCTTTGTTAAGTTGGAAGTCGGAGGACGGCTTATGTTGAGAGGTTCTTGTTCAATGTTTTTGATCTTTAGAAAGATATAAAGTCACCCATGAAAAACTTGTAACATGAATTAAAAAAATACTTTGTTCATACAACATCTATATTGATTAATCATTTTGCAAGTGCAAGAAAATATTTTTGTTCGCAACTTAACTGGCAGAGGGATATGCAACTGAAGACAACAAAAAGGTATGCACGCTTTCGGCTTCTACACTCATTTCCTCTCTTTTACTTTCTCTAATCTCATCTCGTCAAACTTTCGTTCCAAAATCAAAACCTCTTGGATTCTGTTCACTCTTTGCTTACATTGTATGTCACTTAGATCTCTCAACAATGTCCCCAAGGTTCACATGTCAAGGTGCAGCTGACATGCAACATTTGTTCAAGGCCAAACCATATTGTTACAGGAGCTCTCTTGTTTTCATAGCTACCATTTGCAATTTGTTGAATGGGGAAGTTGTTTTGTTGAACAATACAAATCCAAACAACAAAAGAAACAAAATTCGGAAACAATTAGGACACAACCCAATTAATCCATTGTTAATTGGTAGTTCATTAAACAGTTAATTAAATCAATCACAGCGATAGTTCAAGCACAACATTTGTAATAGCAAAAAGAATTGATATACCCCTCAATGCACTTGATTAAAAATTTGAAAATTTTGAAATTTTCCTGTAAATGATGTTCTTTGCCATCCATCTGAATTTCTGAGAAGTGGGTTTATCATTGTACATTGATTTATTCCTCATCTTTGTTGCTTTTATATTCACAAGATTTCAGCCATTTGTAGCCAAAAGTAAGAACAAAATAGACGCCTGAAGAAGGATACACAGTTTGTTGGAAATTGAAGCTTATGGTTTATCTATTGACATTGAATGACCGAGATTTAGGAGTGCTTTCAGTTTTATTAGAAACAGACTTTTAGACTTTAATATATTCTACTGCAAAGCTTCTCCAGAAATGCTAAATACGCTGTGCATATCAAGGGTTGGAATGAACCATTAATGATTCAATTAGTATAAAGGTGTTTCACAGCAGTAGAGTTACTGTATTTTAGGAAAGTATAGGATCCATCATACTCACAATAGATAAAGTGGTGGGAATAACTAAAAGACATCCCACAAATATAGCTTGTAAATTTCAAATATTAGTCAAAGATTATAACATACTTGGTTATAAACAAATAAATAGAAAGGGAATTTAAAAATCAATCACTGTCTTTTTACATATCAGAGTTACCTGCTATCATGTTCACATTTTGAAAAATCACACATTCTGTGGGTGGAAATAAGGAGAACACATATTGCAAAAAAAAAGAAAGGGAATTTAAAAATCAATTATTGTCTTTTTATATATAAGAGCTACCTGCTCTCCTGTATACAAAGATGAAAAATCACACATTCCCTCGGTGGAAATAAGGAGAACACACATCACAAAAAATAGAAAGGGAATTTGAAAATCAATTACTGTCTTTTTATATATGAGAGCTACCTGCTTTCATGTATTCAAATTTGAAAAATCACACATTCCGTGGGTGGAAATAAGGAGGACACGTATTACAAAAAAATTATTTTCTGATCTTTTCCAGAAGTTTCTATTGATGTACCTTTAATTGAAGCGATTCTAGAAATTGTCCGTTTTTAAATCCTACATACTCTACACATACCACATTTTTGTCTAGTGTTGAAGATGCCAAGAGGGACAAACCTCACCAGAGGAAAAAAGATACAAATTTTGGCTTGTTATGAAGAGAACGACAGAACTAGTTCTGCTGAACAAAATTACACTGACCAAGAACCGCCATTAGCAACGTTTTGGAGAATTTGGAAACGTATGACCAGGAAGCCCACCCAAACTACCCGCTGCAAGCGGTCGTTGCCATCTTCAAGAGACTTCAAAAGGTAAATCATGCAGCAGCACCCCCCCAAAATGGATTTTATTCTTCTATCACTGCAAGAAGAGTCTGGCAAGTTCCCAATTAACTGGGAAACCTTTTGTTCAACCAAAAAGAGACAACTTTGAATTGAATAAGTGAGTCTTTTGAGACATAACGCCATCCCTGAAATACCGCAGGTCTGGTTGGTCACTAAATGAAAACTGTCACACGACCAATTCAAATTAAAGAATTGGAAAAAGTGGTGATCAATGCAAAAGTTACTTCTCTTGTCTTCTGTGGGGAAGTGATGGCTGAAAAATTTCAAATTCAAAAAAAAAGATAACAAGTGTGAATGCAGCCCGGTCACAAACTAAGGGATCAATTTACCATAAATTTACTTTGAAAAATTTCCCTTCCACTGAAAATATATTTAGCATTGGGGATTTTCAATAAAGTTAGAAAAAAAGTTTTTTCTAGACAAAATAAGGAGTGAATGTTGGAATTTTCAGGTCTTTAGCATGGCCATCCAGCCAGACCAATTTGAAAACTGAAGAAATCTATCTAGACAGTTCTGGTATGGTTTCTGAAAGAACATTTTGAGCATGATTTTGGCAGGAATTTAAAAAGAATGTTCAAAAACAGAGCGCTTAGACTGGGTATATCTCTGCAAATATTAAACACTAAGTAAAATCTGAATCCGGAAATTCATTGGGAACTTTTGGAGATATTAGGTCGACAAACAGACAAATAAGAGTGAATGTATATAAATATATGTGTAAAAACATAGAAAAATATTTCTCAATAAAAAAAAAGACCCCTGCGACTGCCTTAAAATTTATCCAATTTTTTTTTTGCTTGTTACCAAGCTTTACACAAACTGTCATTGAAATTCATTGAGAACTTCAGGAGACATCGTGTGGACAGACAGACAGTGAGACAGACTTGATATATTCCGCTGAATTGGTGAAATTGTCTAACTGACAAAATTTATCTATTTTTTGTAAAAAAAAGTTTGATTCCACTTAGTATGCGTAAACTCTTGATAATAATAAAAAAGTTGTTTATTATCCTTGTTTTTATTACATAAACCTTTGATAAAAGCAAATCTATATATTGTTTTTGTAAAAGAAGATAAAACCATACACTTATTTTTTGTAAAGAGGTTTGATTTCACAAACTTTTGACTGCAAATAATAGTTGTTTTATGTCCTTGTTCTATTCAAATGAACTTTTGATAACATTGAAATTAAGCTTTTATTTTTTGTAATAAAAAAATTAATACTTTACCAATTGGTATGATTTGACCAATAGCATATACACCTCTTCCAGCTTCATCATCAAGATCAAAAAGTTCTGATCGATTCAGAAATACAACAAAAGTTTTCAGGGTCTGGAAAATAATTGATTTCATTCCAAAGGATTGAGTTTTTTTTTCAATTTAAAACAAAGACCTCATGAAAAATTGTTGTTGAGAGATGAAAAAAACAATGATTTAATCATATACTAGTCTGGCTAGTCACTCAGTAGGAACCATCACATGATCAATATTTTTTGGCAGCATGCCATGTTGGGGGTGATCATTTAGAAAAATTGAAAAAAGGTTGACTATTTTTTTGTTAGATATTGATCATTAAAAAAGTTTGAATGATCAAAAAAGCAAATTTGTATGCTACTGGATACAAAATGGGGGATCGATTTTAAGATAAATTACAAACCCTTTTCAGGAGTGAGGATTTTCAGCAAGAAAAGAAATTCCAGACACATAAGGAGGCAATGTTTAAAATTTTGGCCATCAGTACAGCCTATATGTGTGCCAGCCAGGCCCCCAATACCCAGCTATTTACCGATAGCTAGGTGAAGTGGATTCATGCCTTTCTCAAAGATGTGAGCGCAAAGTGTCCTAATCAATTTGAACTTGGTTTGCCAATTTCATTCTCCTTGCCGTTAACCTTTAAGCCGCCCACATCTTGCAAACAAACTCACATCTATAAATACAGGTAAGTGTTGATATATAAATACAGTATAAATTGGAGGTGTATTTTGCATGGTATTTAATTATTCATGTAAGTAACAAGTGATAGCTATCTAATTTCTTACCAATGTAGGCTATGTAAAAATTGATGAATATTCCTCAAGTTACGACTGGTGGGGAGATTATGTTGACCAAAGAGTCCAAAAACAAAATGAAAACCAAGGACAAAAAGAATGAGACTGTTGAAATAGATCAACAAATGGAAGATGAAAAAAATACCCTTGATGGAAACCATCACATGACCAACATTATTTAGTAGCATGAAAAATTGGACAAAAAGGTGATCACTGCTGGATACAATTGAAGGACTAATTTTGGATAAACTTACATTGTAAATTGAACGGCCCACAAAAAACCTCATCTTGGAATTTTTCCAGACAATTTAAGGAGTAAATGTCAAAATTTTCTGCCCTCTAGCTCAATTAGTGCAGCCTGAATATATGATACAGCAAAAACTGGAGAAACCTAAGTTAATGCTGACAGTTTTAGTAGACAGTCTCTAGAAGACATCTCTCTCTTTGCAGACAATATCTTATATCCTCATATTCCCATTAGGCAACACGGACTAAAATCATAAATCTGTCTTCTTTTAATGCCATTGTCTCTAGAAACTGAATGAAAATCAGTTTGTATACAGTTGCAATGCAGGGAAGGTAAATTCCTGGACTTGCCCTCAAATTTTACCAATTTTTCTGAAGCCCATGGCCTAACCTTCGATAAACTGTCATTGGGGATTTTCGGAGATATTACCTGGAAAACCATGAGTGAGTGAATTAAATGAATGGATAAAAAAATTGAAAAAAAAATCTTTCAATCAAAAATAAGAATCCTGGATCCCTCCCCAAACAGACTTATAGCTTTGATGCAGGGAAGGTGACTATGAAAATCCCTGGATCTGCCCCAAAATTTAATCAATTTCTTTTTAGCCCATCGACCATCCTTCCATAAAATATTATTGAAATTCATGGAGAACTTTTGGAGATACTGTGGGGACAGACGGGCAGATAAACACAATTCAACACATACATATTCCTCTTAGTTGGCAGAGGTGGAAAAAAAATGATGTCCCAAAGATGAGAGTCTGCTAATGTGTGTTATTCCATTAGGAAAATAAGTCTTGAGGACGAAATAATTCTAGCAGTCTGATTGCTCTTACAGACGCCATAAATATTAATTGGATGAATAGAAGTAAAAAACATTATATATTATGTAATGTTGAGTCAATATTGACGAGTTTTTTCTAATAACTCTATTATATACATGCCTATTTATGGATTATATCTGAATATTTCTCTTCCTACACACACATATATGTACATAGAAACAAATATTTCTATGTATACATATGCGTGTGTGTGCACATAATTTCTGTACCAATACACATACCAAAACTTGAATACATATTTATATATATAAATATAAATACACACACACACACACACACATATATATATATATATATATATATATATATATATATATATATATATATATATGTATATATATATATATATATATATATATATATATATATATATATATATATATATATATATATATCAAATCAGGTTTACAATATAACATAATATAATATAATATAAAGCAATGTCTGATATGTGATGGATTTATTTCACTGAGCGCTTGATACATTCAATTTTAGGCATCCACTTACAGATAATTCCAACAACCAGACCATACCCCTTGACATGTAATTTATAACTAACAGCAAAACACACATACTACAAACTTAACAAACAAAATAATTATAAAGCAAAAGAAAAAACTCCTCCCATCTAGTTACACCCATAGAAATTTCCTCAAAGTCCCTGAATAGGAATCTAAAACATATCATTTGCCTGAAGAGGCCTGAACAGGGCAGAAACATAAATGTGTTTGTGTAGCAAAACTATTTTCTACTATAAATGTATATATATATATATATGACTGTAAACTGCGTCATATTAAATACAAACTTCTATTTTAAATGATTTCCTGTCATTATACGGTTAATGTATCACTAGGCCTGGACAACGTACATAGAATAAACAATTAAAGAAAATGGGACCGATTCAGGGAATTTTCTTTAATTGTTTATTCTATTTACATTGTCTAAGGCTAAGTGATACATTAACTGCGTAATGACAGGAGATCATTTCAAATAAGAGTTTTTAGATGATATAACATAATTCATAATCATTCTGTCGGATCATATATATCTATTTCTTAATACGTATTCATAAGTGTATACATATATATATATCAATCAAGAAATCGATCTTTTTAATGCTCTCTCTTTATATATAAATACACACATATATATATATATATATATATATATATATATATATATATATATACATATCATCATCAGTTTTCTTGCATCTGTCGTTTTTTTTTATCTTGCCATCAAGCTTGCTCTACCAAAAGATAGCTTACTTAGTGTGATTCTTTGCTTGATTTCTTCTTATGTGTACCTAAATTGCTCATCTCTCTACTCTGTGTTGGTGGGCATTAATATTTACAAGTGTGTTTAGGTGCGTTCCCTTTTTGCCAACAATATGCATACCATTAGTTTGGACAGTTTATGTCTGACAGTATGCGATAATTGTAGAGTTTGTTTTTTTTATCAGGGAACATATTTCATCCGCTACTGGTGTTAAATCAAACAACCAATCACATAAATGAATAGAGAAAATTAGTGCCACGTGGGACTCGTACTTGTGTCCACCGTAGATCAATCAATGAATCTATCTGTTTAACTCTCTCTCTTTTTATTCATATTTTTTTCATCAAATTTAAATTCAAAACTATGCTCTCAGATATTATCTGTATCTTAAAATTCAAAACTATGTTATCGGATGTAACTTATTTCTAAATTAAAATTTTTTTGAGTATTTCCACATTTTTCCGATATCAGCATACAATTGAGACATATTCTGGGGAAAAAATCCTTATCATTATTGATTATATTACCTTTCATCCATATATCATATAATCCTATTAACATTCTTATTGATTATCATATTCATATATTCATGTATATTTATAATTTTAAAAAAATATATTTATTATTAGACTCGCTACAACCTGTCAAATTGTTTCTATGCTTTAAGATCTTTCCATGTGATTGAACGCCAACAAATTTTTTAAAGAATTATTTTGTATACGTCCCTATCACGTCTCATTCTATTCTAAGCCAGTATTTTAAAATTTGATATATTGTAATTTTTTTAGTTTGAAACTAGACTTTCAGTTACATTTATTTAGGTTATATTATTATGTAAAAAATAATGAGAGTAAAAAGTTTCAAAACTAATATAATTTTATAGCTCCTCTAATGAGCATGTAATTTTCAGAGGCATCCTTGTCTCTCTATTAGAGGCTCTATCAATTGATTGATCAGTTGGCCGGTCTGTTCCAATAGTGTTTCTCACTTGTTTTATGTCAGATTTACTTGAAACTTGGTAGTAACGCGTCCCTTGATAAAAAGCTTCTTACTTTTGAAAATCTTCCACTTACGGTCACATGATCTGCCAATAATAACAATTAAATATCATGGTTTAAAATCAATATTCTCAGCTGTTTTGAGTAAGATTTACTTGAAACTTGATAGGATGTGCTTTCTTGATAAGGTACGTGTTACCTAAAATTATTTTTACCTAGGATCACCTGATCTGACAACAATGGCATTTTGCGCCGTTGAATTTTCAGTTCTTTTTTTTATTAAGTTTCATAGGTTTTTATAACCTGAATCAATGTGTATTTTAAAAGGGACTGTGGGATGAGGGGAGCCGCTAGTCTGAGGGTTTAAAAGAATTGCTGTTAACAATCACATCTATTATTGACTGATGATATATATATATATATAGCTCCCAAACATAAACACACACACACACACACACACACACATATGTTGAGTAAGATGGCATTTTGATTATTGCTATAGGAGACAGAGCACGAATTTCACCTAAAGCAATATGTGGTCAATACGTACTCATAATCCACAAAAAAGCATGTAGTCACCTCACCTTGCACTATATCCCATCACCGGATGACTGGATGAAAGTGTTGTCCCTGGCATGCCACTTTTGCTTGGCTCAAATTATTTGCAATGATAATTCACTTCTCATGAATTGCCATACCCATGTATACAGCTAAGTTGGTCATAATTTTGTGTGCACTTGTTTTTTTGAAAATTCAGATTTTTTTTAGTGATCACAGCAAAACAAAAGATGAGAGAAGTATCTTATTCATTGACTACCCCTTTTTCCAACTTTTGATTTGATCACCCCCCCCACACACAACATATATGATAATTCATAATTTCCCTTGGAATGCTAGTTTCCATTGATTTCACAAAAGGAGATGAGAGTTGTGGGATCAAGCAGTCGTAGAGCATTTCATTCAGTTGACCTCTTTTTCCAACTTATTAAACTTTTTTATTGCTTTAAGATAACATGATAATGTTTGAGCCCTAAAATCTATAAAAAGTGCTTGAACCGAACAATTCTATCATTAAGGACAGGATTAAGGCTCCTTTGAAGTTTGTTATCGGTGTATATATCTCCAGACATGAACCTATTGAACCAATGCTGAACAGTCTGCACCCGATTAGTGTTCACCCCAAATGCTTTGTTGACATTATTAGCAGTAATTATGTCCCTTGAAATTGTACTTGGAAATCATTTCAACTTCTCGGTTAGACACCATTGCGGTGTAGGGCTCAAAAACCTCTGATCATAACGATTATATTTTTTATTTATATTGAATTTACAAAGAATACAAGTACATTAATGAATCTTTCATTTTCAGCATTATCCTCTATGATGTAAAAAAAAATGGTATTTCAAGTGCAACAATATAATAAATTTTTTTTTCAATTCATTGAATCAATCAAAAATATTGATTTTATCAGTGAGTATCATATGTTTGAATAAGAAGCCAGGTTTCAAATATTGAGCTCATGGTAAGCAAACCTTTTTCAGAAGACCAATCCTGTATAGTGTTCTGATTTCGGTAACAGTCAATATTTATCTCTACTTACAGAATCAAAAGCTGTAAAGATGTGTCGAGGGGAGGTCTCTGGTTCTTTAAGCAGGTATAAATGCTGACTGCTATATTACTTTCCACCCATCTATATGTGAAATCCTCAGCCTTGATTATAACTTGTCTCTCCAATATCGAACTATCTTATCAACTCTTTGCCAACTGTTTATTATGTCAGAGGATCAAGTCAGGAAATTCCTAATTAGGACAAAATCAGCTATGACCTTCAATGTAAAAATTCTGAGTTAATTAATTTTGGCACCAAGGGTATTGACTTCTTTAGGTATAATTACTTACTTAGTTATTTGTACAGTTTGCCTCCAAGCATCTCTTTCTCTCTCTCTCTTTCTCTTTTGCTCTTTCTCTCATTATATTCTCTCTCTCTTTCTTTTTTACTCTTTCTCTCTCTCTCTCTCTCAATTCACTATCCCTTTCTGTTGTTGTCTGCCTCTCTCTCTATATATTTGTGTATGTGTGTGTAGGTGTGATGGTATACATACGTGGGTAGGTGCTGATAAGCCACAGAGACAGAGAAAAGATTTGATATAGGAAGAGAGAGAGAGAGAGAGAGAGAGAGAGAGAGAGAGAAAGAGAGAAGGAAAGTATAAATATAAGTGCATGCATATATCAGTCTCAGAGCTAGGTCCAACTTCTCAACCGTGAACAGGCTCAAAACCATGAACATTTTCTTCAAGAAGAAACCCAATAGAAAATGGATTTGGAAGAGTCCCAACCATAGAACCAAGATAGCTGTAGACAACATCCTATCAGACAAAAGTGACACCGTCAAAGACTTCCAAGTCCTAAATCAAGTCAATGTGGGAAGTGACCACAGAATGTTTAGGTGTAAAATGCAAATTAATACCAAGAAAGAATGCAAGAAAATGTTCCACACTAAACTGCAACTACTAAACGTACTGAAAGAGCTTATTTGATCCTTCAAGCTTTAAGTGAAAAGCAGATGTAAAATTCTTACTGAACAAGGAAAGAATGACATCAACATCAACAAATTCACCAGCAAGTATCACATTCTCTAACTGAAGTCACCACTATGTTTAAACCATCAGTAAAATCTGAGATGAAACTAAGAATCTCATGGAAAATGCAGAAATTTCAAGTTACTGACAACAACTAAAGAGAAAATTGAAGGAACTGAACTGAATAAAATAATTGAAAAGAATCGAAGAGAAGACAAAAAGATACGCGGCAGCAATCATTGGAACAATTCTCAAAAAGGTTGAGGCTTCAAAGCTATTAACAAAGCTCTCAGCATAGGACAGAAACTAATTACTAGTATACTCAAAGAAAATGGAGACTTAACAAGAGTCAACTGTCAAACATGCCCAAGAATTCGACCCAAAACTTTACTCCTCCAAACTAGGACTACAAAACAACAAACAGGATACTCAAGACATGAGTAATCAGTTTGAGGATTTCCAAGAAGTATGTCAGAGTACTGCAACATAAATACAGTCATGGCAGCTCCTTTATCAGGTTACATGAAGACTACATAAAGACTACATGAAGAGCCCTTCCAACTCCAAAAAAGGGTACAACAAGGTGATACAAACTCACTCAAACACTTCACAAGTTGCCCTTTTTGAACCTAGACTGGGAAAATAGAGGAATCAGAATAGATGGCAAATATCTGATAAAACTCAGATTTCCAGACTATATCGCCCTTTTTGCAGAGAACCTACAAGACCTTCAACAAATGTTAGATGAACTAAATGAAGAAAGCAAGAAAGTTGGACTACCTGTGAACTTCAGTAAAACAAAGATCATGTGCAACAATCACTTAAGAAATAAGAACACAGAGATCAAATCCAAAGACGCAGACCTGGAGAAAGTAGACCACCACATCTCGCTAAGACAACAAATCTCCATGAAACCCCCAAAAGAAGAAGAAATCAAGCAAAGTATCACTCTAGGATGGCAAGCTCAGCCTCTAAAAACAAGACGATCCTATTAATCCAAAAAAGAAAGGTATACAACCAATGCACCCACCTGATAGTCATTTATGGGGCAAAAACATGGAACCTGACCAAGAGACTGACCTTCAAACTGAAAACTTTGCAACATGCACATGAGAAAATCATGTTCAACATAACATTGAGAGATCACAAGACAAGGTGATGGACTGATTATATTGCAAGAAAAGCAGACAACCAGTGGACATCATGACTCACAAAATGGATCGATATGCAAAACTGAGGTCGACAGAATACAAGATGGAGAGATGAACTAGTCAACTTATGAAAGTATTGACTGGCAAATCCTGGGGGAGTTCTATGTTTAACGACAGACAATAAAAGACTGACAAAGATGACCTAGAGAATCCTGGGTTTATTTTACTCCAGCCTTTTATGATAATCCACATCCAGCTCACTAGGCCCATCAGAGCTTCACCAGAGTTTTATTATCTGTACATTTTGAGAAAATGTTTTCTACTCTATCTGTTGCCAACCTCTAATGATACTGGATGAAGGGTAGGACTTTCCAGGTTTGAATTAAGAGTCTTTTGGCTTGTAGACTGGATTGCCAACGAAGTCTGAAAAGCCCAGCCTGCCCAGCTATTTACCTATTGCTTTGAAGGGATAGATTCATGTCATTGCGAAGGGAATTAGTGGGAAGTGAACACAGGTTGTCGCGGCCAAAATTTGAACTTGGCTTGTTGATTTTATTTACTGTGCTGCCAAGTGCCTGGTCTCACATACATCCCCGGAAATCTCCAACATTGTGAATAATCAGAGGAAACAGAAATTGCTTTTCCTCGGTTGAGAAGTCATTTACTGGAGAAAAAAAAAATCAAGTAGAAAAAAAAAACTTACGTAAGTTCATGAAGTTGATGAAAAGAGAGAAAAGGACAAATTTCTGCTGTTGTGCATTTTTGGCAGTTTTCCAAAAACTTCAAAAGTGTGAAGAACTTGAGTGCAATTGATGAAAACAATAGAGAAGCTTTTCTTTGGAAGGTGGAGCGGGGGCAGGGAGCAGAGAGAGAGAGGAGGGTCAAAGACAGAATCAAAAAGCATGTCTTGCGTGCAGAGTAAGAAAGGAAAATGGTATTTATAGATTAGAACTGTTCATGTGATTGCTGTTGGTTTTGAGTTCCGCAGATCAAATAGAAATGGAAAGATGTATTGATATTAAAACAATCAATGAAAAACAGCATACAGTTACATGGAAATTTGTGCTTGTAAGTTTGTATATATATATATATATATATATATATATATATATATATATATATATATATATATATATATATATATATATATGTGTGCATGTGCGTGTGCGTGGGTAGGTTGGTTTTGTTGATATGAGTGTTGTGGTGGCGATCACATGAAAGGCAAATTTAGTGAAGCTGGAATTCTGTTTGTAATTGCTAATATCACTTTTGCACTAATTCCTTTGAAAAAGTTTTCAAAGTACCTTATACATTGAATTATAAGACAAATTGTTCACAAGGATATTTTAGAGATTACTACTTGCTGCGATTCATCCAAGCTCCATGACTATCGTTATCGAGTTTGGGTAGGTAGCCCCACATACCGAGTTATAAGACAGATTGTTTACAAGGGTATTTTAGCGATTGTCACTCACTGCAACTAATCCTAGCTCCATAACTGTTCATGATGACACAGTGTAATTTTTGCATAGTTTGCAATTTACAGTTTTCTAGACTGTTAATGATAAGACATAAACTGATAATTATTGACAGGGACATGGCTGGATATTCAAAGGCACTAGGGACTTGGCTCCTTGAGCTCTCCCTACCTCTTATGTGGAGGTTCCCAACCTGGTGTCCATAACCCTCATGAGAATCCACAAAGGTATAACTTGTTGAGTAGGTGAACCTTTCAAAAACCAGGAGTCCATATGAAAATCCAAGGGAAGCTAGGTTCCTTGAATGGCCTCCTTCAACATTTAGTGATATTTAATTGCAACATTATTTGCACAATGTTAGTAGAAATGCAGTAGGTGTACTATTATTTATGAACCTTCTAGTGCCTGCATCCCTTGATTCTAAATCTTCTTCCCTTTCCTTCAGCTATTCCTCTGATTGCATTCTGCACTTAAATGTGATATGTTCATGCATTTTACATTTGAAAATAGGGATTGGATTGTTTACAAATAAATATGATATTCATGTATCTGTCTATTTTTGCTATTTTGTTTATTCTCAATACAAACAATATCAATAAGCATTGAAAACATGGCTTGGCTTAACAAACAAAGATTTAAGAAGGTTTTCTAAACCTGTTACTGGCCTCCACGTGTTCATGAGGTAGGTGCATAGAATAGCTTTCAGGCCTTTGCAAAGGAAGTTCTAAGGTAGAGTGTGATATATGCTTGACCTAACTCACCCTTCAAACTAAGGGCTTACATGTCATGGCCCATTCAGGAAGCATGATGGAAGTAAGGTCCCAAAGTCATGGGTTTTCTGTTAGAGTTTCTTTCTATTAGGCAGATACTTAAGGTGGCTGTAGAGATCTGCCACCTCTTAAAAAGAATATTCCGACAGTATGACAGACCCGGGTAGCTTGAAGCTGAGGTCCTGTGCTCTCTAAAAGTTTACAATTTTGATATTCATGATTATAATTACCATCATTGACTTAAGTTATATGACTATTCTTTTCATATAACTGCCATAACAACAATTAAATACAAGCTTGGCTGTGCTTGGTTCAAACTCCATGCTTCATTACAATCTAAAAGGTAAACAAAACTCCATTCAATATTATTCTAAAACTGTGTGTCCAATTTTTACTCTTTTATTAGTAGTTCCTGTTGATGTGATTTGCAAACTTTAGCAGAACAAGTCAACCTGAGTTGGGCTTTATAAGTTGGAGTGAATTTGTCATCAGTTTTTGCATAACTCACTCTTATTTGAGCAAGACATCACTGGTTTTTGGTTTGGTCATTGTCAGTTGTTGTTATTACACACGAAAAATGAAGTAAAAATTCATTTATAGGAGTTTGAGAATAAAACTCCCCAATTTTTTTTCATTCTTATGTCTTAGTAGAATTTTCCTTTAGCAAAAACATCAAAACTTGGGTTGCCTATCGTGAATGCACACACACACATAGATGCATGCACACATAGAGACACATAGATGATTACATTCACTCACACATATACAAATACACGAATGCATACCACATTGACATACACATACATGCACATACACACACACATACACTCACACACACACACACATATACACACATATATACACACACATATATATACACATGTACATGTAAGCACACATGCATACTGAGACATATAGGTATACATGGATGCTCACAATGATGCATACACATACAAATGCGCACACACTAACACGGACACAAACGAACATGTGCACATGCACACGTAGACAGGCATACACACACGTGCGCACCACAATCTCCCAGCCAATTTTCTGTCTGATTCAAATTGTCAAAGGATGATTTTGTTTTCCTTGGCAGCCGAGCCAGACTTATTGCATCATAGAAATGAAAATTAGAAGCAAAAAAGAAAAATGAGAAAAAAGAATGATTGGATGAGATAATCAGATTTGCAGTATTAAAGAACAATTAAGGAAGAAAAAGAAAGGATGTTGAAGAACAAAAAGGGAAATGTATGAATTGTGCCAACAGCTTTTAATCATTGAGTTTCTCCATTGTTTGGCAATCGTTGATTGGCTGCGCATTTTATAGCTTGGATGTGCTTCTGTATTTTTTTGAAAATTTTATTTTCGATCTTGATAAATCTGCCTCAGCAAAAACCAGTAATGGGGTTATGGTTTAAAGCGAAACATATTTTGTTGTTCTCTTTCTCCATCTATCTATCTATCTATCTATCTATCTATCTATATATATATATTGGGGTGCCATATTAATATAACTGTTTTGTTTCTAAAATCCTCAAAACCTCAACAAGAGAAAATTTATACATTGTACCGCAGTAAAATGGAAAAAAAATCAAAAAAATTACATGAATTTTAATGACAGATATTGGGAGATAAGTGACAGAAGTGACGTAAAAATATTTTTGAAAATTTTGTAATGTTTAGTGTTTAAAGAAGTAAGACTTTCTTGACTAAATATGAATATGTATATATATATATATATATATATATATATATATATATATATATTCATAATAATAGAGACAATGTGGAAACCAAGTTTGAATTAAAATAAGTTTGACGCTTTTTTTGTTATGAGATTCTTATGTGAGAGCAAGGTTCCTCGGAACAAAAACATGAAATGAAAATACAAGAAACCTGGGTGAGGAAAGGAGGGAAAAGGAGGTTTGGTTTCAATTTATCTATGGGGAAGTGGCTGTTCCTCCGTGAGATTGGTAAAGCTGTGGAAGAAGGGAGAGAGATTTATGTCATGGTCTGAAGGGAGTAAGGAGAGGTGAAGGAGGTGGGTATGTATAAGTATACGAGTGAGTGAATGTATGCGTTATTACGATGGTGTTTGTATTCATGTTCATTTGAGTAGGTTAAAGTTATTGTCTATTGCTGTGTAATGCATAAAACATGCTATGCTATTGTTTTTCATATCTAAAAATGTAAACCAGATACACCTTTCAAATTTTGCATATATAACCTCAAAATATGTCTGCATAAAATGGTATAATTTATATGTTGCTTATCTAAACTAGCTTAGCACCAAAATTTGTGGCAATGATTATAGACTTTTTCTTATAGGAATTTAAAAACGAACTGCAATAATTTGAATATCTTCTTTGAAGTTTTAATTTTGGTTTTGACTGCAAAAAAATAGCATTATGTGAGTTTGTTTGAGTGTTTTATCCTTTTATTTTGATCTTAATACATCTGCATCAGCGAAAACCAGTATTGGGGTTACGGCTTTTCTGAGAGAAAGTAAAACAGGTTTGGTTAGTCACTCAATATAAACAATCATGTGACTAACCTTTTTGGCAGCATCCAAGAGGGGATCAATCGAAAAATAGGAAAGAGAGCTGATCAATGAATAAGTTACTTTGCTTGCTTTTAGTTGGGCAGTGATAATTAAGATAATTGGAATTTCCAAAAGAAAATCGTGAATGCAGCCAGACACAAAGTAAGGGATCAGTTTGGGAAAAAACATACAAATTTCAAATTGAACTCTTTGCTGGAAAAAAAAAACAAGGTTTTTTTTTTAGACTTGATGATAAGTAAATGTTTTGATTTTCAGGCTTCTAGCTCTATCGATGCAACCTTTAAATGTGATATCAATCAGCTAGCCAGCCAGACCAATCAAAAAACTGAAGAAACTGGAGTTTTGATCAATAGTTTCTAATTTATATTGTTATACTCAATTAAACACATTCACCATTACATACATAAAATTCTACATTGAATAATGTTATATATTTCTCTTTTGCATGTCTGCGTATCATTGTTTGTGTGTATATGTGTATGTGTGTGCTTTTGATGTAGGCATGTATGAGTGCACATGTGCAGGTGTGTATGTATGAGCATGTATGTATGTATATGCATGTATGTACATGTGTATGCATGTGTACAAATGTATATGTTCATGTACCTATTTGTGTATGTTCACATATCTGTATGCCCTTGTTTGTGTGTGTATATCAGTATGTGTGTGCTTTTGTGTGTATACATGCCTGAGTGGGCATTTACAGGTGTGTATGTACATGTGTGCATACATATACATGTAGGCACATGTACATATATGCATACACATGTGTTCATAAACCTGTTTGTGTATGTATGCATATCTGCATGTGTGTATACATATCTGTATGTCCTTGTGAGCATATGTGTCTATGCATGTCCTTGCCTGTGTGTGTCTTTGCTTGTGTGTCCGTATGTGTGTGTGTGTGTGTGTGCGCATCTGTTTGTATGTATGATAATAAGTAGATAAAGAGTCAACTGATGATTTCTTCATCAAAATCAATCATCCTATTTTGCAGGATCAACAAGAGAGTGCGAGACTTTCACCCTGCTTCCCTGATACAGCCGATTATTTCTTGGCTCAGAGGTCGGCAAATCTTCAATGATAAAAGCAAATTACCCAAGATGAAGATGAATGCAAACAAACAAACAAACAGACAGAAAAAGAGGAAAAAATAGTCTGATTATTTCGGGAACTAAAATGAAATGAATGAACAAATGAAATGAAAGTGACACCAGAACAATAAGTCAATTAGTGTTAATTTGTCAAAAAGTATGGAATGAAAGAGTGATATTAATCAAGAGGGGTATCAGAAACCATCATCTGAAACTGTCAACATAGGTTTCCGCAGTTTTCAAGTTGGTCTGGCTGGCTAGCAGGCTGGCTGGTTGGCTTGCTATGTATGTATCATACACACTACACCAATGGAGTTTGAGGGCTGAAATTTTCAATATTTACTCCTTATTATGTCGAGGAAAAAACGTATTTTTATTTTTTTTTTAAAATTCCATCTGAAAGAGTTTTTGTTTTAAAAGTTCCCTCATCCCTAAAAAGTTTTTTTTAGTGGGGGTGTTCAATTTGCAATCTAAGTTTATACTAAATCAATCCCTTAGTTAGTCCCCATGCCTTTTTTTTTAAAATTCAGACTCTTTTAGTAATCATCATCAGAAAAAAAAGGAAGAGAAGAAACTATTTCATTGATCACCCATTCTTCTGACTCTTTATTGATCCCTCCCAACAGCATGATGGTTTCTATTTGTTCATTTTTATTGAGTGCCTATTCAAGATAATGAAGAAAATCTTTGGAAACGTGAATACATCGAGTACATCTGATACGGTGAGGAAATTGCAAAAAAGAGGAATTCATCCTTGAATCTCTGAATCTCTGAATTAATCATCAAAATTTCTGATTATAGAGACTAGCCGATGGCTGCTACTGATAATATAAGTGTGACTTATGCGGTCGGAAGGGAGAGGGTAGAAAAGAAACGTAGGCAATTCAATAAGAGAGTAGGAGAGGGGAGAAGAAAAAATTAGTAAATTCAATAAGAGGCTAGGAAGAGAGAGGGTTAGAAAAGAATGTTTCAAAGGGAGAGGGGTAGAAAAGAATGTTTCGAATAGTGGATAGTTGTATGTTATGGGCAGATAACAGAAAAGTCACACTAGTCTTACACATAGATTTATCTGGTATATCTCTGAATTTTTGAGATGTGGTATTATTATTATTTCTATTATTATTCGGACCATCCTCATCTTGGTTGTTTTTCATACAATGTTTTGGCCTTCATCAGATGATACCTGATGAAGGCCGTAGAGTACAACGGCCGAAACGTTGTATGAAAAACAACAAAGATGAGGATGATCTGAATAATAATAGAAATGATAGATTTATCTGTTTAACAAATAGAAACCATCAACAAAAAATGGCACCCAAACTGTTAGCACGGCTTTATTCAGTTTTTAAATCGTTCTGGCTGGCTGGCTTCCTATGTATGTATTACATGTACATGCTCCTCGAATGGAGCTAGAGGGCTGAATATTTACACATTTACTCTTCATTATATAAAAAAAAAGTTTTGATTATTTTTGAAAATTCCTCCCGTAAATAGATTTTATTGGGGCGTGCAGTTCAATTGACAATATAAGTCAAAGGTAAATTGGTCTCTTAGTTCATGTCCAGCAGCATTTATGCTTGTTTTTTCTGAAAATTCATAACTTTTTTAGAGATCGCAGCCCATCAAAAGGCATGAGAAGTAACTTATGCATTGCTTTGTCCCTAAACTCATTTTTTAATTGATCATCCCTAACATGGCATGTTGCCAATAGATGTCAATCTTGGGATGGTTTCTATTTAGTGACAAACCACACCTGTCTATCCATTCATCTGTTGAACTGAAAAATATTTGCCTATATTTTTGATACTTACATGATAATGCAATTCACTCTCATTTGCAAATTCATTGACTTGAAGTGCGTGTTTAAGTGAATTATCCGGAACCGCCCACCAAAATTGCCACGCAAATTATCAACAAAGGTTTCTTCAGTTTTCAAGTCGGTCTGGTTGGCTGGCCAGATATGTATGAGTATATGTACCATGCATTCTGGAGCTACAGAGCTGAAAATTCAAACGTTTACTCATTATGTCTTTAGCGAACGTTAAATTTTTGTTTTTTGAAAATCTACCCCGGGATCAATTTGCAATCTAAGTTTATGCATAATTGATTCCTTCTTTTTTGTATCTGGCAGCTATTATGCTTGTGTTTGGAAAATTTAGGCAGCATTTGTGATCACTGCACATCAAAAGGCGAGAGGAGTAACTTACTCATTGATTCATCCTTTTTCCAATTTTTTTAATTGATCACCACCAACATGGCAAGATGCCAAAAAATGTTGGTCACATGGTGGTTTCCATTGGGTAACCAACCTGACCTGTTCTCAAATAAAAACTGGATGAAACAGGAAAGATTGATTTTGCTTTTCCATCTAAAAATTGCCAGTCATTTTTTTTTCCCTTGTTTTTAATCTCGAATTACGATTTGTTGGCGTTTGGCAATTTCTTAAGCAATTCGATGAATAAAGCAAGAGAAAGAGAAAGATAGAATAAAGGATGGGAAGAGAGGGGGGAACAAAAGCAGATAGAAAAGAGATAGAGAGTCAAGAGAGAGGGGTGGGTGTTAGGTTGAAAAAATAGAATAGATAGAAAGAGGAATGAGGGGAGAGAAGGGGAAAAAGCAGATAGTTGAGAGATGGGGAAGGGGTTTAAGGTTAAAAAGAGATTTGAATTTAAGATTTTTGGGGTGGGGAGTAGAATTTCATCAGAATTGGCGTCAATATTAATATTTGATCAGGATTTAGTGTAGGTGGGCAAGAAAAATGGAGGAAAAAATAGGCAGAAGAAAAGAAATGGAAAAAAATTATATGTATATATATATATATATATATATATATATATATATATATATATATATATATATATATATATATATATATATATATACATGTATATATGTATGCATATATATGTGCATATATATATAGAGAGAGAGATATGCATATGTATATAAGTGCATTTATGTATGTATACATATATGTGTATACATACATATAGATGTATATGTTAAGCAGCTCCCCTCACACATATATATATAAAAATGAATACAAAAGACTTCTGGAACATAACCAGGGCTGGACAATTTCTCATTGACCAATGGCCAGGATATTACATAACACATTGGATCTTGTTGTTGGACATAACCTTGTAGTATCCAGATCATAATTGAGGTACACATGCAAGTAGCCAATGTCTGTAATTTCTATTGGCCTTTGCAACGCAACTTTAGACAGACTGAGTGGTCACATGATCCTTCTAACCTTCAATCTAGAAACAGTGACTGTACAATATCCACTTTCTCGTTCCTTGATTAAATGAAACATAGTCAGCTTATCCATTAATGAGAAATCCCCAGACAAAATCTGATAAAATCATTCAAATTAATGCAAACTGAGGTTATTTGCTGGGCTTTGGCTCAGCAGATTTTACAAGCAGATGATGATGATGATGATGACGATGATCATCATCCTCTAAAGTCCATTATTGGATGCAGTCCTTCTCCATAGTCTGCAAGTTATTTTGCTTCTCAGCATTACATCCCAGAAACATTTTGAACTTCATCATATCATCTTACTTTTTGTTGGGTGCAATTTTGCCCATAGTCTTGAGGGGTCCATGTTGTGAGTCCTGTCAAGTAAAGACCCAATCTAGGTTTGTGAGCTTTCAGCAGAGCAAGTTTGAACAAGGGGATCTCATTGGTCTAAAAAAAGTAGGGTCTACAGCCAATGCATCCTCTTGATAGTCACCTATGGAGTTGAAACATGGAACTTTATAGAGATATTGGCAATTAAAACCAGGCAATGTGCAGAGGAAAACATCATGGAAAGTCATAAAAAAAAAAAGAAGCTTTGATATATTAGAGAAAAAGCAGATGTCAAAGATATTGTAGAAGCCATTAGCAAACCTGAATGGCGATTGGCAGGCCATATTGCAAGCATATGAGACTACAACTGGTTATTGCTTCTCACAAGTTGTATGCTTGAAGATCATTGGTGAAATTGTGGCTGGTAAGAGTATAACATGATTATCAGGTCAAGTTCAGCATGTTTTGATGCCATGATACTCAAAGCAAAAACAAACTAATGAACCACTTTGAATATCTGAAGAATTGCAGCTTCAATGTAACTAGGCAACCAATCAGAGATGTCTAACCAGACTCTCTTGTGTGGGGTCACTCAGTTGGCAATGAGAGGCTTGTGTACTGTGTGACTTCCATTCATAATTAACTTTGTTCATTCTTCAAGTACTCAAGTACGGTTTTTTTTTGGCAAAAAATTGCATCACCCAGGTCTGTCAGCCTCCTTATGGTCCAAATTTGGATCCATATGACGACTGGCTTTTCCTAAAGAGATATTGAACCGTAGACAAAAATATGGACGATACGATGAGGCTGCTTTTGTACCACCATCTTCAGCCACCTTTCAGGCAACTTCATGATTTGATCCTCCCAGAGTTTCAAAAATCTCTCTGAAGGAGCGCCGTAGGTGTCTTTGGACGACTTTCGGTGAATTAATTTTTTTTTATTAAGAGAATTCTATAAATACCAAAATAAAAAAATAATCCTAAGGCACAAAGTTGTTTCTATAGAAACCTCAATGAAGACATTTGTCAAGATAGATTATTGTATTATAAGGACAGGTCTGGTTAGTTGCTAAATTGAAAGTGTCACTTGATGAACATCATGTTGCGTTGGGGATGATCAACTCAGAAAATTGGTAATAGGGGTGGTCATCAATAAATAAGTTACTTCTGTAACATTTTGTTTGGCAGTGATCATTAAAAAAGTCCAAATAATGAAGAAGTGTGAATGCTGCTGGATACAAACTAAGGGGCCAATTTAACATAAACTTTCATAGAAAATTGAACCCCCACTAAAAACCTATTACGGTGGTGGGAACTTTAAAAAAAAAGATGTTTTTTCTGGACATAATAAGAAGTAAATGTTTAAATTTTCAACAATCTTGCTTCAATGGTATGGCCAGTATGAATAAATCATAGCCAAGCAGCCAATCAGTCAGAAAGATCAACTTAAAAACTGAAGAAACCTTCATTGACTGTCCTAGTGACAGTTTTGGCTGACAGTTTCTAGTTTGGTCCATTCCTCATGAAAGAGAGAAAATGAAAGAAAGAAGGAACTATATTTCCAAAAGAATTCTATACAAGCTTATTTAGAAGGTGAGAGTTGTGTACAGGTTTATGGCATGGACAATTGAATCAGCGAGCCAAGTTCAAACTCAGACCAATTATATTCATGTTTACTTTGCAATAATGCTCTTTGGAAAAAAATTAATCTCCCCCCCCCCCGCCAGCTGTAGATAAAATAACAAGACAGACTTGGCGCTTGAGCCTTGGGATGCAACCAGTCAAGGACAATAACAACATTGGATTCAAAAAGGTGGGAAAGGCAACATTAAACCACCTTGTATCTCTCCTAAGAACAAACATGGCAATGCACAGTTTACAGATTAAAGAAAAGCAATCTGTGGAGGGCCATGATAAACCGACACCCTGAAGGGCATTGGCACGTTGAGAGAGGCATATTTATTTGCTTTAGGAGAGGAAAGTGAATCAAAATAAAAAAGAATATATGGGAATAAAAAGTTCATTAGATGCCACACTGGTGATTCCTGATACAAAACCTGCAGGTCTCTAACTAATTGTTATTTCATTTTGAAATGAAAGAAAAAAAACAAAACAAACAAAACAAAACAGAGCTGATTACTCCGTAGAAACCATCATGTAATCAATGTCTTTTGGCAGCATGTTGTATTGGGGATGATCAATCAAAAAGTTAGATAAAGAGAGAGGTTTAATGGATATGTTACATCTCTTGCATTTTGTTTGCCAGTGGTCACTAAAAAAGTCTGAATTTACAAAAAACCAGGAGACATAAACTGAAAGATCAATTTAGCATAAACTTGCATTGCAAATTGAGCCCTCACTGATGATCTATCTAGAAGGGGAACAAAAAAAATGTGTCTTTTTGATACAATGAGGAGTAAATGTTGAAAATTTCAGCCCTCTAGATCCATTTGTACGGCCTTCGTGTAAGATACATATGTACATATGGTGAGAGGAAACAAGTACTTGGACACTTACGAAATTTTCATTTGATATACTTCCAATTCTCTCATTTATTATGCTCTGGTGATGCTTTTTTATATAAAATTTAACAATCGTTAAGAAGAAAATAGATATTTCCAAAAAATAAAATATCAAGAATAGTAACAGTGGAAAAAAGTATTCCAGTATTAGTAAGAAAATCATAAGAATGTTGGTCAAGAAGGAATATAGGTCTAGACTTTTACCTACATATAAGCTTTTGGAATGATCGAAAACTACTTGAAATAGATAAGTTATGGTTAAAGTAAAGTAGCTTTCAACAAAACAAAAAAATATTGTAATCAAGCAACATAATGGAGGTTTGAGCAACAAGGCTACTGCCAAGATGTTGAATATCCCTGTCAGTACACTTGGAATCGATGGTGCTCCACAGAAAATTTCTCTAAAAGCAACTCAAAAAAAGCTCAGAACAGTCAAAGAGAATATATTGGCAACTTGAAAGGTGAACCCAGATAATTTGAGGGCAGATGGTACATCTGTTACTAAAAGAACTATTGCATAGGAATAGCTTCATATCCCATATGCCACGGGAAACACCTTTGTTGAAAAAAAGGCACCAAGGTTCTCAGATGATGTTTACTCGTGATCATTTACAGAAGCTTAATTAATTTTGGAAGAACATTTTCCGGCCAGATGAATCAAAAATTGAACTTTTGGGGAAAAACCCCGGTTGTAATGCATTGAGAAAAGATTGATACACCTCTGATTAGAAAAAAAACCATCTCCACAGTAAAGCATGTTGATGGAAATATCATTGTTCAGAGGTTTTCTCCTTCAATGGCACACAAGCACCTCATGAAATTGGAACTGTGAAAAGACCAAAGTATCGGAGTATTTGGAGGCTAATGTGTTTCCTTCAGTGCAATAGCTGGAGCTTGAAAAAGGTCGGATTTTCTAACAAGATAATGAGCCGAAGCATACAGATAAAATAACTCACAAATGGTTTGTTTAGAACAATGTAGAGATGCTTCAGCAGCTTAGTCAATCTCCTGACTTGAATACTATTGAAAATTTTTGACAAAGTTTAAAAGATTGAATCCATCGGAGGGATCCAGGTTATGTTAATTATTTGAAGGTCTTATACCAAGAAGAATGGGCCAAGATTTCAAAAGAATGTTGTGGAGGGCTTTGGAAGGGTTACAAAAAACATTTCCAAGCAGTCATTGCAAACCAGGGCTATGTAACTAAGTATTGAGATATGAAATCAATACGTCCAAATACTTTTTTTCCACCATCACTTTTGATTGTGTTTAATTCAGTTTGGAAATAAATATTTTTTCTTAGTAATTTATAATCCTAAATCAGAATACATCACCTGAGTAAGGCTAAGGTAAATGTGAGTATTGGAAGAATACTTCATGAATATTTTGTAAGTGTCCATATAATCATTTCCCTTCATTGTAGCCAGCCGGCCAGACTAACTTTAAAAGTGAAAAAACCTATTTCGACAGTTTTAATGATGGTTTCTAACAACGGAGGATTACTTACAAAAGTCTTTTATTCTCCTAATCACATTGCCTGATGCGTCAGTCTTCTGATTACCTTGTAAAAACAATATGGTTACCTTTTCTGGAAGTGAAGAAGCATTCTCCAATCTACGGGGGCTTAAGTCAATATTAAATGAAATACTTACTTAACTGCTGAAATACCTATATAACAAAGAGGATCTAAATTTTATTTTGAGCGTTGGAGAAACAATCTTGAAATTCATTATTCCAAATTAGGATAGAAAAATAGGTTGCACAACAGATAATCAAATGACTAATAAAAATTCTATTATTTTGACTAAGCCATGATAAACTTCAATTTTTATGTGCACAAGGCTAAAAAAAGAATTCATGATATTTCTCAATATTTCTTTTGATAATCTGCACTGTGCAGAACAGTGGTAACTGGGCAACAACCAATCAGGTGGAGGGACAACTGGGAGATTCTCAGTCAGTCAACATCTGATTGGTCAACAGAAAACATTGACTGTACCTGTTGTACTTGGTGTGCATGCTTTCAGTTGTATTACTTTATTGAATCTAATTCCCTGTTTAATTTTACCCTCTGAACTTCAACTGAAATGTATATCTCCATAAGGCAAATAAAGACAGGTCTAGTTAGTCATTCAATAGAAACCCTCATGTGACCAATGTCTTCAGTTAGCATATTGTACTTAGGGATGATCAATTAATAAACTGGAAAAGGGAAGATCAATGGATGAGTTGCCTATCTTGCTCCTTACTGGGCAATGGTCACTGAAGATGTTCAAATTAAATAAAACAAAAAACAAGCACAAATGTTGCTGGATGTAAAGTAAGGGATCAATTTAACATAAACTCATATTCAAAATTCACCCCCTCCTTCAAAAAGCCTATTCAGGGGTGGGATTTTTAAAAAACAAAAAAAACATTCTTTCTAGACATCGTAAGGAGTGAATGTTTGAATCTTCAGTTCTTTAGCTCTGTTGAAGTGGCCTGTATGCATGATACATACAGAGCCAGCCTGTCATCTGGACCAACTTAAAAACTGAAGAAACCTGTATTGAGAGTTTTGGTGACAGTTTTAGTTGATGGTTCCAAATGAACTCATTTATGTCAGGTTTATTTAAAGATAGACTGAGTGGAAATAAAAGCTTATATGGAATGTAATCAAAGGAGATTGCGGAGCAATATTTGCTGCCAATAAAATTAGAATGGAAACACAAATAACCAAAGAACAATGGAGGTATACAAAATGGAGGAATAAAACATGGAGGAATGTAATAAGACATAATCATCATCATCGTCATCATCATTATAAGTCATTACATGTCCACTGCAGGACAAAGACCTTTCCTATGATGCTCATTATTGTGCTGAACTCTGCCATGTCTTACCAGCAAATCTCTCTATCTCATCCCTCCATTCTGCATGAGGTCTTTTCCTACTGCATTCACTGTCCCATAGGTAACAATCAGTTAGCATTTTGCTCAATAATTGTCATCCTTTCTTGCTAAGTGTACCGCCTATTTTTGTTGCTTTCTCTGATTCATGTGGGTCTTTTTCTTTCTCTTGGAGTCATCCCTAGCATTGCTCTTTCCATGGCTCTTTGTGTGATTCTGTGTTGCAAACTGAAAACCAACAAGACCTTAGAGAGCACATCCTCTGCCAATGGCATGCACTAACTAAAAGATGATTGAAAATCATATAGAGCTTCGATATTGGGCAGTTCTGAGTTAGCACATTTTGGACTATTGATTTAATATATTAAAACATCTGACAATTGAAAAAATCTAGGATCCATCTCAAAATTTGATCACCCACTCTATATCCCATGGTCAACTTTCCACAAAATTCAATAGAAATTCATGGAGAACTTTTGGAGATATTGTGTGGACAAACAGACAAACATGAGTGAATACATACACCTCTCCTAACTTCGTTGGTGTAGGTAAGCCATAACAGATAGGGTGAAAGCAAACTCAAAATCCTGAACTATAAAACAAAGTCATTTCAACTTGTTTGTTGTCAACCAGTTCATTGTCAATGGATTCATTTTAGCCCAGGTGTCTTTCATTCCCTTTTGATGATCAAGTATTTCACAATTATATCAAACAATTGTTCATTGAAAAACTGGTTACATCACCTGGCAGCTGATTCAAAGCATGAAGGATTTCTGATATAAAGAATCAACGTAAAAGGCACTTTGTTAGGTTTCAGATCACAATGCCTATACACATAAATATAAACAATTACCCAGGATGTGCCCCCATTACTATATACATACAATCTTCATGCTTCAAAGATCAATAGTATCAGGGATTCCTCTGCTATTTGAAGAACAGGTGAGGGGCCTGATATTCAAAGTGGATCTAGGAAAGCGTGGGTGTAGTTTCCTTATTGCCATTGACGTTTATGTGTGGAAACCTTTTGGATTTAAATTGAGGAAAAAAAAAGCTTTTTCAATGACTAATATGTGCTTTATTGACACAATTAAGTTGGGTTGAATCTTTGTAAATTTACAAAGTGATTTATGTGCAATTAGACTAAATATCAATTCAATGAGAATGAGAATGAGTTGAAAAAAAAGAGATGCTTAAATCATGCATTGTAGAGTTTTGGTAATTTCGAAAGAGAATTAATAAAAGTAATGTGTCTGTGGCTGTTGAAATGTTCTAGAAAATCATGAGCTAATCTGTGTGTTCAAATGATTTTGCCTCTGGAAGGGTGCTCAATTAACTATGAACAAGGCCTTTGAGAGGGAGGTGTAGTTGACACATAGTACTGGGGCCTGGAGAGCCTTGGGAGGCCTGAGAATTTTTTGGTTTGAGTTGTGTATTGAATGCTGAGTTTTGAAGTATGGAGGCTTTTCACAGTTGAAAGATTGGTGCAGTACTCTATTTCCCAAATTTGACCTTATGGCATACTGATAAAAACAAGGTAAATATATCCGTAACATAGCTGGCTTGTGTATCAGAATTAATTATCTAAACATAATCATAAATTATCTTGAAAAACAGATCTATTATCTGAAAGAAACTAAAAACGATAATATATATATATATATATATATATATATATATATATAGGACTATCAAAGCTGTTTTTATGTACCTAAAATATTCTGTCTAGGAAAAATGATCCTACTTCACTAGAAAAGAAATAATCATGACCTCCGCAACTAACCCTCTATTACACTATGACCTAGCACACATAATCTAACTACAAAAATACTCTAGATTAACAGGCAGGTGTCTGAAGTGGTTATTCAAACCTACATACAATAGATCAAATAATTGCAATGTCATTAAAATACAACAAACCTTTGACTTTGTAGATTATGAGATAGCATTAAACTTGGCACAATATGTGGCAACTTCAACTCAATGCGAGAACAAGGTAGTAACGAGGATTACATACAAGTCATTCAGAACGCATTTGAGAAATGCACTGAAATACATTGAGATACAAACAAGAAAAGATAAGAAAAGGAGTAAGACAAATGGATACAATATCACCGAAACTACTTACAGCAAGCCCTGAAAGTATCTTTTGGAAAATTGACTATGAGAAAATGGGAGTATATATATATATATATATATAAATGGAGAATATTTAAACCACTTAAGATTCACCGAATAGGCTAAAAGATAAGCGTAATAAAAATGATAAGACATAAGTAATGTTCAACAATAAAGTCTCCCCAAAACACCGATAGAATAGAGAATGAAGCTCTAGAAATAATTGACAAATATGTTAACCCAGGTCAGATAATAGAGTTAGAGAAAGACCATGAAAGTTAAGTAAAACAATGCATGATGATCAGCATTTGGTATCAATAGAGACATTGAACTGCACCTTGCCAATCCGCCTAAAGTATGAAGTATACAATAAATACATAATACCAGCAATGATTTATGAACGTGATACATGAAAATGAACAAAACAAATAGAAAACCGATGCAGAATTGCACAGAGAGTCATGGAAAGAGCAATGCTAGGATATCTCCAAGAGATAGGAAAAGATGAACATAAATCAGAAAGAGGACCAACGTGAGGGATATAATACAAATAATTGAGCATCAAAAATGGAGATGGGCCAGACCAAAAGAAGAGATGGCAACAGATGGAACGAAAGACGAACCGATTGGTGCCCATAGGACAGTAAATGCAGTAGAAAAAGAACAGACACAAGGTGGAGGGATGAGATAGAAAAGTTTGCTGGGAGACAGGGCAGGGGTTAGTGAAATTGCAGTTGTCATGGAAGGAGATGAGAAAGGCCTCTGTTCAATAGTGAACTTATAATAACTGATGATGAGGATGACTTATACACTTATATTATTCGAAACTTTAATTGGAACTTTTAGTACTCTATTTGAATTGACCAGAGTTTCAAATGAAAAATGCATTCATGATTATTCTGTTTGATGTAATTGTCAGCAATAAGATACATTGGTGCAGATATAGACAGTGAAAGAAGAAGACAAGATTTTGATAAAAAGCAGTTATTCATGCCTATAACTTACTATCAGTTTGATTAGCTCAATGGTAAGAGAAATGACATGTTAAAACGACTTCCAATTGGTCACAGTTTTGATTCCTGCAGCAGCCCATTTCATCAATTATTTATTCTACTTATGCTGTCTAGACCAACTAATACATTCACTGTGTAATGACAGAGGTCAGTTCAAATAGAGAATTGAATAAAATGACACATTTATGATTATTCTGTCAGATTATATATCCATATTTTAATAACATATATATATATATATATATATATATATATATATATATATATATATATATATATATATATATATATATATATATATATACATATATGCATATATCTCATTTTATGAACTCCAGCTTAACAAACATTGAAATAAACTCTTAAACTTATATTTTGCTCTATTTGGACACAGTAAAAACTTATTCATTGGTGAATAGCACTGTTACAAGCTTGGATGTAAGTGTCTGTTGATTGAAGATGAGTTTGTAAGTTCTTGTTTGCCTTTGCAGTGTAGTCATATTGTGTATATTGTGTGCACAAATGGTGAAAATGTGTGTGCAAGTGAGACGGCTATCTCCGCACTTGATGAGTGATAAAGTTGGGTAATGGGAATTTTTCATTTTTTTGTTTTGAATGTGACTGGTCAAAATTGTATTTTTGTTTGGAGGAAAGCCTGTTTGTTGACAGATAAGTTCCTAGGCGTCCCGCAGAGTGCACATTGCCAACTGTGTTGAGTTTTTGGCTCAAGGATAGATTCAAGGTGATTTGCATATTGATGCTTTTAGGTGTAATTTATGTATTATAATTTTCTGTATGTACTTTATTCCTTTTCTCATTTAAGTAAATGTTTGAACATAGATCTATTATTATATATTTATATAAACGACTGAAAAGTTTTATACACAATGTTTTATACTTCAGAATGTAACCCTATTTAATGCATTGTTTTCTATAACTAAATATTTCTCATTTTATGAACTCCCATTTTATGAACAATTAGGAACAAATAAGCTAGCTCAACCTTAAAAGATAAGAAGATTCCATTAATCCTAAAAGTCACTTATGGAGCTGAAACATGGAACCTAACCAAGAGACAGACCTGTAAATTGAGAACCATGCAACATGCACATGAAAGAATAATGCTGGGCCTCACTTGGAGAGACCACAAGGCAGCACAGTACATCCAAGAAAAGACGAAAGTCAGGGACATCATAGAATCCATTAAAAATCTCAAATAGCGGTAGGCTGGCCATGCTACAAGAATGGCAGACAACCGATGGACATCACGACTCACGACATGGATCCCCTGAGATCACATGCGGAATCGAGGCTAGTAGAATATTAGATGATGTCACACACTTAAAACCATGCTGTATACAAAAACGGATGACAAGTCAAACAACAACAAAAATGGTAGTGTCAGATTCTTTTGATATGATGTATATGACCAAACTGAAAACCAGTGATGTTATGCAGTGGCATAGTGATGTACACTAAAACTGATGTCAAATTCTCTTTCACTTCCAAGGCCAAACTCAGGCTGGCTTGTTTTAATAAAGTTTGTGAATTGCATTTACAGGAACCTCTAATTAAGGTGTTGAAATTGAAATTGCACACGTAATTTTGGGATTATATTTTATGGAGAAATAAATTGTTATGTGTACTTTTTAGATTTTAATAAAGCAAAGGAGTTTGACCCTCACGCAACCGAACTTGTACAGTATGTTTCTATATATATTTGTGTGTGATGTATTGAATGATTGAATTATCAAGTCAAAACATTTTGGGAAGGACAATTGAGGTTTTCACTACAGGTGAGTGAGTGGGCAAATGAGGGAAAAAGAGAGAGAGAGAGAGTGAATTGGACCAGAAAAGGGAGAGAGAAAGGTGGAAGAAAGAAAGAGAGCAGAAAAGAGAAAAAGAGCAAGGGAAAAGACTAGTATTTCAAGGGAGATTATGAAAAACTGTCCATATAGGCTAAACTTATATTGTAAATTGAACCCTCCACTGAAAACTTGGGGGGGGGGGATAAAAATCAAAAACAATTTCGCTACTCATTGAAGAGAGTGTATATGTAACAGAACGTAAAGTTTCTACTCTGAATGCTTAGAACTGGGCAAAGTCAAGATACATAGATACATAGATAAATACATATATATATATATAATTGTCAGAAAACATGAATAACTTGAACCCAGCAAAAGTGTTTAAACTGTTTTGATGTAGGTATTGATGAATAATAACAGCAACAACAATAACAGTTACATTCCTAACAGATGGGATTTATGTGAAAAGGAGTTTCTCTGGGTGACCAGGGTCTTTAGGCAGCATGTTGTATTGGGGGTAATCAATTGAAAAATTGGAAAAAAACGATGGTCAATGAATAAGTTACTTCTCTTGGCTTTTATTGGGCACTAAAATATCCAAATTTTCAAATAACAAGAGTAGACAAAAAATAAAGGACCAATTCGGGATAAACTTATATTGAAAATTGAACCCCCCACTAAAACATTATTTTGGCTACCCATTGAGGGGAGTATGTGTGCAAAATTTCAAGTTTTAACTATGGGCTGGGCAAAGTTGAGGTACATAGATACATAGATGTATGATTTTCATATGAATTTCAGAACACGTGAATAGCCTCAACCCAATATCTAAACCAGTGTTGTAGGTAGCAGTGATTAAAAAGGAACAGAAAAGAGAAATAGAGAGATTGTGGAAGAGACAGGGGGAGAGATAAGCCTTTATCCACCTCTGATGTTGAAAGTGCTCTTGTTGCTAAACACAATAATGTATGTAACTAAAACTTTGGACACTGTCCAGCCCGAACAAGATGGAGGCTGCTGTGGTGGAGGTAATGGGGCAGAGGTATCTTCTGTATCGTTTGGCAAACATACATGCATACACATAAGGATGTGAAAGCACACAAACACATACACACATCTAAACATGTATACACACACATACCTCTCTCTTTCTCTTCCCCCCCCCTCTCTCTCTCTCTCTCTCTCTCTCTCTATATATATATATATATATATATATATATATATATAAATGATTGATTGTGATTTAAACACAAACATACATGATGGTAAGATATATATATATATATATATATATATATAGAGAGAGAGAGAGAGAGAGAGAAAGAGATTGATAGATAGAGAGTTATTCTGTAAAAAGTTGGGACAGAGGTAGAGCGTGTTTTATATATGGACGTGTTCATTTTTGTAGTGTTACCCTGGACATGTTTCGAGGTGAAAAAGCTTCATCTTCAGTGGAAAGATCTGACATAATTAGCATTGGTAGAGCAGTAGATGGTTATGTAGAATCAGTGAAATGAGACATTTCATTACAAGTGCACCCTGCTGCTATGGGTCAGTGAACTCCATTGGTGATAATAATGGCTCTTTTGAGAATTGGTTACTGGCTTATGTGAATAGAGGTCATCAATGTGTCAGGTCTCCAGAAGACAGGTTACCATGGGAACATTCTGGGTGAGGAGAGAAAAAGGGTAACAGAATAAGGAGATTAAAACTAGGGGGGGGTGATGATTTGGAATCCTGGTTTTGAAGAACCATTTGAAATTATATTGTAAATAGTTTTATCATCAGGAAATAAACCAGTGATTAAATGTTCTTACATTATAATACAAGCAGTCAGTTTGTCTTGGTTTTAATCTCCCATTCAAAAAAAAAAAATTCATTTTTATGTTCATTTGTTCATTTATTTTATTCTTTTGATGTGATTATAATTTTCCATTCCTGGGTATGAGGATGGGTTGGGTTTCTTTGGGGTTGTTTTTGGCTTATGGGTGTGTGTTAGGGCTTGTCAACAGTTTGGAGTGTTTCGTAGTGAGGGTGATAATCTTATGGATTTGACTTAAGTGTCAGGTTATTCAATTCAATATTCAGTCCATTTGGGGAAAGACTTTTTGAAGTAATATTCACATGTTTTCATGATTTTGAGTCTATTTTTTTGTGGTCTTGTAAGGTGTAATCTTCTCAATTCTTTCAATAATGGTGAATTTAGCATCATTATGAAAGTTATGATTTGGTAGATGAAAGTGCTATGTATATATACTTATATATATATATATATATATATGTATATACTGGGTCTAAATAGGAAAATAAAATAATATACTAATCTAAGCAACAAAAGATAAGAAAATCAAAATAAAATAAAATCCATGTATCATAAATCATGATAATATAAATCTAAAAGTAACATACATGGTAAAATGCCTGTACTGTTTTATGATATCCCAGTAAGTAGTCCATGGTAACAGCTGATGATTCCCATAATGAAATTAACATTAAAAACCAAATTTAAACAGCAGTAATAAAATCAAATTCTGTATAAAACCCGGAATACACTGAACTCTGAATGCAGCACATTTACAGTTATCAGAAAATAACATAACATCATGAGATGATTTTGACTGTAAAAGATTTATAGAAATGCGAGAAGGAAAATCCCACTACAGTGGTAATGTGTAAAATTTCAATGACTATATATGCAAGTATAGAGCATAATAAGGTTATCTGTGCATTTTATCTGAAATTTTCTCTGTATATGTTTGATATATGTGATTAATAGAGAAGTGTTGGGTTGAGTGCATCAACAAGGAAAGAGATTATCTTAAAAATAAAATCAAAATTTTAAAAATTAATAATTTTTGTGTTGAAGGAATACTTTTTTCATCATTAGGCTGCAGACTTATTAATACACCTATGTATATGCACATACTTATCTTGGGGTAATGGTTAACAAACTATTCTTGCAGACCATTGATATTAATGTGTTTGATCATGACTGTGCTATCGCCTAGTACAAGACTAAGTTAAGCTGAATAAATCAGAATTACTGCAGTGAGTTCAATTATGACTACATACTCCAGATCTGTGGCCTTGAACCAGACTAGGCTAAATATCTACACTAGTATCTATAGAAACACTTCATGTAAACATATATGTATACCCAAATATAAAACCCAATATAAGCATATATAATCTCATATAAAAGTGTGTACATCTTTTGCTGAAGACGAACATATATATATGCACATATAACTATGAATCATTAATTGTGTTACATTATAAAGAAACTTATTTGAAATGATCTCCTGTCGTTATTCAATTTAGACAATGTAAGATAGAATAAGAAATTAAAGAAAATTGGGCTACTGCAGGAATTGAACCACCATTGACAGGGTAGATCCTTCAATATAGCGCTGCTCTTACCATTGAGCTGAGCTGCTGACGAAAACAAAATCTCACCTCAATAATTCTCGGTCTCATTGTTCCTTTCAACGTGACAGTTATGCATTTAAGAAATGGACATGTACGAACATATATGTCATATAGGTCATCAAACCTCCTGAATTGAATCAAATTTTCTTATGTCGTATTGCCATCAGGTGCAGTTTTGTATTCTCCTTAATCTCATCCAGGGTTTCATCTCTTTAGGAAAATCCAGAGGTCATAGGGAGTTAAATCTGGTCTGTAAAGAGTGGGGGAACAGAACTGATAGACCTTGATGGTGTAATGCTTTGCCCAAAATCCCTGCCCCAAACATAAAGTATATACAGACTAGTGAATGCAAAAGTCATTCAAGAGCATCTCACTGCTGACTGAGTAATTCAACAAAAAGGTGACTATTCACACATGTGCAGTAAGGTCCCTTTTGACTGGTTGCCAAGTTAGGCTGTGTGACTGGTTTTCGAGATATTCAAAATGGCTGGATACTTTCTGGACAGACCTAGTATATAATTACAAATGTATTTGTGTATATGCAATACAAGTAAACAAATCAAACAATGGAAGTGAGAAAAATACTTTGTCCATATCTACTGTAGCTAGAGTTCAGTGATCCCAGGTTAATCTTTGGATAATCTCATAAGCTCAACATGATTAAAAAAAAAAAACATCGAAATCTATTCTACGTCTTCATGGTCGAATATAACATTACTTATCGGCTGACGTCGGAATAAAAAGAAAATACAGATACATCCAGATTTTCGAAATTTTGCTTAAGGCCACTTTTGCTTTTACGAAAAATGGCCAAAAGCAAAAATAGCATTCAGTGTTTGTTTTGCAGTGGGTCATTAAAGAGGGAACATGAAACCTTCTACTCTCTACTGGATCCTAATCTCTTGTACCTTCCTCTACTCCAACCTCCAATGACTCAGCTTAACATAACATTATGACCATTATTTTGACCAGGGAACGCTCAACAATTTTAACATAGGAATCAACGGTGATTGGTTTTTAACTCTTTAATCTTGTGTCAGAGCTACCGGACACACCTTTTGGTATAGAACCTTGCAGTGCTTCCCTACAAAATTGTGCATTGTGAGTTGCAATATCTTGAATAGTTTTGTTTTAATACTCTTTATACAGATATTTAAAAAAAAAATGTCTCTTTTTTTTGTATTCACCCTGTATAGTAAAACCTAGGCATGAAGGCAATTCTAAAAATGACCAGCGGCTAGTCTTACCCCCTGCTTCCAATACAAACAAATGGATAAAAATTAATATCTTTAGTTGTTCTGCATTGAAGTTGTGGGTCAGATGAGTCATCAGATGCGGGCACTGCGTAAAGTTTCTGTTTTTGTTAGCCCAGAGAGAGATTGAGAGGGAAAGAGAGAGAGAGAGAGAGAGAGAGAGAGATTGAGAGAGAGAGAGAGAGAGTGGGAGAGGGAAAGAGAGAGACATATACAAGTGTGCATACACACACCCAGTCATGTATGACCATACATATGATCAAATTCATAAGCATAAAACACACACATATACACTCACCGAAAAAGTTGCATTAAAATACACAAATTGCAACCAACTACATTAACACACTTGCAAACAGACACATGTACACACAAAGGTATAATCTTTTGCTTACAGTGATGTATGCAGTTTTTGCATTCGGATCCCCTAATTCACAGCAATATACAAGTGCATACATGATAAGATACACACTTACGCATCAAAATACACACAAGTTCACATATGCATGCACAAGCACACACATATACACATATGCATAAGAGCATGTGTTCACTTACAACGATATATGTATATTTTTTGCATAACAGTGACCCCAATATCTTAATTCTAATGCTTTACAGGGTGTGGAAAAGCATGGTAATACAATAATGCCACTGCAAGGCATACCTCCTGATAGGGAGACATAAATGATCAAAATAGAGATAAGGGGGTTCAAAGATGAAAATCATGGGCTATTTGATTAAAAAGATGTCAGACAAAACTTATTCAAACAAAGTGCAAAATTGTTTCCATCAATAAGATTTTAGTATAAGTAATTGGGAAGAACATATTGTCAAAATTATGCATTATGAGGTACAAAATCACTTTACCACACCCTGCTAAGAACTATTGTGGCCAAAAGGAAGTTGCAAATTATTCATTTACAGAGAACAAGAATGAACAAAATTAGTATTACTTTTCATTACAGCAATGAGAGTTGACAGTTCTATTTTCCGTTCAGACTTTTTTGAATCAATTCATTTCATTGGAAAAGATGGAAAGATTTGATATACAAAGTGGGAAATGAAAAAGTAATACTTATTTTTTTCTGCATCACACTACTTCATATGATTCCTTCTTTAAAAATCAATTCCTGAGATGAAAAATAGATGTAACAAGAAAGAAAGAAAGCTGACTATACAGTATTTATAACTAATGTATACACTTCATACATGAATTTATAACTTTTTCCTTTGCCAATGAATAATATTGCATTTTGGTTGATATTTTTTTGTTTTATCTTTTATGTCATGATTAATCATTTTTGTTTTAGATGTTCTAATGAGGATAAATTTGAAGAATTGATTGGTGAACTGATAGTTTTATTACTGAAACAAAAATTTCCAAAGGTTGCTAAATTTTGTCAAAAATTGTATATACAATGTTGCTGGTTTTAAACTGAGTCTGTCCTTTTTCTTGTTTCATATTGAAAGAAAAATCTTTTTCAGTCATCTCCATTCCTGTGATACACAGGGTTCATAGCAATTTGACAATTTTTGTCTGAATTTTTTTGGATGAGAATTTTTTACTTTTATAAATTGATTTTCCTAAGATAAGACTACCGATGGTTGCAGTGAAATTAAATGGCTTTGGATTTCTTTGAACCTTGCAGAGCCTTTGGTTCCAATGATCTTCACATATTGAAATATATACTGAAGAATAAAATTCAGATACAAAATTGTTGAGTGAATGAGAATTGTTGAGCAAGAGCAAAAGGAAGAAAAGAATTAAATGACATATCTTACCTATCAAAGAATATCAATGTCTTGGAAGAGAATGAATAAAAAATATCCAGGAACAAGAGAATGATATATATTTATATTCATATATTGTTTTTTTATTTTAGAAGGCTGATTTTTAAAATTTCATTCAATACGTCATCAATCAATCAATCGATCTATCTCTCTCCATATATATACATACATGTACAATATATATATATATATATATGAGCGTATACCCATAATGAATGAAGGTGATATCTATGGATGGATCAGCACTAAGGAGTCTGAAGCTATTTCCTTAGGTAATTTGTTTTATAATTCAAGTATCCTAATTTACCTCTAGTTGTTTTAGTATGTAATCCGTAAAGTCTTAAGCATTTCTGTGAGATATTCTTCATTGTTATGTCACAATGCCTATTTTATTTTGAAACCCTAGAATTATTTCATTAGCTATGCTATATCTCACATGGACCAATCCATTATAAGTTTTATGTTAAAACAGGAATTGGACACAACAGACAACCAATTATAAAATTAAACATACTAATTTGTATGTATGGCTTTAATGTATATATATATATATATATATATATATATATATGTATATATATATATATACATATATATAATCATACCTGGATTGATAGATGGAAGGATGGATGGATAGATAGATCTAAAACAGTATCAGAATAAGAAAACTGATGAACTAGAAGAACTTTTGAAGTAAGATGAAACACAAACCACACATGGTCTTGTGAAAAGGAAATTCAGAAGCTAAAGAAGTGGCTCCACAAAATGAAAAGAACACTGATTAGCATTTAAATGCTTGTCTTTCCTTAACATGGTAGAAGTCATTTTGTGATGATCCGGAGATTTAAAAAAAAAAGTAGAGATTTATTACAACAAACCAGAAACAAAGATAAGATCAAGATCTGGGACAGCCTTTAAAACATCCCTACCAAAGATACTGAAAAAGGCAGTAGAATGGATTGGCTGGAACCGTTGGTTTTCAAGTGGATTTGGCTATATAGGCTGCATGCAATGGAGCTAGAGGTCTGAAATTTTCAACATTTACTCTTTATTGTACCTTGAAATAAGTTTAAGAAAAAAAATTCCCCCTTAAATAGGTTTTTAGTTAACGGTTCAATCTACAATGTAAGCTTATGCCAAATTGATCCATTAGTTTGTGGCCAGCAGCATCCACATTTGTTTTTTGAAAATTCAGAATTTTTGTTATTGATCACGACACAATAGGTGGGAGACGTTATTCATCTATTCCAATTTTTTCAGTTGATCACCCCTGATACAGCATGGTCATGAGAAGGTTTCTATTGAGTGACTAACTAAACTTGTCTCTTGTTTTGCTTTATGCAACATTCTTTGGTCATCGGTTCTAATAATATCAAGATATTGAGCAATTTCTCAAAGAATGAATGGAATCAGAACTGGAATAATATTTTCATGACAGAATACATAATGCGGTTGAAAGGCAGTGTTAGGTCCCAGAAATACTTTGATGACTGAATAATGATGATGCTATGAATCTATATGAATAAAATTGTCAAAGAAACACATCAACCTCACACACATATATATATATATATATATATATATACACATTATTGAGATATCTTGAAATGAGACAGGGAACAAAGAGAAGTTGATTCATGCCTTTCCCAAGGTCATTTGTACAAGGTAAATATAAACAACTCCAGACAGAACTAGAACTTGCTTTACTGATTCCCAAATCAAAATCTTTCCAAAGCAATGCATACACATACATATTCATGAGTGCACACATAGATATACAAGCATATAATTGATTTGGAGTGTTTATATCAGAATAGAGGAAATATATTCGGAAGCTGTAAGATTTAGCAGAGCCTGCATCTGGATAGATCTGGCATTCCTACACTGTAATGAGGAACTAACAAATCCTAGGGATATTGAGAGAAAAAAGGCACTTTGGTTCAGTGGCAATAATGTTTAAGCCTTGAAACCATGTTTAGCCTCAGGATCATCATCTAATGATGGATTTGTTGAGAGTACAGTTGCTGTACTTATTATTCTTTGTCCATTGTATTTAACTTGACATATATATATATATATATATATATATATATATATATCAAGGCTAGGCTTCACAAACAAAGATATGGGAGGGTTTACCATTTCTATTTGTTGACCCTCAGGTGCCAAGCCAAGCCCATGTGGGAGATGCAGGCCTTCCTGCTGCAGTTGCAGGAGATAGTCCATCCTTGCCATTTGACCTGTCCATGGGTGGGTCTTTTACAGCATGTCCTTGATGCTGATGGCACTGGCTTTCTTGGAGATCTCTTGGCATGTGATCAAGTAGCACATTTTGAGGATGGTGTGGAGGCAGCATCGGTAGAAGTGCTAAAGAAGGCGTAAATTGCACTGGTATACAACCCAGGATTCAACTATGTATAAGAAGTCAGGCAATAATGTGGCTTTGTAGACTTTCTATCTTCTTTGTGGTTTTTTCTACCTCGGACATGTTCATGCAGTCTACCAAAGGCTTGGTTTGAGTTCAATGGAGACGGATGGTAGGTTGTGCTTTTGTTTTAGTGTGGGTTGGGTTAGTATGACCATCTTTTTGATGCTAATTTCCATGCTAAAGAGTTTTGTGGTCTTTGTGAAGCAGGGCACCTATTATTCGAGGGTTGCTTCAGTTTAAGCATCCAGAGCCACATCACCAGCAAATAGCAGCATTCTGTATCATAGTTTTTATATATGCTTGGCATCATTTCGAAATGAACAGGTTATTCTCACTCCATGTGTGGATGTATACATTGTCCATGTCATCCATCAATTGTTGCCTTAGCATTGTACTGAAGAATATTCAAACAAGATGACAGCCTGACACTATTTTTGATTGGGAAGGGTTTGGAGGATTCACTAACACTTCTGATTTGATTTCTCTCTCTCTCTCTCTCTCTCTCTCTATATATATATATGTATTTATGAAATGGATATTATTTGATCTGACAGAATGAATTATAAATTGCATAATGTTATATAGAGACTAAAATGATAAGCTGTCAAGACACAGTTAATACATCATTCAATTTAGACAACATAAATAGAATAAACAATTAAAGAAAATGGGGCTACTTTCTTTGATTGTTTATTCTATTCACATTGTCTAAATTGAATAATATATCAACCATGTAATGACGGAAATCATTTCAGATAAGTTTCTATTTAATATAACACAATTTATAATTCATTCTGTCTGACCAAATAATGTCCATTCCTTCAATACTATCATGTTGAAAGAGACGAAAAACCCTGAGAATGAACAAGATGAGAATTTGGGTTGAAAGCAGTTATTTGACATTTGCATTACTGGCGGGCTGTTTAGCATAATAGTAAATGCATCGCAACATTGAAGCATATGATGGAATAAAGGACTCGCTTCACAAACACGTTTCTATTCCTGTTTGGGCTTCTTTAGGTGAATCGATTCACCTGAAGAAAACCAAACTGGTTAGAAACATTAACGTGTTTGTGTTATGGATCCTTCATTTCATCATATTGTAAGCTCTACTTCAACTTAACTTAATGTTTAATGTATTGAGCACTTTGTGAAATAAATCTATCAACCATTGGATAATGTATTACAGATTTGTACTTTGGTATATATATATATATATATATATATATATATATATATATATATATATATACTTTGGTATATATATATATATATATATATATATATATACCAAAGTACAAATCAAATATATATATATATATATATATATATATATATATATATATATGTGTGTGTGTGTGTGTGTGTGTGTGTGTGTGTGTGTGTGTGTGTGTGTGTGTGTGTGTATTGTTTTGACCATTTATTGTTAGCATTTTACAATACAGAGACACTGTGAGTTTTCATTTAGCTTCTTAGCAAGTACCCAAGGTAGAGCTGCACCTACATTACCATCTTCGATTAGACAGAGGTTTTCATCTTAATATCTGTATCACAACTAATAATAATATCTGTGTTTGGTATAAAATATCATTCATGCTGGTGACACCATAACCACAATGACTCTGTTCTGGTTTCCATTCCAAGCTGTAGTGTGTCTTCAACTTGCATCACATATTGATTGTTGTAGCTTTTTCAGTTCATTGATCTTAAAAATACTGTAGAGATCTTACACAGAAGTTCAGATTACAGTCCAGCATATATTACCTTCCTTTGGGTTAGGATAGACCTTTGAAAAAAGTAGCCTCTGGCCTATAGGACACAGAGCAAATCTTTGACACACACACAAACACAAACGTATATATATATATATATATATATATATATATATATATATATATATAGAGAGAGAGAGAGAGAGAGAGAGAGATAGAGATATATAGAGATATATATATATAGATATACATTTTTTGTGTCACTTCAGTCACTTATTTCCTAATATTTGCTAACGTACTTCAAGTAATTTTCTTCAATGTTGTTTCTGTTTTATACATATTTTGTTATTATGGTTCTATGTATAAATTTTCTCTTGTTTAGATCATCAGTTGTTTACCATGAAATCGTAACGGGGATTTTAAAAATAAAAACGGTTATATTGACATGGCACCCCAGCAATGGTGTTGATGTATATATTTATATACATATTTATATATGTTCTAGCCTATCACTTACCTTTTTTCTCCTTAAATTAAAAAAGTAAAATGGCTCAAAGAAAATGACTTATATTGAATAGATCTACTCATCTATTCGTTTGATGTGTGGTCTGTCTATCATATTAACTCCCCTTTTTTTTCAATTTCATCAACTTGTCAATTGATGTATTGAGATTGAAATACGAATCTAAGATGAATGGTTTACAAGGGTTTTTGGAAGAGAATGAGCGATAAACAAAAAACAAAAATTTTCGAAGCAAAAAAGTACAGGTCTGCTTAGTCACTCAATAGAAACCGTCACATGACCTATATCTTTTGCCAGCACACCTTGTTGGGGGTGATCAATCAAAAATTTAGAAAAAGGGATGATCAATAAATAAGTTACTGCTTTTGCTTTTGTTGGGCTAAGATCACTAAAATAGTATGAATTTCTAAAAATAACAGTGTGACGCAAAATTAGGGATCAGTTTCACATAAACTTACTTCGGAAATTGAACCCCCTACTAAAAACCTTTTTAGAGGATGGATTATAAAAAGCAAAAGATACCTGTTTTTCTAGACATAATACAGAGTAAATGTTGAAATTTTCAGTCCTTTAGCTCCTTTGATATGGCCTGTACGTATCATAATTTACTGGCCAGCCAATCGGAGTAACTCAAAAACCGGAGAAACCTATGTTGACAGTTTTCATGATGAGTTTTGATTGACGGTCTCTAATGTCTAAAACATTTTTTTAGCTTTAATTTGATGGCAATCATCTGTAGATGCACTGAACAATCTGTGCTTTGAGGACACACCCAACTACTTCTGTGCATTTCTGCCAACTGATTCAATCTCTGCCAAATAAGAGAAAGCTGTTGCCAATTGCACATTGCCAAGGGACTGACTTCTTCTTAGACCTTTGTCTAAGTTCAACTATAATTGTAGGCACATGCACATTGCAATAATAGGCACTTGCGTCATTGTGGTGTATATATAAAACTTGGTGATGCAGAGTGGGCAAACAGTTAGCAGAGAAGAGAATGGAATTGGCGTTCAAACTCTGGGTGAGACAACCTGTTTTCACTTCGTAATCATGTTCCTTGGGAAAGGAATAAATCCATCATTCCTCCCCAATGAGCTATGCAAGGACTGGACTTTCAAGCAATAGTTGGCAACCTGTCTACGAGATAGAGAATACTGATTGCAAACCAGTGTGAAGAGAGATTGGTCCTGTCAGGCTATCTCACCCTTGACACACCCATGATGAAATTGTTTGTGGTGCCTCAATGACCCTACACTGGGATATGGGATAGGTAAGGAAAAGTAGTAAAAAGTTTGAAATCAACAACCAGAAATTGGCAAAAACTAAATGGAACGAATTTCAATATGTATACATGTGGATATATATATATATATATATATATATATATATATATATATATATATATATATATATATATATATATATATATGATTTAAAACAAATAAAAGATCAAAGGATGATAAGGTGTAAATGGTTAAATTTTCAATCCTTGTGCTCCATTGATTTGGCCTGTATGCTCTAGCAACACATACATAGATAGCCAGTCAGACTTACTTGAAAACTGAAGAAACCTTTTTGACAGTTTTGGTTGTTGGTTTCTAACTAGAATACGTTTCATTTTTAGATAAGAAAGTTCATGTTTCTCAGGTTGTTAAATGAAAAAACCATGAAGATGTAAAATAAAACAAATCACATGTCAGACGTGTGAAAAGAGAGACTGGTTTTGCTTTTAAATATTCATTAATGGCAACTTCTGTGCAACTGTCCATTTGTGAATAAATAAAATAAATAAATTTTGGAAATAAATGGAAGAAAATTACTAAAAAGAAAAGATACACTCAATAAAAACTGTCTTATGACCGATGACTTTGTGCAGCAAGCCATGTTGAGGGTGATCAATTAAAGGATTGGAAAAAAGGGGGATCAATGAATAAATCACTGATCTTGTCTTTTGCTCGGTAGTGATCAGTGATAAACTGGCAGACACAAAATGAGGATCAATTTAACATCAATTTACATTGCAAACTGAACCCCCACCAAAAACCTATTTAAGGGGGGTATTTTCACAGCATAAAATAAAGTGTTTTTTTCAGATATGTTAAAGAGTAAATGTTTAAATTTTCAGCCCTCTAGCTCCATTGATGCAGTCGATACTAGTGATACAAACATATGTAGCCAGCCAGCAGGATGATCTTGAAAACTGAAGAAACCTATGTTGATAGTTTTAGTGACAGTTTCGGTTGATGGTCTCTTTAGTAAAAAAATTTTGGTGCATGTATTCAAAGTTGTATTTCGTTATCATTTTATCATGTTTTATATTTATTTCAGAATTGATTTATGATTTTAGTCTTGATTATTTCTGCAATCTTGAAGGTCAAAGAGAATACAATCCTTCGTTGAAAAGGGTGCCTATTGTCAATCAAGGGTTAGCAAGCTATAAGTGTATATTGAAGTAATGAGTATTATACACAGAAAGATTATTAACTCCACTCTGATTTCTATACCGACTGAAGATGATTATTGCAACTATATTTATAAACCACTATTAAAAAAATCATAAAAATGTATGTTCCATTGAATGGATATTTATTAGAATGAAATTAGTCCATGTGTGTCTGTATGACAAATTTTTGCCTATATGTAAGACTTGTCAATTTAGTCCAGTCAGTCCTCTCAATCAGTTGGTATTTGGTTTAGATCATGACGGGGTGGGGGGGTGAATTTTACATATTGGTTTACACCGGTAATTCTGGTGAGAATTGTTCTTATTACGGTGAAAAAAAAATGAAGTCAACCTCAGTTCTGGGGTTTGACAAAAAGAGAAAAAGACATAAGCAAAGAGACTGGCTTGATAAACAACAATGCCATGATAGGCACCTTAGGTACTTACTAAGCTCAAATTAGTATAGCACAAGACTGGTCCCAATTTGAATTCAGCTGATGTCATACAAAGTCTGCATAACCATTCTTTTTGCATTTTAACAATCTACTTCCACAAAACTTCATTCTGCCAACAGTAGATTTCAAGCATAAATTTTGTTGACAACATTTTGTGGCACATTCCCCAATAGTAAAAAACAAATTAAATTAGAATTAATTGTTTGTCTGAACTTGAATAAATTTGTCACCTACCATTGAGAAATGTGTGCCAGAATGCTGCTTTTTTATTTGTATTTATCAAATTTAGATAAATTGAATGAATTAGATTGTTTTTTGATCATGCAATCAATTGAATTGTTTCTTAGATTTACAATAAAATGAATTTTTTTTTTTTTTACTTAACAACTATGGTTTACACTCTTGTGAATATAACTGTTGCACAGCAGTGAATAAATAAATTAAATTGTTATTATTTCTTTGAATTTGAATAAATTGAATTTTCTGTTCAATTCTTTGGTCTTGCTTCTTGAATTTTTGTCTTTTGTAATAAAACAATAAGTCATTAGAATAAGGGAAATTCTGAATCACTGTCATCTATACGCGCTGCTATTCACCTTGTAAATTAAGCAGTGGTGGAGGTAAAATTAAGTTAACTTGATGAAAATACTATCAGTATGGTTTAAATCATAAATTTTTTTATTGAAAAAACAAAACAACCAGGACAAGTTAGTAACTTGATTGGGTGATCAATTGAAAAATGTGAAAAAGCGTGATCAATGAATAAGTTACTTTCTTTGCTTTTTTTCACATCCCCAAAAAGGCAAGAAAAGCAAGCATGAATGCTGCTGGACATGAACTAAGGGACCAATTTGGCATTAACTTTCATTGTAAATCAAACCCTCATATAAAAACCTATGGGGGGTGGATTTCCAAAAGCAAATAGTTTAGGCTGGACAAAGTCAATATAGATAGATAAATAGATAAATTCCTAGCAACAGTGATTAAACCTATCTGTTGTGGGTAGCAATGAGTCATAATTATGCTGACTTTCTGTAACTTGGATCTCTTATCTGTGTGATGTCAGTTGAATTCAGATTGAAACTCATCTATTAACGTATGCCATTTTCTTTTCTAAACTTTGATTTCTGTGGACAATTTCTATTTAAAAGATGAGAGATCCATGGCTTATCTTGTGGATTAAAGTTAGATGGGCTTGCTTAAGGTACTGATCAACACCTAAAGATTTAGTTCATTAGTATCATCAATCAAAATACTGATTTCTTTTGCTGATGAAAGACAATAACTGGTTAGTTTTAGTAATAAAAAAACTAATAGATGCATGATTAAAGATGGAGAGATGGTTAATCAGAGAGAAACAATATAATTGTTTGCAACTGACTTGGATAACATCATGAGAAACAGAAAAAGGAATGAAGAGAGAGATAGAGAAAGACTAGTTATCATGATTTATGTTTTAAAGAGAGAGTGATGAGGAGTGTGATATTGATGGAAGAAATATTAGAAAGACACAAGGGGAGAGAGAGAGAGAGGAGGTACAGGGGATTTGACTGTATATTTGTTTGTGTTGCTGCTGGTAACAATAACCATTTTCTTCTGTCAGTTCATGAGATTGCAAAAGAAAAAAAAATAGTAAGAAAAGAAGGAACAGCCACTAGAAAATATTGTGTAATGGAATTAAATTCTGATGTATCTTTCACTGGAAAGGTTTTAGGTGCAAAGCATTATGGGTAGAAAAAGTTTTACATCAAGTAAGAGAAAACAAAAATCAACAGGTCTGCTTAATCGCTCAATAGAGACTGTCACTTGACCAACTTCTTTTGGCAGCATGCTAAATTGAGGGTGATCAATTGAGATTGGAGAGACGGAGTGATCAAAGAATAAGTTACTTCTCTCTTCTAAAAAGTCTGAATTTTCAAAAAACAAATGTGAATGCAGATAGACATAAGGTAGGGACCAATTTAGCAAAAACTTTCATTGTAAAGTGATCTCCCCCAAAAAACCTAGTTTGGGGAAGAAATTTTCAAAAAACAAAAAAGTTTTTTCGGGACATTATAAGGAGTACATGTTTGAATTTTCAGCTCTCCAGTTCAATTTGTGTAGACCCAATTAAAAACTGAAGAAACCTATATTGACAGTTTTGGTGTCAGTTTTGGTTGATGGTTTCCAATAAATCTTCCTTCCAAGATTTAGGAAATTCCAAACTTTTATTTTTGGATGTTCATTCTGACAGAAGAAATAGACACGGAATTTTACTTATGTACATACATAATACATACATTGTCTAAATTTGTAACAAACAGAAAACAAATGGAAACAGATTTTATCTGTGGTAGATGTATAATCACAGTGCTCAATATTTAACACACTAAAAAGAGCTATTAATATATAGACGATAATATTCATAAAGACATCTATCCATTGAATGTGAACATTTCATGCCTCTCGCACTCTTCAGCAAGTGGCTGTCTGTTGTTTCCTTTGGATTCTCCGAAGAATCCAGAGAAAGTAACAGACGGCCAGATACTGAAGAGAGCAAGAGGCCTGAAATGATTACATTCATCAGCTACATGGCCTTGTAAATATCATTTTATCTATCTATCTATCTATCTATCTATATATATATATATATATATATATTTATATATGTACATGTATTGTAATTATGAAATATACATTCATATATATATCAGAGCAAAATAATATTTTCAGAAGACCAATAATTTTATATTCATATCATATAATGTAGAATGATTTTATATACATCATTCATACTCTTGAAAAAGTATGCACTGGCAAAATGTTGAAATAAATGAAAGAAATTTTATTTGTGCAAAAGTTGGTCTTCTGAAATTGTCATTTAACTCCAATATTGTCAGATAAATCATAATCCACATCAATAGACAGGTCATATATATAAGAACAAAACATATTGCCGGTTGTTGAAGAGTGCATTAAGCATGAAATGTTGACATTCAGTGGGCTTGTAAATTTTACTTCATACACACATATATATATATGTATATGAAATCCTTGCCACAAATTTGTTTCTCACTTCTCTGCAATTATCAAGTGAGTCCTAATAATACTCAATACAATATACCATATTTTTGTATGCAGAACCTTTCCTAGGATTCTGGATTTGAATCTAAAAAAAAGATGTTTCATGTCCTGCACTCTGGATATGAACTGTAAAAAAAAATTTGTCATGTTTTGAGAAGATTATGTTGAAAGTACTGGTGGTATCTTATACTATAAATAGTCAAGTTTATCATTTTAAGGTTAGATAGTTACACATATTTATAACGTATATAGAATGTAAATATCATATTTTTATAAGGGAGAAATTACTCCAACATTTGGTGTTGTTGATTTTTTTCATTTATTGAGATTATTGTTTCATGTATTGATATTTACTTTTTAATTTCAATAAGAAATTCCTTTTGTATCTGCATTTAGCTGCTAATTTGTTTTCTTTGTTCAGAAGTAGTTTATCTTTTGGAAAATCGATTATGTTAAGATTTTCTTTGAAGCATAGATACATTTTTCTGCTGTAGTCTTGGAAACCTGTGTATCTGTTATAAGTTCCAACTTAATTATTGGTGTCATTTTTTCTTTTTTCAATTTCCAGACATATTTTGATAAAGTTGTACTGTTCTTGTTTTCTCTGTTTTGGAAAGAATGTCTGTGGTCAATGAACTTGCTTTTATAACTAATGAATGATGCTCCAACATAGAAATTTTTTGTTTTCTGTTTCATGTTATCTTATCGATATGTCATTTGATGATTTTAGCCATTTTGTAGGTGAATAGATATCTAAATCTGGAATTATTCTTATTACATATTTTATGTAAAAAATGATCATTGGTGAAATTTTTAGTAATCATTTTCAAAAATAAAAATAGCAGAAAATAAGAAAGTGCTGAGAGTGCACATTCCTCTACCAACACCAAAGTCATTAAGAACTGTTTGAAACCTCAATTATTAAGTTACCTCCCTTAAATTATAATGATAGCCATAACATTAAGCGTTCTTTATTTTTCAATCTGATCACATCTATCTATCTATCTGATTATATCTACCTCTGATCCTATCTATCTATCTATCTATCTATCAATCAGTCCATTCTTATCTTATAGTCTATTCATATCTTTGTTTTCTTTTCTTTCTCTTTTTGGTTAGTGTGTATCTACCTCATGAAGATTTGTCAGAAAAACTCGAGTCCCATGGTCTGTCTATTACAAGGGCAACCTATGGGTATGAGAAACCTTTGTTTAAGGAGGTCAAAGGGCTTGATTTGCCCAAAAGTTAATATGGTTTTGCCTGATTACACTGATTTGCCCGAATTTGGGCGGAGTATTTGCCCCTCAACCTCCTGACTTGTATACCTATAGACCTATTGACTGTCATCTCCACCTTCCCACGATACTCCATAGTACATGTAAATATTAGAAAAAAATGTTGGCTAAAAATGATAGTAGCTTTTTGAAAGTGCATAAGATTTTTTAAAATGCTCTTCATGTTCGAAATAGTGATTGATTTTTCAAAATCGTAATTGATTTGTCCATGAGAACATGTCATAATAAGCAATCTATTCTTAAAATCCATTGGTTCCTGCTCAGTGTTCCATATAAAATGGTCCTGAGCCAAAATTAAATAAGTTGTCTGGTTCAGTAGCAGAAATGGAAGGATTTTGCCCTTATCACCAGACATTGGTGTACAAAAATAAAAGCTCAAAATTTGATGGATAATTGTGGTCCACAATATCCCTCTCTAATTATCGGGTACTATTTATGTAATGACCAAATGAATTATTCACAAAGTAATGTATGTATGTATGTATGTATGTATGTATGTATGTATGTATGTATCTATCTATCTATCTATCTATATCTATCTGTCTCTCTCTTTATCTATCTATCTATCTATCTATCTATGTAGCTATCCATTTTTCTATCTATCTATCTATCTATATCTATCTTTCTATCTATCTGTCTGTACATATCAATCTGCATCTATTCATTTCTGTCTATATATCTATCATAATCAATTATCTACCTATCTATCTTTCTTTCTATCTCAGTGTGTTCATATCTACCAATATACCTGTCTGTTCATGTATAGCAATCAATCCATCTGTTTGTATCAATATGTCTATTCAGATCTACTTATCAATCTAAACTTGTTCATATCTACCTATCAATCTATCCTATCTCAGTCCAAACCCTTATATCTATCTCAGTATCTATCTTTCTATCTATCTATCTCAGCATCTATCTATCTATATATCTATCTATTAATATCTATGTTTATATATATATATATCTATTCATACTTATCTATCTATCTAACTTTTCATATCTAAGTATCTGTTCATATCTATCTATCTATCTATGCAACTGTTCATATCTATTTATCTATCTGTTCATTATCTATATATCTATCTATCTATCCATCTATCTATCTGTCCATCTATCTATCTATCTATCTATCTTAGTTTGATCTGTTCATTATCTATCTATTACAATCTGTCAACCAAAACAGTCAACAGTTTTCAAGTGAGTCCTGTGGGCTGGCTATGTATATGTTGAGTGTACTAGCAGCACTATTGCAGCTACAGGACTGAAACTTTACATATTCACTCGATTTTTGTTCTTTGAACCCCTGCCATAGGTGTTTTAATGGGACATTCAATTTACAAAGTGAGTTAGTTCTAAATTGGTCCCTTTGTTTTTCGCCATATTTATGCTCGCTTTTTGGAAATCCAAACTTTTCAATGATCATGAACCAACAAAATGCGAGAGATGTAATTTATTCATTGCTCCTCCCACGCCAACGCTGCAAGCTATCAAATAGCATGGGTCATGTGATGGTTTCTATTGAGTGACAAACTAGACCTGTCTAGTTTATGTTGTTGGTGCGTGTGTGTGTGTGTGTGTGTGAGTGTGTGTGTTTGTGCGTATGCGTCATATATAGATCTATCTAACAATCTCAATTTGTTTGTATCTCTTTTCCTATCTCTGCCTATTCATGTCTATGTGCCTATTGAATTGTGATAATAATGATTTTGGTGATGGCTGCATAAGCATAAAATTCACTAATGCATCTTCAAAATGAAGTCACAAAAATCAATGGAGAAAGTAATTTTGGGGAAAACAAGAAAATTACATTTATACCCAGAAAGAGAAGCTTTTGACATTCATCCAATGTCTTGAACAAATACATTGAAAACTACACACACACACACACACACACACACACACACACACACACACATAGGAACATACTTAGGAACACACACACACAGAAACACACACACTCACATAAACACAGACACCCAAACACAAACACGCTCATACACAAATATGCATACAAGCATATGCATTCAAACACACACACAAGCATATCCAAACATGCACACACATACATGCACACACACAAATACACACACACACATTCAAACACAAACACACACATACATTTAAATGCACTCAAACACACACACCCACCAACAACATGAAATATGCAAAGGTTTGCATATATAAGAGAGAGAAAGATGGAAAGTAAATCAACAAAAGATTATGGTCATCACATGGTATTCTATGAGAGGTATAGTCTGCAGGGAGTGGCTATTAAATAATGAAACTTGGTTTATGCAAGTGGACCCACTGTGTGCATGCATGAACCACATGATATATGATCAATGGACAAGCATAAATGACCCCTGAATGTTTCAATCCACTTGAGTCTTCATTTTATTGTTTTTCATACGTGTTGCAACAATTGTAACAACTGAAAATTAGAGCAACGTATCAATGGAAATTTTTGTGGACTTGAAGAAAACAGCTACAAATTCTTTTCATACGCTAAGTGAAATTTTTTTGGATGTATTTGTCATGTATGGGTGTATTTTAGTGGCACGAGACTTTGTGAAGATTGAAAACTTTCATTGCTTTCAATGTCCTGATTTCAGAGCAAAATTCACCTGTCTCTTCATAGATGGAGACCATTTCTGCAATCATTCTGATGCTGAACTGTCAAGCATCTTGAATGATTTGTTTGATTTTTGAACATTCTCGCTGATTCTTGGCATGTATCGGTCTCTACACCATTAATCATCAAATAACCCTAACTCCAGCTATAGATTTTATAAGTACAATAATTTCTTATTTGATGAGTAAATAAACCGAATATATGGATGCAATCTGTTACTAGATTTACCATCAACTTTGAAACTCACCCTTATCTCAATTTGAACTGAAATTGAAAATGCTGTGATCCATCAAACCACTGTTTTTGTCTCATGAATTGGATTAAATAAATATAAGTAATAATACAGAAAATGCTTCATCTAGAACATTTAAAAAACCAACTCAGACATTTATGATTTTGGCAAATGAATCTGTAATTCCCATTTATGTTTCCAGTATGTTAAAGTTAAAGTTTATTCAAGAAAAGAAGTTCCTCTTGGGTAAAAATATTTTTTTCTTGAGAATAACAAATCAACAGTTGAGTCAGAATTGAGCCTCTACCAATGTTAGGGATAATTTTGCTTTATGCATAAATTTTAGAATCTCAAAAATATTATGAATACATATACTGAGAGATATACATGTATATTTATGTATGTAGACATATATATATATATATATATATATATATATATATATATATATATATATATATATATATATATTATATATATATGTATATATATATATATATATATATATACATATATATATACATATGTATATATATATGCATATCTATTTGCAGCAATTTAATTGAGTGCTTTTAAAATTACTTTACAACCAATAAGAGGGAGACATGATATCTTTAAAGGAAAATTATTAAATTTGAAATATCTGAAATTGAATGCAAAAGGTGGTCATACTCGATGGCAAGTTGACAGCCACTATATATATACGTATATATATATATATATATATATATATATATATATATATATATATATGTATGTATATATATATATATGTATATATGTATATATATATGTATATATATATGTATATATATGTATGTATATATATATATATGTATATATGTATATATATATGTATATATATATGTATATATATATATATATATATATATATATATATATATATATATGTTTGTGTGTATAAGTGTGTGTTTGTGTGCATGTGAGTGTATTCATGGTTTTATATCAAGATGTATAAGAGAAAGAGAAAAAATAAGTCAACGTTGGGGTCACATTTTTCTCTGTATATCAATGTATGTGTACGTCAATCGTGAACAGAAATATATTTATTTCTATTGATTAAATCGCTGATATCTATGAAATGAGCAATATGAGTTAAATGAATGATGCCCAAGGGTGAATACTGGCTCCCGGGGGTAGAATTAATTATGAAGAATTGCCAAACATTTATCTTAGACATTAAAAAAACTGAAGGCAGCCAGTAGCAAATTTTGTGAGGACAAGGGTTGGGATTCCTAATTTTCACTGCAGAGGTTCACTCAAATGATTATGAATGATTTTCTTGCTTACAATAGGTTTCTTGCCATATAGTGTAATTGTATTAAATATGAATAAGTGTTAAAGTTGGTTTTCACACTTTTTTTTCTGAAATGTTTTCTTTATTACATGTGACTAGAGTGTTGCCCATCATATGATGGTGTTTTGATGTTGGGAATATACTTTTGCTATTGTGGGTGATATTGAGTTTTGTTATTTCTGGACATCCATACTTCAGCTGTCATATGGGAGAACACATCAACTTAAGCTGGCTTTCATCACCTAAGAGTGAGGAAAGCTGGCTCAATACCAAGATGACCTTTGAACTGAGTTGACAGGTATCTGACAACCGCTGTAAACAAGTTTTTTTCAATAAAAAAAAGTAAATCATATTTTTGAAATCAAACGAGGTAAAAATATCATCATCATCATCATCATCATCATCATCATCATCATCATCATCAGTCTTTTAATGTCCGTCATTTGATATAAACTTTCCCCAGGAGTTGTTAGACCTCTGTAGCATGGGTTTTGCAGAGCCATTACTCTCTGAACATGTCTAGTTCATCTCTCTTGTATTCTGCTGGTTTCCATTTCACATATGATCTCTGGGGATCCAATGTGTGTCATGATGTCCAACATTTGTCAGCCATTCTTGCAACATAACTAGCCAATTGCCATTTGAGTTCATAATGGATGCTATGATGTCTCAGACTCCTCTTTTTCTCCTAATATATGGTACTGTCTTGTGATCTCTCCATGTGAGATTGAGCATGATTCTCTCTTGTGCACATTGCATGGTCCTCAGTTTGAGGTTCGGTCTCTTAGTTAGGTTCCATGCTTCAGCTCCATAGGTGACTATCAAGAAGATGCATTAAATCTCATATCTATAATAACTAATTTTGGGGGTAAAGATTTTGATTATAAAGTTTGAATTTTTGAATTTTGTTGTTGACAGAAATCAATCATGAGCAATTGAAGTAATTTTATGATGACAAAAATTGACATGACAAAATATTGAATTAAAAACTTTCTGAAACCTGTTCAAATTATACAAAAGTAATTTTTTCAACAACTAAATTCATGGTATTTTCAAACAATTAAAACCAAAATTATAACCCCAAAGAAGATATGTGAATTATTGCAACATGTTTGAAAAAACATTATAAAAAGTCTGTGATTGTTGCCACAATTTAATCACTAAACTGAAAACCAAGCAATGTGTACAAGAGAGAATCATGTTGAACCTCACATGGAGAGATCACAGGATAGCATAGTATAATAGAGGAATGATATGTGTCAAAGCTGCTGCTGCTGCTGCTGATGATGATGATGAATGAGTGTTACCCCACAAATCGCTAGCCCAACCTGCCTAATGGGCTACGAATTCTCTTTTTGCTAGTCCTGGTCAGATTTTTGGGGCTACAACCTGGAAAATTTGAGTGCACTTCTAGGCACCACTAAAAAACAAACTGAATGAAGAAGGCAAGAAAATTGGTCTTCACATGAAGTTCAGAATAACAAATATCATGTGCAATGCAGAACTGGAGAAAGGATACCACTACTTCTACCAAAGACAACAAATCTCCATGAAATCTTCAAAAAAAGGAGAAATTAAGCAAAGAATCACTTTAGAATGGTAAGCTTTTGGTAGAGCAAGCTTAACCTTCAAAAACAAGAAAATCTCATTTGTCCTAAAAAGAAGGGTATACAATCAATAGTCATCTATGGAGCTGAAACATGGAACCTAACCAAAAGATTGACCCTTAAACTGAAGACCATGCAATGTGCATATGAGAGAATCATGCTCAACCTTACATCGAGAGATTATAAGACAATACAATACATTAGAGGAAAAACAGGAGTCTTGGATATCATAGAATTGATTAGAAAACTCAAATTACAATGGGCCGGTCAGGTCATGACTATGGCAGACAAACGCTGGACATCACATCTCACAATATGGATCTCCTGGGATCAAATGCAAATCCTTGGCTAAGAAAATATAAGATGGAGTGACGAACTAGGCAAGCATTGGCTCCGTAACACCCATGATTGAGAGGTCTGGCAAATCTTGGGAAAGGTCTATGTCAAACAACAAATGCTAAAAGGCTGATGATGATGATGATGATGATAATGATGATGATGATGATGATGACGACGACGACAATGACGACGATGACGATGATGATGATGATGATGATGATGATGATGGATTGAGATGAGCTACATAAGTTATACCATTCTATTTTGGTATATTCATGGGTTATGTATGCAAAATAAGAAGTGTATCTGGTCTACACCATAAGATATGAATAAAAGATAGCATGACGTGTTTTGTACACTGAAGAGCCATGAACAGAGTCTTTCATATACATACATTCATAATGTTAATGAAATTTCGATATCTCAATGCTTGCTTATCTTTACAAGAATCTAAAAATCATGTAAAAAGAATCACCCAACAAAATGATTGATAATTCCTGAAGACAATGTCAATAAAGACTGGAAAAAAAATAAAACAAATCAGGCTGCTGCAGGGTTAAAATCTACTCCAACATCTATTGCAGCTGAAGATGATTTCAACCTTTTTTTTTTGTATGTATTACAAATAAAAATCATACTAGCATTCTATGAAAATTATGAATCATCGCCAACCATATATACTACTTTTCACCTCATAAATTAAGCAGTGGTTGTGGTGGTTGTAAAATTAAGTTCATCATCATCATCAGTCTTTTAACATATGTTGTTGAATTTAGACCTTCTCCAGGATTCCCCACAATTCCCTATCATGGGCATTGCGGAGCTAAAATTTCCTGAATTTGTCAAGTTCATCTCTTCATCTTGTGTTCTGTCGGCCTTGGTTTCTTATGTGATCTCCGGGGATCCATGTTGTGAGACGTGATGTCCATCAGTTGTCTTTCATTCTTACAACATGGCCTGCCCATTGCCATTTGAGTTTTTTAATAGTTTCTATGATGTCACAAACACCTGTTTTCTTCTTTATATACTGTGCTGTCTTGTAATCTCTCTATGTAAGGTTGAGCATGATTCTCTCATGCGCAGCTGCAAACTGAAAATTAAGTTACCTAGATTTAAATACTACCAGTATTGTTTGAATTATGAATTTATGAAAAAAAATAGACATAAACAAAGAAACCAATTTGTCATAAACTCTTGTTATAAAATGAACCCTCCAATAAAAACCCATTTTGGGAGATAATTTTCAAAAACAAAAAAAAACTCAATTTGTATGTGTGTGTGTGTGTGTGTGTGTGCTCATAATTTCAAGTTTTTACTATGAATGGTTAATGGGGCAAAGACCGGATAGATAGATAGATAGATAGATAGATAGATAGATAGATACATGTATATTTCAAAACATATAAATAACCTAAACCCAGTAACAGTCTGTTGTGAGTAATGGTAATAATTTTTCGTATTCATTTATAAGATTGAAAAAGGCCCTTGCGTATCTTTATGATAAATTTCTGTTGATAATCCAACATTTGTCAATTTAGCTCAAGTAAGGTAGCCATATGAAAATCAGTTGGTTATAACTTCAAATCTCAGAAGGGGAATGGGTATTTTACATATAAGGCTACACCCCCAATTTTGAAGAGGACTGTTACTATTGTTCTTGTTATGGCAGGTAAACAAAGTCAACTCCAGACTTTGATCTGGAATTTAACAATTAACTCTGCTTTCAGTCTACCTCTCTAATAACTGAGCTATGTATTAGGAGTTTGATCAAATTACACTTAGGTTTTAATTTGTGCTGTGAAGATTTTTTTATAATTTTTGAGGGAATCTTTTTGTTCTATTTACAGTGAAAGAAATAAGGAATAAATTTGAAAATCTATAAAGAATTAAGACTAATGCTCGGCAATCAATAATCAAACTAATTACAAAAAAAAAAGAAAATATGTTCTCAAATTCGTAAATACCAATTATTACTTTAATCAATTCATTTAGTCATTTGATTAAATCAATCAGTATTGTATTGATCAAAAAGTTCTGTCTAACATTTTGCTGGAAATAATATTACATTATACATTTGATAAGAGGGTGTGGAATGAGAAAATTGTAGCTGACATTGAAAGCAGAATTGGCTGATTGTGTTTGAGTTTTGGCCAAGGCTGTTTATATACACTTTGTTCCTTTGGAAAAGCATGTATGCATTTTCCCTACCTATGAAATAGTAGGGGAAATAGAGTCCTTTAGCCCAGTAAGACAGTCCATCTAAGAGATGGTTATTTTGACAGAAGAGAACCTAGAGCTTGGCAGTTGCCATTGCTGGATTCATGCTAAGGTAGAAGAGGAGGGTCTTAACTCCATCCTGTAAATCCTACTGAAACCAATGCCCTTCTGAACCAATTGACAACCTACAATATTGCTGATCCATTGATTGCAGAAAGTTCTGGCTGCTTTACTTGCATGAGATAAAACTTTAGATCCCGTATTCTTTGAATCAGACTTTTTCTTGGCTGTCCTCCTGTTACCACTGTTTTCAAAAAGAGATGTTGGAATTGGTGCCAGCTCATATTTTATTAAATTTTCAGTTTTTGTTGCATCATTATTTAGTTGTGTAGCAATGACTCTGGAACAGATGAGGGAAGTATCTATAACTCAAACATCTTGCACAGCTTTCTTAAGTATGTTTATAGTCTCAAGAAGTTTAGTGAGTTGCTCATAAGAGCCTGGAGGCAACTCAGCATGGATGTTCTTTACTAGCTCATTACCAATGTATTTGCATTGACATCCTTGTTTGAAAGCTTACCCCTCTGAGTGTTTACTATCTCAGGCAGTTGATCCTCTGTAGGAAATGGATTGAAGTATGCTGTAAGAAAATTACATATTTTCTCTTTTATTTGCCCTTCTGTGGCAATTCTAGAGGTTCTCTCTTCCTTGTGTTTAGTTACATCCCTTGTTTGATTTGATACATTCAAATCTAGTAAGTTCTTCTCCATTATACTAGATATGTGAAAATTTTTTGCCCAGCGATCCGAAGCCTTTCCATTTTTTGTAATTCCTCCCATTCCCAAGGAACCATGCCCATACTGCATAATAGTGGTCTCTATCACTATGTCTGACTAAATACGGTTCCATAAGCTGTTCTGATCCCTCATGCAGGGCTCTCCACAAATAAACTTCTCAAGATCTTTGAATAGATTGGTCATTTCAATCAACTACACTATTGCATAATCATTTCAATGACCGCCAGCAGCAAAATAAGAGAGCATGAGCTTAAGAATGTAGATGTGCATGGGTCAGTAGGTTTTTCTACTTGCTCTGATAAATTGTATTGCCAAGAAAATTAGCCAAATAATGGCCTCTAGCCACAAATGTACAGTTCTACTGCTAGTGATAATCAGTCATAACCTAGTCATAAAATCATCATTATCTTTGACAGTTTCATCAAACAAAATAGGATGTAGAACCTCTTCTGTGCATATTTGTGAAGCTCGGATGCTCTATGGAAAGTTGTTTCCATGAAGCATCTTTTCAACATCTCTTTATACAGCCTTCAATACCAGTGTTCACCTTCATTGGGCCAATACAGCCAATGAAAGATATCATTGTTTATATTCCAGGGTAGAAAATTTCCCATACATCTGCTGGCCACCAAGTGACTTGAGTAGTAATTCTGAATAATTGCTGGTCATTTGTAAAAACTATAATCCTGATTAGCTTCTTCAGTTGCAGACTGCACAAAGTGCGTGGTAGACAATATTACGACTGGTTCAGAATGTTATGTTGGTGGCTGGTTGGAGTCCTTGCCCTGACTCTGGCAACTTTTGTATTAAATCCATTATACTCCGCAGCTTTTACATCAGTGGCAATTAGTTGGAAGAAATGGAAGCCATTACTTTTGGCACTTTCAATAGACAGCAATATTCTTACTCCCACACTAAGTGTTAAAACATTTGACTTTGCATCCTCTTTAGGTCTTGCTGGATTTGCTGGACTCTTCTATCAGTACACTTGATTTTCTGAGAGCTTAGTTCTTTCTTGATCTTGTGCCTCATATGAATACAATCAATGGAGCTCTTTCCCGTATTCATATGTTCTTGTGTCATTATTATAGCCATACTATGAGTTTTTTTCATTTCATTTGGTGATAAGATTTGGCATTCAATGTTAATAAAATTCCAATGCATTTAATTTCACAGATTTTAATAAAAAATTGGGCCATTTGGATATTTGGGGAGAAATTTTAAAATGTTTAGTTCATAGGGCTAAAATATCCTAATACAAAATTCTGCTTGTCTCACGGTTCACAAATGAAAACAAATTTTCAATTCCAGTTATCTCAGGTTTCATTATGTTTACAGAGATCATTTTTAGGTGATAATTTTCTTTAATCTTTCTTTTATTAATAACAAATACAAAGATTATCATGATTCAAGCAGCAGATTTGATGTTACAGACATTTTAATTGATACAAGTGGCTTTTTGTCAAACTTAAAGTGAGGATCATCTAATTTTCTTGTGGTTTTTTACCCTGTAAAAACAGCTCAAAATTTCTTTTTCAATAATACATAAGTGTATAATCGGACAACTTTAATTTCAACCCCAGTTGGACACAAGCACAAATGACCTCATCATCGATTTGCCCAAATATCACAGTTTGCCCAAGCTTTGACAGATGGCATCAACTGGATTCTAAAAAGAAACATAAGTTGACAGCTTTGGTGGACGGTTTGTAACAATGAAAAAAATTATCAAAAAAAATTGATCTTTTATTTTTATTAAGTCATCTATAAAATATTGGGTATTGTTGATCCAAAATTCTGATGAAAAATGACAAAATAAAAATCTACTGCACACCAAAAGTCAAAGTTCAATGCTATTTTTCCATGATTTCCAACAGACTACAAGGGATCAATTTAGCATCGATATACATTGCAAATTCGACCTAGCAGTGTAGGTGACCTACTAAGCCATTGAATGCAGTTTCTACCTCCCCTGCTACATGAATTTTGAAGATGAAATTGAAAAAAAAGATAAACAGGTCTGGTTAGTCATTTAGTAGTAACTGCCACATGTCCAATATTGTTTGACAGCATGCCTTGCTGAGAGTGAAACCAGAAAATAGGAAATAGGAGTGATCAATGAATAAGTTACTTCTCTCGCCTTTTGTGGGGGCAGTGATCACTAAAAAGACAGAATTTGAAAAATAAAACTAGCAAGTGCAAAAGTAATCCATTCAGCATAAATTACATTGCAAATTGAAACATCTACTGAAAACCAATTTGGGGGGATGGATAAAGAAAATTTCAGATGTAACAAGGGGTAAAGTGTTGACAGCCTGTACACAGGTTACATAGCTAGCCAGCCAGTCAACCAGACCAGCATAGATACTGGAGAAACCCAAGTTGACAGTTTTAGTTGACAGTTTCTAACAATGGAAAAAATTATCTAAAAAAATAGATCTTTTATTTGAAGTTGTCTAGAAATACAAGCACAAGATCTGGGTATTGTTGGTCTAAAGTTATCCAAAAAGTACTTTTTTGAAAAAGAAATTTATTTAGATGGTAGGTAGTGCTGTACTCATGATTATTTTCAAGGTTATAACCCCCCCCCCCCAATTTGACCAGGAGCACCTGGACGCGCACACACACACACACACACACACACGCACACACACACACACACACACACACACACGCACACACACACACACACACACACACACACACACATACATGTGGTCACAGACAAGCAAAGAGAGAAGAATCTGTAACTGGTTGGTTGGTTGGTTAGTCTATCTGTGGGGCCATGGGAATCAGAGAATGAACAAATTCAAGGTTACAGATAGATAGATCAACCCAGGAGTAGGTCATTAACTCAATTCCCTCAGGAGATGAAGTCTACTCTTTGTACAAAGTGGAAAAAAAGTGTGACTTTTTGAAGTTTAACCTTCAAATAACATCTTGTATGTCAATTTGAAGTCATGTGTTAGAGTTGAGCGATACTAAGGAAGACAGGCTGTCCTCCCACATGACTAATTGCAATGTTGTCATTGTTTGTTGAACTGCCAGAAATGATCTTTCTGCTCAGCATTCAAAATTAAAAAAGTCAACAGTTCTATTTCAAATACCACAATGTACATCTAAGGTGCCCTGTTATCAAAGCAATAAGTATTTTACGAGTATCACATTGAAGTTACTTACACTAGTGTTTCATGGCTGTAGCTAAGTGTGCCGGAATTAGTGTCTGTTATATAATCATTTATTTACTTAAGTCCTTTGCGGCATGAAATATCAACTTAATTAGTTGAGTAATTACAGAACCTAATCTAATCAAATACAAGGAAAAAAAATCTAATAAATTGCAGCGTAAAGAAGATTAGGTTTACCAGTTTCGGCATTTGGTGTTTTACCAATTAAGAGTCTCATGGTGAGCAGGCATTTTGAAGCAATGTAAATTTTCAGCCCTCTAGCTCCATTGATGAGGCTTACACGCATGGTATATACATGCATAACCAACTACACTGACTTGAAGACTGATGAAACCTATTTTGACAGTTTTAGTTCACAGTTTCCAATATAAAGATGAGTGAACAGTCCTTCTTTGTAAAATGTGCTTCTTCTAACTGTGCATGTGTGAAACACAAATTCATGCATAAAAGTCACGGTTGATTGGGTATTTTTGCAAACGGCAGAACGGTTTAAAGTGTAGACTATGGAATCAGTGTGCCATATTCAAATTCTGGTCAAAGGCATGAATCTATCACTTCTCCCTATGCTACGCTAAAATAACAGGGAAGACCAGGCTCTCTAGCTTTGAGAAGGATCTGTTCTAGAAGGACTACTCTGATTACAAACCAGTGAGTGGAGATCCTTCAAGGCATGTGGATACAAACTTTGACGGCTCTAGCAGCCAGTGTTGATGTCAGTCTTATTGTGCTCTGTTTTCTTTTGGATTATATCTGTTAGGCTGAGAGGGGGATTCTATTGACTGGGCATCCCAGGATCTTCATACGACTCCCTCAGGCTTGCACACTGGAGAAATCACTTTTCCATTGAAGGTGACCTTCATTGCATATTAATAATTAAGTACTGTGGCATGGCAAACTAGGTCTTGGCCCTGTGGTACATTTTCTTCCTATCTTCTTCAGTCTGACTTATCACTTAGCTCCACAAACAAAAATTCAGGAGAGTTTTCCATATTAGTCACGATACACATGAACCTCAGTAAAACAAAAGTCATGTGCAACAATCACATCAAGAAAAAGAACATAACTCTCAAAATCCAAGATGCAAATCTGGGGAAAGTAGACCACTACATCTACCTAGGACAGCGAATCTCTATGAAACCCTAAAAAGAAGAAGAAATCAACCGGAGAATCACCCCAAGATGGCAAGCCTTTGGCAGAGCAAGCTCAATCTTCAAAAACAAGTCAATACCAATAATCCTGAAAAGAAGAGCATACAACAAATGCATCCGCCCAATAGTCACTTATGGAGCTGAAACATGGAACCTAACCAAGAGACTGACCCGCAAACTGAGAAGCATGCAGCCTGCATATGAGAGAATCACGCTCAACCTCACACAGAGAGATCACAAGACAGCAGTATATCAGAAAGAAAACAGGTGTCTAAGACATCATAGAATCTATTAGAAAACTCAAATGGCTATGGGCCAGTCATATTGTGAGAATGGCAGACAACCGCTGGACATCACGACTCTCAACGTGGATTCCCAGAGATCATATGCGAAACCAAAGCCGACAAAATGTATGATGGAGAGATGAACTAGACAAATTCAGAAAATACTGGCAATGCCTATGATAGTGAAATGTGGCGGATCCTAGGAAAGGTCTATGTCCGATCACGGACGTTAAAAAACTGATGATGATGATGATGATGATGATGGCCAGTGAGCTCAATGTATGGAAGGCAGACCTTTTTGCCAATAGTTGCAGAAGAAGGACTGGTAGACAGTTTTGGTTGACAGTTTCTAATATTACGCTGACCAAGAAGTTTGTTCAATGGCATTAGGAGTATTTAGTTTTAAATAACTTCATCCAAAAAGAATTCTTTTGACTGTATTGTGACAGTTGTTGTATCGGTGAGCATTTAGAAGAAAAAAAAGTGCCATCAGAAGAGGCATATTGTTGGAACGTTTTGCAAACGCTACAATGTTTTGGCTTTTCATTGATTTTTCTCTGAAAATTTTGCTTGCTATGTTTTATGGTTTCATCAGATGATTTTGGAAAAATTGTTTTCTTGCAAGAAGGAAGCTTCAATGAATGTCAACTGTGTAAAATAGCCAGTTATCGTATTATTGCAGTCTACGCACACAGAGACACAGAGATATTTTCAGTTATAATTCGATTACCAGAAAATTCACTCAGATAGATAGACACTGTGAAAAAGGTGGATGTTAGCGTATGCATACATACATACACAAAAATGCATGTGTTGATGCATTCACACACACTCACACACTTGCACATACACACACACACAAAGCTCCTGTCCGAGAATGATATCTGTCAGTCCACAGTTAGAGTTGCATTTCATTTCTGAAACCTTGTGCTGCACAGAGCTAAGCATGATAAATATTTACACATATATTCATACTTCACATAAATGAATCATCATAGCTCAGGCATGTACCAGAACTAATATTATCTAAAATTATCTGAAAGAAAATGATCTTTTATCAAAAATGATCCAAAACAAACACCAGCATAAGATTTAAGCATTGCTGGTCCAAAATGACCATAGAGACCCCTAAAAAGCACTTTGAAAAAAACCCAGAAAAATGTTTCAAGGTTATAGCTCCAAAAATGTGATTAAGAGCACTTGCGGATATGCGCATATCGATGCATTGACATAGATGAGAAAAGAAAGGAGAATCTGTTGCCCAATTGGCTGGTTGGTCTAGCCATTTGTAGGGCTATGGTAATTTGATGTGCAAACACATACTCAAATACACATGTACATTCATTCATGCACAGAAACACACATCTATAAATAGACAAAGCACAAAAGAAACAATGGTAAGTATTTGGCCCTGAAAAAGAGAGAGAAGAAAAAGAAAGAGAGAGAAGTAGGGGAAAAAGAGGAAGTGAGAGGGAGAAAAAGAGATAGATAGAGGAATGGATAGAGAAAAAGTGAGAGAGAGAAAGAGGGACAAGGAAGATAAAGAAAGAGTGACAAAAAGAGAAAAAAATGAGTGGTTCATAGAAAAACAAGAGAAAAATGAAAGGAGAGAGGCAGAAATAAAAAAATAAATTTAGTGTAATGGTTGAACAATATTGCAAATGTTTGTTGACATTGAAGACTTTGCAAAGAAAGTCTGCAAAGCTTTTAGAATATTGAAACAAAGAAAAGCTTTGTACAGTTCATCTTCAAGGACAGGCACTCAAAACAACTTTTAGAAAAAAAAAAAGGGGTAAACAGGTCTGGTTAGTCACTCAATAGAAACCATCACATGACCACCGTCTTTTAGCAGCATGCTGTGTTGGGAGTGATCAATTGAAACGATTGGGATTAGAGGTGATCAATGAACTCTCACGAGCTATACAAATTCAGAAAGTACTGGCTCCTCGACACCCAAGATAGAGAAGAGTGGCAAATCCTGGGGAAGGTCTATGTCTAACAAAGGACGTTAAAAGACTGATGATGATGATGATGATGATGATGAATGAACTCTCTTGCCTTTTGTTGGGCACCAGTTACTGAAAAAGTCTGAATTTTCAAAAACAAGCGTGAATGCATGAGTCTTGATGATGCTTTTGGTTGTTGGTTTCTAATATTAAGGGTTAAAGTAACCAAAAAACATATTCAGATGCGATCAATATTTTATTGATTGATTACAGCTGTTGTTTAAATGATTTTTAGAAGAGTCATCAACATACCTTGGCCTAATTTATATGCAAAAAATCTGGTATGCCAGATCATATCCGGAGGGACAATGTTGTACATTATGCCCTCCGAGAGGAAGTCTGAAAAACAGAGAGAGAGAGAGAGAGAGAGAGAGAGAGAGAGAGAGAGAGAGAGAGAGAGAGAGAGAGAGAGAGAGAGAGAGAGAGAGAGAGAGAGAGAACTGAAAGAATCAGCATCAACTTTTTGGCTAAAAGTTGAACCAGTGTGGATTTCAACTCATTATGGTTGGTTATGTATGTATTAAACATACAGGTTGCTCTAATGTAGCTGGAGGGCTGAAAAATTTAATATTCACTCCTTATCTTGTCTGGAAAAAAACGTTTTTTTGTTTCTTGTTAGACACCCTTATCTATATAGATAACAATAGACACTGCCTAATAACCTTATATACAAAATCCACTGTTACTCACAACTACCGTTACTCAAAACTGGCTCACCCCAAAGATCCTAAAGAAAACTTACCTTTCTAACAAAGAATTGAAAGAATTTTCTGTGAAGATAAGGCACTAAAGATACACAATGACAACCTCACACAGCATTTCATAACATAAAGATACTCACACACCCTCAAAGAAAATCAAAGTAATAAAGCCACCATAATATCCAGAGATAATGCCCTTAAATCGACAGACAAAAATGAATCAGACTGCATACACCTTATGACTACATTCCATGATACACTCTCCCAATTTTCCCAAATTATCAAGTATAGGTGGGACATCTTGACTTGAATTTAAATAAATCTTCCACAACCTTGGTGTTCCGCTCAACCATAAACCAAGAACATCAAAAATATGATGAACAGCAACATCATATTTGATAAGAAAATAGTCCACAGGAAAAGCACCCTGAAAACAATCAAATTTTGCCAACCCTGCCACAGTAGAAATAGTCTATGCTGCAACCACCTTAAACATACTAATACCTTCATCAGCTCCATAACCAAGAAAACCTTTAATATCTACCATTTCTCCAACTGCTAAAGTAACAATATTATCTATCTTCTTGAATGCACACCATGTAAAATACAGTATACAGGAAAACCTTAATGGCCGTTTAATGTCAGACTTAACAACTTCAGAGACAAAACAAAAATATCCTACAAGAACAATTTACTCCTAATAGAACAATGCTTCTGCCTACCTGACCACAATTCTACCACTGATACAAAATTCACTATTATTGAAATGAATTATTATTGAAATTGAATACAACCACTTAGTTCACGAAGATTCTTGAATACCATAAAAATATATGAATGAGATGCCTTAAAATACTCTCACCTGATGGACTTGACTTCAGATTGAACAAACAAATTAATAAAAAAATAAATATCCAAGCAAATAACCCTAATAACGCAGAACTCCTTGACAGATATTTTCGAACCTTACCCTAAAAACAGCATCTGAACACATGCACCTACCCACACACACGTACACACATCAATACTAAAATAAATCATTGAAAAATTAAAAATCGCATTATGTCAACTTGACCCACCTTTTTTTAAACTATAACCAAAGTAAGAGCTAACATGAAAAATGCACATTCAAGTGATTAAAACTCCAATAGATATTACCATTAAAGTCCTGCCAAAACTTTCAAAGGTTTTCTTCTGTACTTCAGAGTTTTCTTACTCTTAACCTATTAATAGCCTTCAGAGCATTGATTTTATGTTTTTCTTGATTTCTTCATCCCCCACTGATACGTACAATCTCTTCACTCATTCTGCTGCCCCTCCTCATACACTCTAGAATGGCCTTGATTCCTAAGCTGCAAGATTTTGACAGAAATTGCCATCTATGGTAACCTACATTTAAGACCCTTTGATTCTAAGAAACATGTCAGTGGATAGTCTCAAGCACACAGGAAGGATGATGGTACATACACTTCCATTTATAACACCTTACATGACAGCTCTGATATTGGAAGAGCTGCATATATCGTTGTCTGCACCTTCTGACAATGCGGATTTCTAACAGCAGACAATAGAGTTGAACTCCGAAACATGTCCGGATATTATACAATTATGATAAAGATTCCATACACACAATTTACTTCTGTTCTGTCTCAACTTGAATAGTACATCCCCCCTCTCTCTCTCCCTCTCTCTCTCTCTCTCTCTATATATATATATATACATATATATGTATTTTTATTCATATATATTTGTTCATACCTATTAGTTGCAAATTAATAGACATCCATATTTTAGAAAATGATCATTAAAGATAAATTGATAACAATAATTCAATAAACATTAATATATATATATGTATATATATATATACATATATATATATATATATATATATATATATATATATGTATATATATATGTGTGTGTGTGTGTGTGTGTCATCTCATAAAAATTAAAATTTATTTCTGAAATTTTCCCAAGAGTAATTACTAGTACAATAATGCATATTATGGAAGCACTGCGTATTTTACAAATGTCAACATGACCACAAAGGTTGGGGTAAAAGTATCACTCTGAAATAATTTTGTCTGCTATTTCGTTTTTGAGTCCTAACCTCTGTCACTAAAGCTAAACCAGCAAGTACTGGTAAATTGGTTTGTAGGTATTTTCAAAGCAATATTGGAAAAAAATAAAGAAAAGAGCTTATTGTGTAAGCTAACATAAAATCAATAAGAACTGAAGAGTCTGGAATTAGCCTCCTGGAAGTCTGCTTGTGTCTTGAAATGCAAGTGTTCGTTGGTTAGAACAATTCCATTTGCAATGGTAATTACCAATATCATCAATGGTTGATGAACACTTTGTTGGGATCATTATTGCGGATACATTCCAGTAGGAAGTATATCTATGTATTCAAAACATTTATGCTTGCCAAATAATTATTCCTTGGGTGCTTTGAGAGTTTTATAAATACTAGTCCATGACCAGTCTCTCTATCATAAGTGTTCAACAACAGGTTCAGTTGGTGGCTGCTACTGATAATAAAAGTGTGACAGATGCAGTGGGAAGAGAGAAAGGGGGGGAAGAAAATCCAGTATTTTGATAAGAGAGTAAGAAGAAGGATAGGAACAAAGGAAGTGAGGTAGTTTGATGAGCTGGTAGGATGGCAGAAAATAATTTTATGTAGTTTGAATATGCGAATATCAAAGACACAAATATTCCAGTCAAAATAACATTATTACCATTTGAACTAAATCACTTGTGTCTCGAGTAAAATTTTGGTAAAGTGTCACATCTCTATAGAGAAAAAACTCCCAATGGAATACAATGGCCGGCGATGAAGTCCCCGTTTCTGCTGTATGCATCAGCTTAATGATTGTTGCAAGTCTAGTTGGGACCACAACTTTATACTGACAAGTTTTTATGTATGTATATCTATATATGCAAAACATTTATACATGCAAAATGTTCATATGCAATGAGGGTCTAGTTGATGACCAGTCTCTTTGCTGATGCTTATCATATCATTGGCAGGACATAAGTCCACTGAAGGGATACCTCCTCCTAAATCTCACAGCTTAAAGTATACTTGATTAGCTGCTGTATGCACAGGGAAAGTTGTCCTAATGAAAAGTTTTCCGCAAACCTCGCTCATACCTGGAATCGAACAAGGGACCATCAGCGTGTGAGGCAGACATGCTAACCATTACAGTATCTGAGCAGACTTGGCAAAATATAGGTAAAAAGAAAAAGAGAAGAAAATTTTGGCTGTTAGCCATTTCAAATAAAACAATTTTAGGGACTTACAGGGATAAAAAAAGAAATGGTAGTAGACACTGATGTAAATAAAAATAACTTATCTAATAATAATGCATTTGTTGTGCAGGTCCCAGTTAAGAGAGAGAAGAAAGATAAAGATTGGTTTATTTTAGTTTGTGTTATTTTAACTATCCTTCCTCATTGTACAGTTCTGCATAGAGCGATCAACTAGAAAAAAATGGCTATTTTGCATTTCCCCTCTCCATGTCGGATTTTGCAACAAACCCACATCAAGGGAGCTACAGGGCTAAAAAATTTCAACATTTACCTCCCTATTATGTCTACAAAGAAATTTTTTTTGTTTTCTTCAAATTTCTCTTCTAAATAGGTTTTCAATGAGGAGGTTCAATTTGCAATGTAATTTTTTTTAAATTGGTCCTTTTGTTTGAGTTGTGCTGCAGGGGAAGAATCTTATTCTTTGATCACTCCTATTCCCAAATTTTCAGCCAATGACCTCCAAGAGGCATTGATCACACACAGGTTTCTATTGAGTGACTAACCAGACTGCTTTGCTTTTTTTATTTAACCATTAGCCTCATGAGTATGTCACTAATTTACGAAAGAGGAATAACTTGAATGAGATTTTTTTGATTGAAAAGCAAGGAGCCTCGAGCATAGACACTAAAAACAGGTCTGGTTAGTCACTCAGTAGAAACCATCATGTGACCTTCTTGAAAAACTGTCAACATAGGTTTATTGCAGTTTTCAAGGAGTAAATGCTTAAATTTTCAGCCCTACAGCTCAATTGATGCAGCCCATATGCATGTATATATATATATATATATATATATATATATATATAGCCAGCCAGACCAACATGAAAACTGCAAGAAACCTATGAGTTGATGGTTTCTTATAAGACTCAGAGTTTAGACATGAGGAAATATCTTGAAAAATTAAGCATCAGGAGGTTTATTTATTAGATTAGAATATCAAACCATTCTCATGTCTATAATAATAGGTGAAAAACAAGATTATTCTAAATTATTTTCAACATTATGAGCGAAAAGTACCCTCTGGGAATAGACATTGCATAGAAAGGTATATTATTAAGTTGATGAGAATAGACAAGGAAATATGACTGAATGAATGAAAGAATGCTGAAAGACAGTGAAGGAGGGAAGGAAGTAAAGAAGGAAAGGAAGAAGAAAGGAAGGAAAGGAGGAAGGTAACGAAGGAAGAAAGGAGAGGAACAATCATTTTAATTTACATATTATTTTCCCTCCTTATTATAAGCTAAATTCATATATATATATATACGCATATCATTAAGAAAAAGGATACATAATCTGAGAGAAATAATTATAAACGCATTATGCTACTTTGAAACTCTATTTTTCATTATCTCCCGTGAATGTATCATTTGGCCTAGACAGTGTAGATAGTATAAACAATTAAAGAAAATGGAGCTGCAGCAGGAAGTGAAACTGTTGCAGTGTCGATTCCAGCAGCAGCCACATTTCTTTCATTGTTTATTCTATTTATGCTATTAAAACCAAATGATACATCCACTGTGTAATAACGGGAGATCATTTTAAATAGAGTTTCAAAGTAATATTACGCATCTATAGTTGTATATGTATACATGCATATATTTATGAATGTGTTATATTATTTGAAATTCCTTTTGAAATGACTTCCTATTGTTACATCGATAATTAATCACTTGGTCTAGACAGCAGAAATAGAATAAACAATTGAAGAAAAATGGGGCTGCACCAGGAATTGAACCTGTGACTGATGAGATAGCTGCTTCAACGTAGCGTTGCTCCTAACCATTGAGCTTAACAGCCCTACAGAAAGGTGAAGGCCTGAATAACTGCTTTGTCTCCACTTATCTCATTTTGTCTATTTACTGTCCATGTCTGCACTTGTGGTTCCTGAACTGGACAATTATATCTTTTAGAAATGGATATATAATCTGACAGAATATCTATGAACGTGTTATATTATTTACAACTCTATTTGAAATGACCTTCCGTTCTTACATGGTGAATGAGTCACTCAGCCTAGCCAGAATAAATATATATAATGCATTGATAAATATTCTATTGGATTATGTATCCATTTCTTTGTTATATCAATACATGTATATATATATATATATATATATAGAGAGAGAGAGAGAGAGAGTGATATAGATACATATACAATATTTTCTGGCATATAAGCTACGCATTTAAACAAAAAAACTAAGCAAATATTACACTACATCCAATGTTTTTGTATTTTTTCTTCGTAAAAGATGATGTATGGTTGGATAATCTTAGATTAAAGGGTGTTTTAGTTAATCCTATATAATATTTCACTTCCAAAGGTTTCTCTTGGGTTGATATTTCAGTTTGATATACAATATTCTATTGAAGACATTTGTTTTGTAAAGAGCATCAGTTGATTGTACAGTTGCAATTTGGTTTATTTATATTTTCACCACTAGTACTATTACTTACTGCTCTATCATTATGTTTTGTTATACATCCATGAAAGTTATCAGTACAACTATAACTAATTCTAAGTTTGTTCTTGCTAGATATTTCACTCAGCGGGTTGCTTGGGGGAAGTATTTTTCTGTTAGTTGTAGGATTATTTTCACTATGATTGTTTTTACTTGTAGGTTGAATGGCAGTGTATACCTGATAATTTTCCTCCCACTACATTTTTGTCAAATTTTGACAAATACAAAACCAATACATCACTGTCAACACATTACTGAAAACTAACAGAGAGCAACCTCACACTCACAGTAAAATGGAAAATATTAAAACAAAAACACATATGCCAAAACATTGAAACCCAATGTTACCTATGCCTGAATGAAGATATTGGAAATCCTCACCTCTACTAATAAAACAAAAAAAAAACAAAAAAAAAATGAATTATTGAATAGAAAAAAGGAAATAGCTTCAAAATGCTGGCATTACTCAAAATTTTTATCAAGACGGAATACTTCCTGAGAGAAAACATACCACAAAGAACTGATGGATTAACAACACACGAACAAAGAAAGTTTCTACAGCATCTCCTGGTAATTTGCGACGACCAGATAGTAATCTATCTCTACGATGTAAAATCAAACAGTGACTAACAACTAAACAAAAATGAGAAAAAAATTACATATATAAATAAATTTGCTGGAGAGAAGGATGAGGAGGGATTTAAGTGAGACATTCAAAATGAAATGGAATTTCTACTTATGGTACACCATTTTTTAATATCTCTCCTCAAACTGGAAATCTATTCACAAGACATTTAAAAAAACTAAATCTGCTAAACAATTAGATTTTTTTGACAGAGTAATATATTTTTGGAATAAGTTGCCTAGTCATGTTAAAAATAGCAATAGTGTTCAGAGTTTCAAACATCATTAAGATAAGTTTAGAAATTCTGAATTTACAAGGACATTTTTGGAATCGGTCTGATGAGATTTTCTGGAGAGTCTGATCTGTGAATTGTGTTAAATCATAGATGTTGTTCGCATTTATGTACAATTAAATATGATTTTATGAATTTTATATTTGTTTTGAAGTTGATGTGTAAAATTGTGTATAGTTTGAGATGCCAAGGGAGACATAATAAGATAATAAATAAATAAATATTCATCTACATAAATTCAGAGATGGATAAAAAAACATTTTGAATCCTATAATTCTTAGGAATCATTCAATAAGTCCCATGACTCATCACCTTTTATCATCAACTTTATATCTTATTTGTAGTTAGTGAATTTGTCCTAATCATAAAGCATCAAAACAAACTTCCATCTATAGATTCCCCACTTATTCTCAGGCACTTCTCTCACATTACAAACCAGATTTGATGAACAGAACAATACATTATCCATTGAAGAATTGGTTGTTCCTAGTTTTGTGTTTATGAAGCACCAGTAATCACACTTGGTGAACTTATGTTAATCGTATTTGATGGTTTTGAATTTATGTCAGCAAAGGCATTTCTAGATGTGTCCACATCTCTATTAGAAGATGCTATTTTGTTGGTCTGTCAGTCACACTCAAGTTGAAGGATATGATGTCATTAAAAAGTGTGACGTCATAAAAGGTGTGATGCATCAAAAGGATATCTATTCAAATCAATTTTTCTCACCAGCTGTTAATGATGTTATAAAAGAAATAAAGCCAAAAATGGCCAAAAGATGCAAGAGAGGACCATTTACAATTAAAATGTATTGAAAATAATACTTGCAGAATATTTTATATCATAATATTTTAAAAGTATGATAATCAATTGAATCAAAGAAAAACTACTTGCTCTCCTTCCTCCACCTTCTCTTCTGTTTGCTACTACTACCATGTTTGGTGGACACACCATTGAACTTTTGATTCTTGTTTTTATAAAATCCACACATACGTATTCAAATTTCAGTCCATGTATATTTGAATATCTACATGCATATAGATAGATTAATGCATAAAAGTGTGGGCACAAATGTACGAATATCTATGCACATACATAAGCATATAACTGGCAATATAAAAATGTGTGTGTCTACCTGGGTGTGTGTGAATATATATATATAAATGTATAAATACATACCTTCAAAAATTCTGATTAGTGAATACCTATCTGTCTGTTTTTGCATATGGTTTTGCATCTGTTAGTATTTGAGTCCAAATATGCCAGATTCACAAAGCAAGGATTTTGCGATTTCAATGAAGCTGACTCATAGAATCAGTGACCTTGTTAGGCCCTTCGGAACTGAATAGTAGGGACAAATTAATGAGTCATCCATTCTACAAAAGTGCTCCCCTTCCAAAACGTGAACTTATGAGTCATGTTCTCAGAATGGTTATCCTTCTGCTATCAGTACAACTTCTATTCTACATGTGCAATCTATTACAAGACATACATATAAATACATGTATGCATGTATGTATACATTTATGTATATGCTTGTGAATATACCTGTCACATATAAATACTTCCATATAAATATGAATATACAATCATGTATCTTTTGAGTAAGTCCATAAGTGGTCTTGTAGAGGATAATTGTAGGGATTATATTATCTATCTATATGTACAGGTGCATATATATATATATATATATATATATATATATATATATATATATATATATATATATATATATATATATATATATATAAATATATATATATATATATATATATACATATATATATATATATATATATATATATATATTTTTGAATTAAGATTGATTGTATAATTTCTGTTTTAAGCACTTTGATAAGCTGATCTCCAATAAGTCTCTATTAATACGAAATAATTTTCAGCCAATCCTTATGTGTCATTTTCGAATGCATTGTACCAGCTATGACATCTGCATGCAAAATATGGAAATTAACAAAACGAACCAAGAAACAACTTAGAATTGCATGGAAAAGCCATTGAAAGAGAAATGCCAGAGATAAATTTAAGAGATAGAAAAAGAACAACATGGGTCAGATGGAGGACTAGAGTGAAGGATATTATTCAAATAATTAAGCAATAAAAATGGAGGTGCGCTAAACACTTGGCAAGAAGAGATGACAACAAATGGAGCAAAAGACTAACTGTTTGAAAAAGACCAGACTCAAGATGGTAGGATGAAATAGACAAGTTTGCCTGTAAGACATGGCAAGGATTAGCATAATGATAATCATCATGGAAAGACATTGGAAAGTCCTTTGTCCTGCGCACACATATATATATATATATATATATGAATAACAAATATTCATTTTCCAATCTCAATTTTTCAGTATTTTTTATCCCTTTCCTTGTCATTGCACTCAATTAAGTGCTCAATATTGATCACATAGACTGGACATTATACAATGAAAATTTCAGATCAAAATTCACCAAAGACAATAGATTCAGTCACTTGATCCCCAGAAATAATCATTACATATGTCTGGTGTGAAGATCTATATGGATGTACAATGATAATAATTGTGATTGTGTTACTACCAATAGAAATGCAAATTAATAAAAAAAATCTAAAAAAACAAGAAAACAAGAACTAAGAAAGCAAAAAAGCTGAAATTGCAGTCATTCATTCTTTACAATTGATTGAACTGATTGTGGTTTCATTTGAATGAAGCCGAAGGAGAATGAAAACTAAAATAAAACAGGTCTTGTTGGTCACTCAGTAGAAACTGTCACATGACCAACGTCTTTTGGAAGCATGCTGTGTTGGGGATGATCAATTTTCAATTGGAAAAAGGATTGATTAATGAATAAGTTACTTCTCTTGCCTTTTGTTTGGAAAAACCCAGCATGAATGCTGCTGAATAAAATTAGCAAACAATTTAACATAACCAACATTTAAGTCCTCTTGCATGATACAAATATACATAGCCAGCCAACTGGGCCGACTTATGTTGACAGTTTTGGTGAAAGTTTCCGGTGATGGTTTCTAACTTGAAAAAAAAACTTGACATTTATAGAATTCATTCATCCAAAAAAAGCTATTGCGAACAGGTTTTTTATGTAATGGATGCCAGTAAGATTGGATGATATGAAATGAGGTAAACAGGGAGCAGTCGAGGCACAAGGAATGGGGTAATACACAGGAAGAGGGGGAGGTGTGGAAAATGTGGAGGGGAAAGAGGAGTAAAGAGAATGATTCAAAATATGAATGGACCAATCGCATCCCTGCATTGTTAATTCCCCTAAAAGGGAGATTTTATAAATACAGGTATATGTCGATTGGTGCAGTTGATTCACTCCAAAATTAGAACCCATAAACCTAAACTGTTACCAGAACTATCAACATGTTTCTTCAGTTTCTAAGTTAGTTTGGCTGGCTATGTACGTATCATGTATAAGCAGCACCAATGGAGTTAGAGAGCAGCAAATTTAACCATTTATTTTGATTATGTCAACAAAAAACATTTGATGTTTTTGTAAAAATCTCCCTTTGAATGAGTGCTTGTGGAGAAGGTCAATTTACAATGTAAGTTCATGCTAAGTTAATCCCTAGATTGTTCTTTTTTGTTTTGCAAATTCAGACTTTTCTATTGATTACTGCCCTTTAAAAAGTGAGAGATGTAACATATTCATTATTCATTCATTTTCCAATATTTTGATTGATCACCCCCCCCTGGGTATGCTGACAGAAGACATGGTTTCTATTTAGTGATTAACCTGACCTGTTTTCTGTACAGTTCAAAACCAAACAGTTTGAGATTTTGTTATAGTTAATTGTGTTTTTTATAATTATATTCATACTTATTAACATCAATTTGTCTAACAATACCTAAACCATACTACATCAAAACACCACACAAATCAAAATCCCATCAAGGTATTGCAGTACATATTGTTATAAACATTAATTATCATCTTTATTTCTTATTTGTGAGACATAGAATAAAATCTATATAATTGGGTGTGCCTGTGTGTATGTGTGTGTGTGGGGGGGCACATGTGTGTATGTAAGAGCACATGTGTGTGTTTGCATGTGTTGGACACAGCCAAAGTTTATTATTGGAGTAGCGGCTTTTAGTTAGGAGGATAAATTTGTTATGGTAGAGTGGTTTGCCCTAGTACTCATTTATTCACTTTCATTTCCTTGGCCTGGAATAGAACAGGGTTCAGGGTGAGGTAGATATACTTGCTTCCCAAGGTTAGTGGTATTAAGTGAACAACACCCATCAGAATTCAAAAGAAAAGCCAATTGTTCATGCTAATTAATATATATATATATATATATATATGTATAATGCATTCAGAAATGTCTATATACATACATATTGTACATGTATTATATACATTGTATATATATATATATATATATTATAAATATTTCTAATTTCTATTATATGCTGTATATTATATATATTGTATATATATATATTTTATTTATATCATTTGTATAAGTTATATATGTATATTTATATTATATATTATATAGATATACAATACATTTATTATATATCTATATCATATGTATCATATCTATATTACATATATAATATATACATCATACATCAAATATATTATTTATATATCATATATTATATTCAGAATATATATATATTTATACTTTATCTATTATATATATTATATATATGTCATATATTTTATATATATATATAAACATATTATATTTATTCCGTGTCATGTATATATATAGGCGCATGTGTTCATTTACCTACATCAACTAGGCAAACACACAGGCTTCAGAAGTCACCATTAAATAATTAATTGCCTATATACTATAAATCAGCTAATTAGAAAGTCATTAGAATACAAAGTAACACTTCATTTGGCTTTTGTAGATTATGCAGAAGCATTTAATTATGTCAAACATGCAGTAGCTCTAAATTCAATGTGATATAATCTATATATATACTGTTGTCAAACTCCTAGAGAGTTAATCTTATTATCATGATTAGTCAGACAATGAAATTTAAGATATTCAGATTCCAGAATGGTATAGTGAGAGTAATGCCATGAAGTCATGTTATGTCAACTCATAGCCAGGATAAGAGAGAAAAGAAGGGGAATTGGAATTTTTTGTCACATCCTCAGAGAATTCTGATCACGCACTTGCTTGGAATCTTTTCCTCTGACAATGCTTGTTTTAGCTAATCTTTTTTAACTATCATCATATTCATATTATTAGTTCGATTGTAGGGGAATGATTCAAACTATTCTTTTTGTACATATTTTTGTTCTTTTATTTTGATTCTAATTTTGGCGTGACATCTCTTCCTATAGCTTAGTAAAAATTTGTAGAAGATAGCTATATGCAGCGATACGTACACAGCAAACTATCTCCAGAAATTATCAACGAATTTCAGTGAATTTTTCTGGAAATGGCCGACAAAAAAGGGTATTTACATTTTGGGGCTGATCCAAGTATTTCTACAGTTCTCTCTCCTGAATTGTAGCTATATCTACACCAGCAAAATATCTCCAGAAGTTTTCAAAGAATTTCA